>JAKELG010000036.1:0-387004 GCA_021527035.1 Lactarius vividus | reverse complement strand
AGCCTACCACCCGAGGACGGACGGACAGTCAGAACGCACGAATCAATGGCTGGAGCAGTACCTGAGGTTTTGGGTCAACGAACGACAAGACGACTGGATACATTATCTTCCCATGGCTGAGTTCACGCATAATAATTGGCCCAGCGAGACCACTAAAGAATCTCCGTTCCAGCTCCTTATGGGATACAATCCTCGTGCTGATTGGACTGACCGGCCCTCCCCGATACCCCAAGTGTTACGTTTCGTTCTCGGACTGCCCGGCCCGGTTGTGGACTCTGACGTATTCGCGATGACTCGGTATGTCAGATGTAATGTGTCATGGACTTCGGATCATGTCGCCTCGTGTTTGGATGACTGATACTCCCTATTGTTGTACGTGATCGTGATTAGGCTCGCTGACTGATGTCTTCTATTGTTGTACATGTTCTGCGTTACGATAACGACTGCGCATTCTATTATTAGGATACGCTACTTACGCTATTGGTTACTTACGAGTTCGAGCGGAGCTGGAACTAGCTCCCTTACTTGTATTTAAGCTCGCAGTAGTACGGACCAGGATCCCCATCTTGGTCTTCTTCGAATACCACCTTCTAACTCGTCTTCTGTGCTAAGGGCCTGCAGTTGCCCTTAAGTGAACTAGCTCCGGCATATCCCTTAGAGACCAAGGGGGATCCCCGTGACACTATCTCCATATTCCTTCGTGAATGGTAGATTCGCCAGTAGTGCCTTACCCGCCTGGAACTACGTGCCACCTCGTCTTCGAATATCTCAACGCTAGAACCGCTCGCCCGACTCACTGCTACTACATTGTCGACAACCTTCAGTGGGAGTACGTCCACACCGTCCCAAGCCCGCCAGCAGGAGTCCCCGTAGAAGAGACCCTCTACACATATAGAGATTCCACCGGCACGTATCAGCCCCATCCCGCAGTCTTCCCACTAGCGGATACACACAGATTCTATCCTCGAGGGAACCCACGTTACAACAGCGCCTAAGTCAGGCAAACGTCCGTGGTAGACGTTACAACTGTGCTTCTTCTTCTTCTGCTTGTGCTTCGAGGATACGGATTTCCTCGGGGTTGCTTCCCAAGGATGGAGAGGGTGCGGGTGTCTTAGGAGTAGGGGAGCGGACTGGTTCTTCTTCTTGTCCGTCAATTGGTCCCCACTGATCTCGTGTGGTTGTTTCGCTTTGACGAATGTCGAGGTGCAGGCCTGATCCTGCGGGTCTGACGACTTGTAGTTTGCCGTGGAGTTCGTCCCACCTGATCTCTGTCCAACAAGTGTGGTCGAAGTTGAATTCTACCGGGATAAGTCCGGTTTTGCCGTCCTTGTAAGTGTAAAGGACTACGTAGCCTGGGTCTCCTTGCTCTGTCTGCCAAAAGGCTCCTTTGAGGTATTGTTTAGGGACGTTGCGTTCCCCTCTTCTGTCGATATGATACGGTCTGAACGGGATCCAAAGATCACGGGTTGTTACTGCGGAAGCCACGTTGAAGGATCTTGGTCTTAATGTAACGTCTACCACGGACGTTCGTCTGACTTAGATGCTGTTGTTACGTGGGTTCCCTCGAGGGTAGAATCTGTGGTTGTCCGAGTGCTCTGGAAATACTGCGGGATGTGGCCAATACGTGCCTGTAGAGTCCCTATAGGTGTACAACGTCTCTTCGATAGGGACGTTCGGAGGCGGATGAGGGACCTTGCGGATGTACTCCCAATCGAGGTTGTCGATGATGTAGTAACAATGAGTCGGACGAGCGGTGCGGGAGTTGAGGTATTCGAAGACGAGATGACACGTAGTACCAGGCAGGTAAGTTACGGTCGGCTGATCTACCATTCACGGAGGAAGATGGAGATAGAGTCACGGGGATCCCTCTTGGTCTCAAAGGGATATGCCGGAGCTAGTTCACTTAAGGGCACTGCGAGCCCTTAGCACAGTAGACGAGTAGAGGCGGTGGTATTTGAAGAAGACCAAGATGGAGATCCTGGTCTGTCGTACTACGAACTTAAATACAAGTAAGGGAGCTAGTTCCAGCTCCGCTCGAACTCGTAAGTAGCCAATAGCGTAAGTAGCGTACTCTAACAATAGAATGCGCAGTCGTCATCGTAATCCGAAACACGTACAACAATAGACATCATCAGTCAGCATAGTAATCATCAACACGTACAACAATAGCGAGCATCAGTCATCCAAACATGAGGCGACGAGATCCGAAGTCCATGACGTATTACTACTAACGTGCCGAGTCATCACGAACACGTCAGAGTTCACAACCGGTCCGGGCAGTCCGAGACAGAGCGTAACAAAGGGAATGACTCAATCATATCCCACGAGACATTACACTTCAATTGGTGACGTCTCAACATCCCTCCATGATAGAGGCAGTCCATTCTGGAGATAAGAATAGGTGGTAGATGGTGATGAGAGCGTGTGTCAAGTTTCAACAAGTTCTCAACATAAGAACTGTGTGAGAGTCCTTTGCAAGTTCTGAACATAAGAACTATGCAAGAGTCTAGGAGTTCGGGATTGAAGTCCCTTGAACACCTTTACTTCATTCGTCATAAAGGACGACTTTTTGAAGTGCAGGGTTCAACTCCATATAATACAGAGAGAAAGGACTCTCTTCTGCAGAGATAAGAGCGAATCTTATTCTGCCTTGACACTTCATCGGCAACCTTGTAAAAGGTCCATCAACCCGAATTTCTGATAGATGTGGATCCTATCCACACTTCTCTCCATTACACCAACCCAACATCATTAACCAGCTTCTCGAAGGTTTCCCTTGGTAGAGACTTAGTGAGTCCATCTGCTACCATGTCCTTCGTAGGGGTGCGAATCAGGTGTATCACCTTATTTTCTACATACTCCCTAACAGCGTGGTGTTTGATGGGGATGTGCTTGGACCGTCTCCCAGTGACTGGATTCAGGGCTAAGTCTACAGCGCCCTTGTTGTCACAATGAAGAGGTATGGGGGAGGAGACCTCATACCCCAGTTCCTCTAGGAAAGTCCTATACCACTGAGCTTGGTTCGCAGCCTCAGCGAGGCTCATATACTCAGCTTCTGTGGTGGACTGTGCTACCGTCTTTTGCTTTCTGGTGCACCACGAGATGGCACCATTTGCAAGTAAATAGACGTAGCCTGTGGTGGAGTGGCGATCTTCCTGGTCACCCCAGGAAGAGTCGCAGTAGCCATGAAGTCCTTCTCCACCGTTCCCTCCAGAGTAGCGCAACGCGTAGTCCTTTGTGGTATTAAGGTATGCTAACACGTATTTGGCAAGGCGCTGATGCTGTTGAGAGGGATTGGAAGCGAATTGGCTGAGGCGCGCAACAGCGAAGGAGATATCAGGTCTGCTTCCAATCTGCGCATATAGCAGAGACCCAATTATCTGTTGATACTTCTTAATCTCAGAAGTAGAGGCTTGATCTTCGTATTTGATCAGGTGAGCCTCCGCGCCAGAGGGAAGAGGGGTATATACTGGGTTGGAGTCCCTCATTCCAAATCTTTCAACCACATCAGAGATGTAATCTGACTGGTTGATGGTCATGGTGCGATTAGCACGATCTCTGGTGATGTTAACACCGAGATATGACTCAATCTCTCCCAGATCGGTCATCTCATATCTACTTGATAGAGATGCCTTCAGATCATTGATCTTATCTAATGAGTTGCCCAGTATAGTGATATCATCTACATATAAGATGACGAAAAGTGCATCACCCCCCTCTTGAAGATGATACACATATACTCCTGCATCAGAGTACGTCCGCGTGAAGCCGAGTTCAGTCAGAACTCCATGGAACTGTAGATTCCATGCGCGGGAGGCCTGCTTCAGACCGTATAGGGCTTTCTGAAGCCGGCACACCATGTGTTCCGAGCCAGCAGTGACGAAACCTACGGGTTGCTCCATGTAGATTTCCTCGTCCAGTTCTCCATGAAGGAAAGCCGATTTGACGTCCATCTGGTGGATCTCCCAATCCTCCAGAGTGGCTAATGCCAGTAGTAGTCTTAAGGACTCAAATCGGGCGACTGGACTGAAGGTTTCGTCAAAGTCCACCCCCTCTAGTTGGGTGAACCCTTTTGCCACTAGCCTAGCACGAAAGCGTCCATCCGCTTTCTTCTTAAAGACCCACTTGCACTTCACCACCTTCCTTCCAGCAGGAAGGGGTTCCAGCCGCCAGACCTGTAGCTTATCCAAGGCATCCAGTTCATACTGGCATGCCTCCTTGCCACTGGTCGGCGTATTCAGACTCCATAGGCCTGCCTGAAGGTCTGAGGGATCCCTATAGCCAGGGGCCTCTGCCGCATTCAGCAAGGTCCATCATAGTAAGCCTACTGCTTCCTTGTACAAACTCGTCATTGTCCTCATTGTAATAGCGAGGATTTGACGCCTCGTCCTTGTGCTCCGCCTAGGGCGTGGGGGCGAAGACACCTGCTCAGTCCTGGGACTCCTAGGAGTCTCGGCGGGAGGACTGATATCCCTATTGAAGTTGGGAGCAGGTATCGGCTGGGTCACCATGGGTGGCCAGTTGCGCCTAGAGCGCGAAGGACGAGGAGGGGTAGTTGTAGGGGGTGCAGAGGGCGGGGTCTGATATATAGTCTGATCTTCTGGGGCGGGGTGGGTGCTAGGTGGGGTGCTAGGCTGGGGTTCCTGCGGAGGGGCTTCCTCCGGCACCTGTATAGTAGGCGGGGCCACATTGACTGGCAGCGCCTGAGGTGCTGTGGCAACAGCTGGTAGAGGCTGATCAAGCACTCTTATATAAATCGTACCGCCGGTGGAGTCAATTACCTCCTGCTCCGGCACTGGTGTGGTATACTGGTGAGGGATCAGGTCACCGCGGGACGGAAAAACGCTTTCGTCAAACGTAACATCTCGAGAAGAGACGAAGCGTCGGCTATGTCTGTCCCATAGTTTGTAGCCCTTAGAAAGAGCTTCATAGCCCACAAACACGGCTTCCTTTGCTTTAGGATTTAATTTTTGCCGGTTGTGTTCTGGTACGTGATAGTAGGTTTTGCAAGCCAAATACTCTAAAGTAAGAGACATCTGGAACCGTACCGTTCCAGAGCTCCAGCGGAGTTTTCCACTTATTAGAACGAGTGGGAGTGCGGTTATATATATGCACAGCAGTCTCAACTGCTTGTTCCCAGAAGCCAAGGCTAAGGCCTGCATGATGAAGCATGCTAGTACCTTTTTCCATAACCGTACAGGTTAAAACGCTCGGCTCTCCCATTCTGTTGTGGAGAATATGGCATAGGTAAGACGATGCTCAATGCCCGCTTCCAGAAGTATGTGCTTCAGATCGTGATTGACATACTCGCCACCTCGATCAGAATGTAAGGATTTGAATGGGCTTGTTAAGTTGTTTTTCAGCCCACGCCTTATAGTGTAGAAAGGCGTCCTTAAACTGATCTTTTGACTTCATAAAGATGACGACTGCTGCTTTTGAGAAGTCATCTATGAAAGGTGGCAAAGTATTTGTTCCCCTGAATAGAGTTATTTTGGAGGGGTCCAACAAGGTCACTATGGACGATCTCGAGGTGATCCTCGGCACGCTTCATGGAAGCAGGGAAGGGAGGACGAGTGGATTTTCCAAGCTCACAGCCGTGGCATGGTCCTGTCTCCTCTGGTTCATTGTTTATGATGAGGCCTTTTACAGCCTCAGGAGCATGCATCTTTAGCGCTTCTTTGGACATATGTCCCATGCGCTTGTGCCAGACATCAAGGCTAGCAGATGCAGGTGCTTTGACAGTATTTAGTTTATGACTGTCAAGCCAATATAAATTGGCAGCCTTGTGTCCTTCCGCTATGGTTTCTCCTTTGTAGCGAATTGCGAAGGAAGTGGAATCAAATGAAATTAAGGCGCCCTTATCTGTCAGGGCACTTGTGGAGAGGATGCGTGAATGCGTGTTTGGGAGGTGCAACACATTGGAGATTTTGAGGTCATACCCTCTGTTGGTTCGGATTGTTATAGTACCCGTTCCAACACTCTTTAACAGAGAGCTGTCTCCTAGCAGAACTTCGATACCTTCGTGAGGTGTGTAGGTATCGTAGTCTTCAATGTATGGTGTGAAATGTGTTGAGGCTCCACTGTCCATCATCCATCTTGACTCTATGTGTGCGGTCTTATTCCACATCATGTAAAGGGAAACTTGAGGTGCTTCATGCACCTCCTCTATTTTGCCAGAGCCATTAACTATAGTAAATAGTCGGCTCTTGGGTACTGGTATGGTAGAATTTAATCTATCTGCCGGAATAGCCTCCGGCGCGGCAACAATGAGGTTTTGGGCAGCTTTCCTCAGCTGCCCAGCCTTCCCCTTCTTGGCATTCTCCTGGTCCCTTTTCAATTTAAAACAGTCCGGCTTTTTATGGCCGGGCTTGTGACAGTAGTGGCAGATAATATCCGCCGAAGTGGAACTGCCAGGATTGGGCGATGATTGCGCCTTTGGGGGGCGCGAACCAGAGGCCCGGTTGATAGGTGCCACCTTGTTAAGGGTGGCGGAGGGACCGGAGAGGCGTGATTCCTCATTGATGAACCTATTGATCAGGTCCTGAGGAAGTAAATTGGCAGGGGGGCCAGTTGCCAGTATGGTGCCGGCGATAGTAGAGTAGGAAGGAGGGAGGGCGTCTAAGAGTATGAAGGACATTTGCATGTCCGAGACTGCCATTCCATTTTCCTGAAGGGTGTTCCTCAGGTCCAGCATTTTTTGGAGCTGAGGGAGGAAGGGGTGCCCTTCCTGCAGCTTGGTATTAACCAAGCCAACCCATAGATTGAAGGTGGCCATAGAGCCAACCGCACCATACAAGGCTTCCAACTGCACGAACTTGTCATGGACCGCAGGGAAGAGGACTTGGGATGTTATCCCTGATAGTACCTCTGTCGTGACAGATAGATATAGGAGGCCAATAATGACCTCCTCTTGTTTCTGCCACATGGCTATCATAGCCAGTCCTGCGTCCGTGGGCCCGGTGGGGCCAGCAGCCCCTGCTGGTAGGGCAGGGTGCTGGGGGATCGCACCGGGGTTGTCGTGAGTGAGATGCCTGGAGCAACCGTTCATGAGCATGAGAGACGTGAACGTCTGAGCCCAGGATTGCCAATTAGTTCCATCCAATTTGGCGAGTTGGACGGAAGGGGGGAAGGTGAGTGTGAAGTGAGCCATTTGAGATGTTTTGAAGTGTAAATCTGGTTCCGAGGAGCAGTCAGAACCAGTCCAGATCTTGGTAGGAAAGGTAGCGGTCCAGCCATAAGAGCGCTATACTCTGTAACACTCAAGGTGTCACACCCCAGGTGTGCGACTTTGGAGTACCAACTTGTAAAAAGTACTAGGTAGTGTAAACTAAACCCCTTCTCAGGACTAGCCTGTTACCACGCGGACCTTGCAAGAAGGGCAAGCAGTCTTAGTGATAGCTTTAATCAGGGTCAAGCAGAGTCACGTCTGGGGTACTTCCCGGCGAAGGGTTTTCCGGAGAGCGTGTCCTAACCTTTAGGCAGTCCTCAGGGGCTACTCAGGTTCACTTGGTAGCCCTGAGAGGGGCAGTGCCCTAGAGAGGAGCCAACAGCGAGTTCCAAGAGGAAAGATGAGGATCAACTCCAACATCATTTCCAATTGCCGTCTGTGGAGTCTCTAGACCAGACCATTAAGGGTCTTAGCACTGATGTATAGTACTTTTACTTATAGTAGCGACCTCTAGTTGTGTCAGAGGGAAGGACTTCTGGGTTTGACTATTAACCAGGCCTTCACACCCCTTAAAGAGACCCAGGTATTAACCGAGTATCTCCCAACCATTAAGGTGGCCTATAGCCGCAAGGGTCTTCCCCTATTGGCCTAATAAATCCGGACGAAAACCGGGAGGCAGAAAATAAGTAGTGAGGAAATGCGCACAGGGGAACTTAAGGTCGCGTCTGCTGACTTAACAGCTCCCTAGCGCCTTTCGCGAGAACCTTCATATGAAGGCTAGCCAGTATTGGCACGACATTTAAATAATGCCGGTGGACAAGAAAGGAATGTGTCGAGGGAAAAAGGATAGAGGATGCTCACTGTTTGGGAGGGATAGCAAAGAAGTTGTAGATGACGAGTGAGCAAGATGACACGAGGTAGATCTGGAACACGGCTGTTAGTATGAGCGTTCAGGGCCCATAACCTGTTGAGCGGGCAGCACTAACAGCGAGACAAAGATAGCAGGGTGCTAAGAGACAAAAGTATACTTCAGAGGTTGAAGAAACTCTATAGCAGCGCTACACACCTAAGAGACAAAAGTATCTAATACAGTGTCAGCGTAAGGTAGAGAGGCTTAGTAGTTAAAAGGGAACTTACACTTCAGAGGTTGAAGAAACTCTGAAGTGTGAGGGCGAAAACAGCAGACCTTATATACAGGACGCTTAGCTAAGAATGGTCTGTGCGCACTGGTGACTCAAACAAAATGCACCTGGTCTGTGCGCCAGAGGGAGAAATGCCATTGGAGGGCAGAGAACAATAAAACCGCTTAAAGTGGATAAGTCCGGTATCTTAACAATAAGAACAAGGAGAACCTAATAAGGAACTACAAAATAAAGATAAACAATAACCGGTCCGTACAAGTCCGGAAGTCCATAATCTAACCATAAGGGTCAGATACCGTATAAGGAAGGGAATGACTCAATCATATCCCACGAGACATTACACTTCAATTGGTGACGTCTCAACACAGACTGAGCGGCTTCATATTGACTTCACCAAGGATGCTTATCGCACGACAAACCACAAAGACGAGTACCCCCAGATGACCCTGTGGCTGGAGTGCCATGAGAAGCTGCAGCAGCACACAGCGTTTATCAAGTTTCAGCAGCAGCCTGAGGCCGAACAGCAGAGAAGCCAATCTCCAATTGGGCCTCCTGGTCCTGTTCCCCGCAGTGTGAAGATGACGCGAAATCCATCTGCCAAGGCAGTATCTTTCGATGACCTTTCCAGGAAACATGGCACTGTCGATTTTCAGGATGCACTAGCTGATTTCATCGCTCAGACCAATCACCCCGAGGCATCAGCAGCAGCTCTGAGAACGCTGGCTGCAGATACGCTGATTCCGTTCCGTTGCGTTCCTGTCTTTTACAGAATCAAATACACATCAAGTGACACATCCACAGTCATTGCCGATGCAGTCCACGTCCGACCTGAACAGAGAGATACATATGGTCGCTTAATACCATCACGGTTTGACACTGTTATTGTCCGTGGCCACCATCGAGGTCGTGCGCGGGGAAACAACGGTGGGTCTGTTTCTGACTGGTAATAGAACCATCTAATCATTCTAAACTCAGGCCTGCAAATAGCCCAGGTCCGCGTCGTCTTTCAAATACCAGAGAGGTCAATTCCTGACCTTTTCCCATCTTTGACCACGGTACTACCAACACACCTCGCATACGTAGAGTGGTTTTCCCCAATCCCAGCCACCCCTGACGTCAATAATTCGTTGTATAGAGTATCTAGGTTGAGACGCAATGGTCGGCGTGACGCCAGTATCATTCCGGTTGACTCTATATTTTCGAGTGTCCACTTATTTCCCCGATTTGGACAACAATCACGCGAGTGGAACACCTTTTCAGTATTGGAATTATGTCAATCATTTTACATAAACCCCTTCAGCGACCGGGATACGTACCTCGTATTTTCATAGTTACAGTAACTATCAACTAGCTGGGATCTTGCCATTGTCTCCTCCTCGTGTATCATCCACCTTCAGCTCGCGTGTTACAGCGGCATGTATATAAACCTGCTCACCTTTGACTCGTGAATGACACCATTGATTTCCCCCTCTTCGTCTCGTCGTCTGCTTCTACTGCTTCAGCAAAGCCCGTTCCGAAGACTAGCCCAGCATCGCTGAGCCACCGACCTCGGTTCCCCGAGGCGCTGACCTTGGCCCTGCCCCGCCTTTCCTAAATTCCTTAGCAGTCCGAGCCGCCAACCTCGGGATTTACACTTTGCCCTAGCCATCACCCTTAGCACCTCACCGCCAACGCGCCACGTCTTGAGGAGCTCGTTCCCGTCCTAAAGAAGTGACTGTCTTCATGTAGTGTTCCCATCGAAGCGAGTATCTTCAAGTACACTGAGGAGCTCATTCTCATTTGAGGAAGCGACCTCATATGGTTCGCCACACACCCAAATGGGTAGCGACTTGGGTAGTGATGTCGTCCAGATCAGGCAAGCACCTGTGATTAGCAGAGCAGTATCTCTCGTATCAAAAGTAGCGATCAATTATCACTCCAGTATCAAAATTAGCGATCAAGTATCAAAATTAGCACGGGAGGTTTTCCCTGATGGAGCAGATAGGGAAGCGAGATGGCCAGGGCAAATATGTTCCGATAGCGCGGCAGCAATGCTACAGATCCGATACCAGCCGATCTCATATCAAGAGGAGTAAACGTGTATTTTCATGTTGGCACTGCGGTACAGAGCCCATCAGCAGTTTTAGGGTGAGAAAACCAAGTCCCGCACACGACAACCAAACATTAGCTAAACCAACTCCTGACCAAACCGGAGTAAGGAATAGCTATTCCTAAACCAACACCGTTCACGCGTGGTGTGTAGTCCGCTCCTCGAGCCAGAAGAAGCGTCGCAACGCCAGTAAGAAGCGCCCCGAGTACTGTAGCGCCAACGACGCCCTCCTTGGCACCTGCCGCCACTAGACGAATTAGATGCCGCCGCCGCAACACGGTGGCCACGTCACGGCACAGTCTTGCCTGGCGCAGTGGGATTGACAGGCGATGGCACGGAGGCGGCGGCAAAGCTGGGGTTGACGCCTGACGCGACAAAGACGGGACCGCCGCCCGCACCGACGGCGGACATGTTCGGCACAGTGATTGGTACGTAGTACTGCATGTCAAGCGGGCCCAGGATCGTGCCGGTGCTGTTCGTCAGTGGGATGTCGGCGAGGGAGACGTGGCGTTTTGTGTAGCCCGTCGCGTTGGCGACGAAGGAGTGTGGACGTTCGAGAGCGCCTTGCCGGGCGGTAGCATGAGAGGAGAGCTGGGGGAATGGGGAAACACTGGATGCACTTGTTCGTGTCGCTATGGCAGAGTGACCCGAGAGACCCCGGTTTGCCTCTGCAGGTGGCGTAGTGCGTGTAGTAGGTCGAATCGATGGTGTCGCGAGTACTCTCAGGGACGGAACCTCGAAGCACTAGTAGGGAGGTTGTTGACGGTGTATGCATGTGTATGGAAGCTTGAAATCTGTTGATAAGGTCTATATTCAGAGGTCATCCGCACATATGTCATGTGTTTAGTAACGGTCACAACGATATTTCAACGACGGGACGATACGTCGTCAGCACGGAAATCGACGGAAGGAAAGACGGACAAAGTTTTGCCATTCAACCCAAACAACGCTTACGTTGAACAGCTCTTGGAACAGTTTGTCACGCGCACGGGATGGCTGTCCGCAGTGGCACAAAATGTACTGAATAAACAACATAGAAGATGCCACGGCCACCGCACACAGAAGAGGGAAAGATTGAGTGCGGTGGATGAAGTAAGAGCCTGTAAAATCAGCACGAGAGAAAGGCCAGTGAGTTTGGGAGAAAATGAGCGTTCAACTCAGCCGAAAAGTCCGCTCCTCTCTTGGGTCCGCTCTTGTCTCCAAGTTGGCAATGGAGAGCCAGGTAAGGAAGGACCGAAGTTCACAAGTAGGAAAGAAGCGAGAAGGGGAGTCATGTCACGAAACTGTCGGCGTGCGCAGGAAATAGGCATTGTCAAACTTCGCTCTGTTTGATCGTAAGTCCGCTTTAGTCCAAATCTGTGAGCGCGCTAGCTTTGTCAAACTCCGCTACGCCCGCATTTGATTGCGCCCCTCGTCCACCCTCCAAATTGATTCCAACCCCTCGTGTATCTCCGGGGCTCGTGACATTTGACACTGCGTATATACAGGTACTTAGCGCTCTGGCGCACTGCTCATCCGGATATACACACGCAGTGTGATTGGTTCCGTGCTGCCGGTGCCAACACTAGCATATGCTGAATATTGTGCCCACTACGCTCAGTGCTATGTAGTAGGGAAGGTAACGTAGTATACTCCCCCCGAGTGTAGGATGGTGTCCCGGAGGTCTCTTCGGCCGCACTTCAAGTCACTTGGTCTGGCCTATATAGTAAACACGGCACGCCGAGCCAATGACCAGGGCCACTGACGAAAAATCAGAAAAAGGGCGCTGGTGTCACGTTTGCGTATGTGTTGGTTGCTTTTTTGGACCCAGTGATCATCGCCGTGGACACGATGCAAAGAGCCTAGCTATCTGGAATCATTGCGCCCCGCCGGCCCTGAAGTCTCCCGAGTCTCCCGAGCCAGCCGTTTGCACTGAGATGCTAGTACTACAACTGGCGGAATCGAAGGCGGAACGTCTCATTACTCGTTTCAGACGGTAGGTACCTCACCTTAGAGTGCAATATATGCACAGGACCACGGTACATTTCACAGGATTTGCCACTGCCATGAGGAGGCCTGATTTTACCGTATCGCACGCTGTACTTGAACCCCCTCGCACCATAGCAGACATTTCAACCCATTCTAGTGGATATCACAATGTCTCGACATAGAGTGTACGCAGGTGACCCCGAAGGAAGGCAGCGGCTATCTCTCGGTGAGACTTTGATCGTCTCCTATCCAATTGGGTATTGACTAGCCTGGGCCCAAAAGATGAGTTAGGGGAGGAGGGGCGGTCGGAAACTCTCGAAAGACATTTGGGACCTAGTGCCAGTGCGTATCTTAGTATCTTTTGTTGGGTGCGCGGAGATCTGACGAGTGGGTGATGTGTTGTAGACTCAGGAGGGAGCCCAAGAGCAATGGATAATCCTTCAGACAGCCCAGCTTTTTCAGAGGCCCACAGCGAGTACGAGGATTTCGACGATGGTGCTAATGCTCTTTGGAGTCTTTATGGAAAAGAAGCTCAGATCCATGATAAAGCTCGATTCGAAAGCCTGGCAGCGGATATGAATGGAGTCCCTACATTTGTACGTGTAAGTTCACCGTCCCATTGTAGACTCAAATTCACGTGTATTTCCATAGGCTGGCTTATTTGCTGCCGTTCTTACTTCCTTCCTTGTCCAAAGCATTCAAAATCTGCAAGTGAATCCTGCGCAAGAATCGGCGTATTACCAACAACAGTCGGTCGCGATGCTGGTCCAGATCTCGCAGCAAATTGCATCCATCACCCCCCAGGTTTCCATTCCACCACCTCCGTTACCTTATCCAGCAATCCCCCCATCATCTTCCGACATTCGAGTGAACGTTTTCTGGCTTACTGGTCTCGTATGCACTTTGTCTGCGGCACTCTTTGCGATTCTCGTTCAACAGTGGGTTCGATCTTATATGCAGGTCTTCCAGCGGTACAATCACCCGTTGAAGAGAGCGCGATTTCGACAATTCTATTTTGAGGGTGCCAAGAGAATCCAGTTGATGGCGGACACGGTCCCTATGCTGATGCATTGCTCGCTTTTCCTATTTTTTGGGGGCCTTGTTGATTCCATGCTGAGTCTTAACACGACTGTCGGGGTTACCACCATCCTTCCAGCATGCTTTTGTGGCATGTTCTACCTGAGCGACGTGTCCTCGAGACTCGTAGACCCGCGATCGCCAAACCACGCCCCAATCTCGCGCCGGGTATTCTTGTGGGCACAGAACTTCCAACGAGGCTATTTCAGCAGTCGTACAGGACATACGCCGATGAACTTCAAGTTGGAAGCATATCGGGAAGAGCTGGTGATGGACAAGTCCAAAGGTCGCAAAGGTCGCGATGTGCGCGCCCTCCAATGGTTGGTCAACAACACCGCAGTCAAAGCCGACGTGGAACCCCTCGCATTGGCGATCCCTGGCTCTTTCAACACTGAATGGGGCCGAGAAGTGTGGAGAGACGTCTCCTCTCAAGGTGCCTCCCGCGCCAACATGTCGGATCGTTCCCTCGTTAGCGGTCAAGTCATCCTCAGCCCTATCTCCCAACGTTCGCTAGAAGGATCCACTGTCTACACTATCTCTCGATGTGTACGCTACCTGTTCGAGACATGCAACAACCACAACCATTTCGAAAGCGACGACGCAAGACGTAGACGAATGCGCGCATGTGTTGATGCTGCAGCGTCACTTGTTTGTTGTATCGATTTTCAATTGGAGTGGTTTGGAGAGGTCTCCAAGCTGATCAGCGAGATAGGCTACATGGAGAAGATCAACGAACCAGCGACGAGCAGATCCGATCAGTCGTTTGCCGTGCGCTGGACATGCCTTTCGCTCATGGCCGCTCAGCACACGCTGAGAAGCGACCCACTGCAGGTACTCGCTCGGTACGCGGTGAGCGGACTGACACGCTTTCAACCGGACGTCGGTCGAGCAGACGAGGCGGCGCTGAAAACCGTTCAATGGATCGACGAACGTCTCAAGAAAGCATGGGAGTGCGCTGGGGATCTACATCGAGCATTCGAGCCCTGGGGCCAGAAGCGGACCAGAGAGCAAGTCGAAGAAATCTTACGAAACCACGAATCACAGATTTCGGAGTTGGAAATCGAGGCCGATGGCACGGTGTTCGACGAGCGGGTCTCCCTTCTCCAGGACCGAATGGACGAAATCAGTCACAGATTGATACGACAACTTCCTAGTATATCTTTCAGCGAGCTCAAGTATTCTGGACCCTTTCCAATCAGTGAGGTCTTCGATTTTACGCCTGATGGTACCACTCCCGTCTCCGCCACGCCACACTTTATTTTCCCTGGACAGCAAGTTCAAGCCTTGGCTGGGCTGAGCACTCAGCTCCGCGATATCCTCGAGGGAAGAGGTACTATCGAGACACTTGAAGGCTTGAAATCTATCGACATGATACCTATTTCACTGCGCAGGTCCAATGGCCTGATGAGACGGCAACTGTGGCGTCTGCAAGATTTACGTGATGGTGGGGGTCTTGGCTTTACCATCGAACTTTTCTTCCTCTCCCTCCGACAACTTTCGCCCACATCCTCATCGCAGGAATCCCATAGGGTCTTGAAGTTCTACGCCGAGACTTTCAGGAAAATTACGTCCCTCCGGACAGAGAGCAGGGAATCACTCGGGACGCAAAATGTCCTGCTCAATATCATTTGCGATCTCGTTATCCGAGGTCGCGGCATGTTCTCGGATTTTTCATATCCGGAGGACATCACGACCATGCTCTTGGAAATGGTAGGCAACGTGCTTTGCGGGAACCCAGACCCCGATTCAAGTATTGACGCTGCTATGCGGGAGATTGAGAGCGTCGATTCGACAAATTGCATGGACGTGTCTCTCCGGCGCAGGGCATGGCATGCTCTTGCTCAATATCGGAGCAACCGGAATTCATAGCTTTTCAGCTATGTTGCAGACCCCATACGCTAGGAGTACAGGTCATGGATACGCTTTCTTTCTGTATAGTTGGGAATATCAGAGGCACATTACTTTTGTATTTGCCGTTTATTACCGTGCGCAAGACCGTGCGTCTTAGGATACAGAACTCACAGCGATGTTTGTGCACCGACGTCGCAGTGTGGCACTGGCACGTGGTACTGCCATGCCTGACCACAAAATTATTTGGTCGTTGTGTACAGGTTAAGTCTTCCCCTTCCGTTTGCGTTAGTGTACATTACTTTGTTTAAAAATCAAAAAGAGAGAAGAAAAAAAGAACAGACGCCTTACTATCATTCACGCTGTCATCGTCGACCTATTTCTTGTGTGTGCAAAGAAGAAAAGCAAACGGAACGACGGATAGGGTGAACACAATATCAAGTTATCTTATAAGCAAAGGCAAAGGGGACAAAACTACGTGAATATTTCAGTCGGCGACGAAAGCAGCCAGTCTCACCCAGTTCAGTTTGCCAAAGGCAAGTGGTCAATTGTGTTTAAATGATAAAACAAGACAAACTCACACGAGGGAGCAGAGGTGCGTAGTAGATGTAATTTTCGATCATCTGGTATGACAGCAGATTCGGTGGCCCGATGGAGCGGCCGACTGCTCCGAGCCCATACTTGTAAGGGAGCACCAGCCATCAATGGATCAACAACACCGGCACATCTCCCTTACTAGAAAGAAGCCTTTCATATCTGTTCATCCGTGAGTACCATCCCCGCATTTCCCTGTCCCGTATCCGCTCTCTCATGACGTCCCCCACCTCTTTCTCACCAGCGTGTTGACCCACTCGACCCCGACCCCCTACGTAACTCCTCATATCCTCCACAGGCACTATGCTCAAGTCATGAAAACACCTCTAAGCGTACGGTCCATCTACTTTACGAGGACGTTATCCGGAACGCAGCTGCCATCATCTCTTCCACAGGTGCCCTTCATCAACTTCTCTAGTAAGAAGACTGGTTGCTCGCCTATGGGGTAGGCGCATTGTCGTAGTACGACTCGGAGGGGGCCAGCAAAGATGACGTCTGCGTTAATATCAAGATGGGCGAACGTACGTTATTCCAATGACTGTCCTTGTCTGCGTGGGCTATGATGTTCTCTTCTTCCACAGATACATTCGAAATCGATCGTGAACGCGCTATCAAATATTTGAGCACACGCGACAAGCTTCAACCCAGAGGGCAGCAGCGCCATCGTACCCCCGATTATTCTCCCATGTGGCTTTGACATTGACACGAACGCAGAACGACATCTACCTTGATCCGCGCTCGCGTCATCGAGAGACCGGCGTAGCTGTGAAAGCTCCAAAGGTTTGATAGTGTCGGTCACGTAGCAATACAACCACAGAAAAAATGCATTGGTATCTGACATTGTACACGCTCAAGTGACTACGGTATCGAGATTAGTGCTATCGTACACTCCGCCATCTACTACGGGTCCATGTCTGCGCCCAACGAACGTGAGAACCCGTAAGTAAGGATCCGTAAGGTGCGAATCAACCGATTCTAGTGGGTGGGACACAAAATTCCTGGATTAAGTCAATAATTCTCTCAAATATCAAATCCTTCTGCGGTACAGAAAACCTGACGGCGAATGCTTCTGTAACAAATCTCCAGATATCGCGGTGGATCCTATTCCTCCGGCCGGAACGAACATGCCAATCAATGACCAATTGGACACTTTCTGGGGAAATATCGTCGGGGGTCGTGTTGAAAATGGCGTCTAAGATGACCGTGAGATCTACGATGTAGCTCATCACGCAACGGACGTTCTCCTGGCTGGTCGGTGGGAGAGATCAAAATAAACTCCGAGACGAAGAACACCCCCGCTCACCTGCCCAAATACACGTCATGAACCCAATCTGCGAATTCGACCCCAGCTTCGGTTGGGAAGGGACTACCGAGGTCGCGGCTGAGAATCTACTCTCAATTTCGCGAAAATTGTACTCACACTGACACATCAGCAGATCCCACTGGATCTTTGACAAGGTAAGACATCTTGGCTTTGAACTCATCGCTCGAGAGATACTAGTACCCATAAGTAACCGGCAACAACAGACAACTAAGAAAACCAACCCTGGTCTTGTCGTTGAGATTCCAGGTCTCGACAAGATCTGCATGGATGATGTTCACGCAGCTTTTCAGGGCATGATCAGCGAAGTCGACACTAGACCATAGGCGGCGCCAATATCCTAACGGAACCACACATTAGAATCCAGCCATAATCACAAGCTAGTACGCTCACTGCTTCGTCCAACTCTAGGAAAAGGACGTGATTTAAATAGTGGGCAATAAAATAATACCACGTACTCGATCGAGGCCTGGACGACAATACCACGGCACACCCGTAACGCGGCCGACCACGCAAGAGGCACAGCGCTAACTCGTGGCCTTTCCCCCTGAACCCCAAACCCCGCCGATGGGCCGCGTGCTCCCATGATGAACCTATCTGTCGTCACGACCAGCTTCTCGATCAGATCAGTGTATCTCGGCTTCTCTGAGGACGATCGGAGAAGTCAGATGGCCACCCTACGAAGTGTATAGAGAGAAAGAGGGTAGATACCAGAAACTATTTCTGCCGGCACATCCCTTAAATCTTTATTAAATAGGCGCCGACAGGAATCTTCGCACTTTGCGAATGCCCTGGCCTTCGCGTGTTCATGTTGCGCGTCGCCACGGACTTCAGGAACAACCTCGTCGAATTTGGTCAAAACGAGAATCATGGGCACTGAAGCTCACGTCGGTCATATTTACGAGTTATATATCATCCAAATGCGCTCACCAGTTCTCATGCCTAGAATCCTCTCCACTCCCTCTCCGAACCTCCCAGCAATAGCGTCGGACGCTGTGACACATATCCTAAATTGATTTCCGTCAATGATACAAGACATTAAACATCACAAAATAGACTTCGCTACCAGACAGCATGTAACCTTTCTGAAGGCGAGCAACTTGCGTCAGTGCGGTGTGAGATGAAGTCTCGGATGGTTTGCGAGTTTTGCGAATCCCCAGACTGGAATTCCAAGCCTGAAAATTCATGGACGATGAGGTAACGGTTATCATCTGGATGAAACTCGACATTGATATCGGCTTTCCCGTGCGTATCCTTTGGTTCGGCCTTTCCATCGCAGTCACGTCGGGAACATAGAAAAACGCTAATATGGAAACGTACTGTTGCATCCACTTTGAAAACGGCCTTGATGAGTGACGATTTTCCAGAGCAGCTCTGAAACCAAGATCAAATTCTGACAGCCACTAGAGCGTAGCACGTGCGCACCTCCCCCACAACGAGAATTCGGAATCTACGGAGAATATATGAGTTATGAAGTACAACACAGTGCTGAAGAACACACTTGAAGTGTTCGGAGAGCACCTGGAGCACTGTTGAATTGAGCGGTCTACGGGCAGGATAACTCGCCGTCGGTCGTCTGCGAGATGCCCCTGAGTACCCTCATCATTGCCAGTGAGCAGCGTACACAGGTGTTGCCATGGTCGCGCTCACCTGCGCTCATTTGTCTGTGGTCTGGTCTGGGGCCCCTACCAGATGAGGCAACGGATGTCCCCGCCCTGGATCTCCTGTCGGATGGCATCACGTTTTGACCGCCATCCATGTATTGCACTCTCTGTGGAGTATGATGCACCCTGTTATGGGTGGGTCGTTTAGGCGGAAATACCCCTCCAATCTTTGCTGTCGGGAGCCCCGGCCTTGTACCACTTCGCTGGGACGAGAACCCAAGTGCTTCCATGCCTTGTAGTATGATCGGTGGTGACTGTTCTTGCGGTGTTGCTTCTCTGGTAGGTTTACTGCAACAACTACCCATTGGGGAGGATGGCGAAGTGGTAATCATTGCTGACATAACGGCCAAGAAGAATATGGTAAGCGATGCACTGCACACGTGACAGATAAGTAAGCTTACCTTTCCGTCAACCAACCCGCAACGCAAGCCATTTCCTGAGGGGGTACACAAAATGATAGATCAAGTCGATGATCCTTTCCAAGACCAAATCCTTCTGTGGTACCTCTCGAAGACTTGCTGGGCGTGGTGTGGTGACATATCGCCAGCGGCCCTCCTAAGGGTCCTACAATGTGGGACATTTAATTAGCTAGTAGACAAATGAGAGGAGTGCTTGCTTACCTGTCCCTGTACACGTCGTGGAACCGATCTGCATAACCCTTCCTGGCTCTAGTCGGGTTAGGACTATTGGGAAGTAGAGGCTGAGGACCTACTTCACTTTACGAAGACTGTGCTCACCTCGACGCTACGTTGGCAGATCCAGCCAGGCTTTTGACGGAGTGAGTCATCTTCGCCTCAAATCTACCGCTCAAGCCCACACAGTAGCTAGGAAAACCGACAAAGGAAAACTAAGCTCTCTTGTCGTTCAGGGTCCAGGTCTGCACAATACCGATGTGGACGATTCATCGGGTGAGTATGCTCACGACTTCGTCCAACTCTAGACTACAATTAAAAAGGTACGCGAAGAAACAACACCACGTACTCTGTCGAGGCGTGAAAGATGAGGATGTCGTGGCCCACCCATAACGCCACTGCCTAGAGCACCGATTCGTCACTTTGCCCCTTGACTATGTAAAGGGCGTGCGTCGATCCGTAATGAACTTATCTGTCGTCACGATTTGATTGTCGATGAAATCAATGATTCTTGCTTTCTCCAAGGATGATCGGAACGTCAGTTGAATCCAAGAAGTGTATGAAAAAGAAAGTGTATACACCAGAAACGATTTCTGTTGACACGTCCCTTGGGTCTTTATGAAACAGGCGACAACAGGAGTCTTCGTACATTACGTGTGCCCTGGCCCTCGCACGCTCGTGTGATCACCGGCGATGTCAACTGGGACTTCAAAGACAATCGTGACAAATTTGGCGAACACGAGAATCGCGACTGAAACTCACGTCGGTCATATTTACAAGTTGTATATCATCCGAATGTGCTCACCGGTTCTCATGACCAGAATCTCTTCTGCTTTCCCAGCTTCCTGGCAATCGCGTCAGATGCGGAGGCATATACCCTGAGTTGGTTTTCGTCAGTGACACGGAGACAAGAAGAATCAGAAAAACACTTCTCTACCGGATAGCATATAATCTTTCTGAACCTGAGCGGCTCATGACAGTACGGTGCGAGATGACGAAGTCCCGAATATTCAGGAAGTTCGGCAAATCCCCAGCCCAAGATCTCAATCCCAAACACTCATGGACTATTAGGTAATGATAGTCTTCCAGTGGAGCCGATATTGGTTTTCCTGAGTGCTCGCTCTGGTTCTGCCTTTTTTCACGTCACGACCATCTAAGGGTAGATAATCAGTATACCAGATACAACTTTGACAGATGAGGGACGATTTTCCAGAGAGGTTAAATGCGGCACCAACATTGATTTGGACTGAGACTCGCCTGAGCGCAGGGTACCCTACAATGAGAAACCTGGATCTACAGAATATTCGAAGGTGTGAGAATAGAGCCGCGGAACAAAGACACTTGAGGTGTTCAGGGAGGACTTGTCGCACTGTTGACGTCCACGGAAGTGAAACTGGCGGGGCGGGAAGGTTTCGACTGTTTCGATAAGTCCGCGGTAGTCTTATTGTAAAGACTCGTAATCCAGGCACCCTAGGACACGGCCACCATAGAAGCAAACAATACCAAATATGTTTAACCCAGTAATTTGGCGAAAGGCCAAACACAAATACACACTTAAACCCATCGATTGTCCTCATTTTTGCCTATTCCATCGTGAAGACCGAGATGTCTGGATATTCGGAGAAAATTGCTGACTCTGAACGAGGAGAACCGCTACCTCTTGGTGGGTTTACATCATCTCCAGTCCGATGGTCATTGATGACCCAAAAGACGAGTTGGGGGGAGGGGCGTGGTCAGATACACTCGAAGTCCCCTCGGACCCCAGTGCGTATCTTGTATTATTGAGTACATGGAGATCTCATGAGTGAATGATATGTTGTGTAGACTCAGGAGGAAGCGCAATGAACAATTCTTCAGATGGCACTCACAGCGAGCGTAGGGATTTCGATGATGGTGCCAATGCCCTCTGGTCTCTCTATTGTAAAGGGGCTCAAATCCACGATGAGGCTCATCTCCAAAGTCTAGCAAAGGATATGGATGGTGTCCTTCTATTTGTGTGTTTTTATACCACCGTCTTTATGATAGACTCGAATTCACGTGTATTTCCACAGGCTGGCTTGTTCTCTGTTGTTCTCACTTCTTTCCTCGTTCAAAACACTCAAGATCTGCGGGTAAACCCCGCGCAAGAGTCAGCGTATTACCAACAACAGTCGGTCGCGATGCTCGCCCAGATCTCGGAGCAAGTCGCATCCATCGCCACACTCATTTCCATCCCATCTGCTCCCCCACAGACTCCCATCCCATCGACTCCCCCTCCGCCTTACCCACAATTTTATCCATCATCTTCCAACATTCGAGTGACCGTTTTTCGGGTCATCGGCCTCGTATGCAGTCTCTCTGCAGCGCTCCTTGCAATATTTTTTCAACAGTGGGCCAGATCCTATATGCAGGTCTTTCAGCGGTACGATCACCCTCTGAAGCGAGCGCGATTCCGACAGTTTTTTTTCGAGCGCGCCGACAGAATGCGAAACTTGGCGGAAGCAGTTCCCAGGCTGATTCATGTCTCGCTTTTCCTATTTTTTCTGGGCCTTGGCGATTCTATGCTAAATGCCAACACAACTATTGGTGTTATCACCATCGTCCTTATCTGTCTTTGTGGATCATTCTATCTATACAGCGTATCTGCACACCTCAAGAACTTGCAGTCGCCATACCAGACGCTCATCTCGCGCTCGATATTCTTTTTGATGCAGAAGTTCCTGTCGCCACATTATAACTCTCGCTTTCTTCGCAAACGGCGTACGCCCATGACCATTGAAGCATGTCAAGAAGAGCTGGTGATGGAAGGGACCGGAGGACGCAAAGAGCGCGATGTACGCGCCCTCCGATGGTTGGTCGATAACACTACGGTGAATGCCGAGACAGAACCTCTCGTGTTGGCGATTCCTGGCACTTTCAACACAGAATGGGGTCGAGAAGTGTGGAGGGACGTCTCTTACGGGCGCTCCGACCCCGACACTTTGGAATTACAGATGGATCGTTCCCTTGCCGGCGGTCAAGTCTCTCTTACGCACCATTTCCCACGCTTCCTAGAAGGAACCAACGTCTACACTATATGTCGATCCCTGCGCTACCTTTTCGAGACATGCAACCATCACAGTTATTTCGCAAATGAGGAAGCAAGACGTAGACGCATGCGCGCGTGCGTCGAAGCTGCGGCGGCACTGGTATGCTGCATCGATTTCCGATTGGACTGGTTTGGAGAAGTCGGCAAGCTGGTCAGCGAAATAGGCCACATTGAAAAGATTAACTCACCGACGAGCACGTCTGATCCATCATTCATCATACGTTGGACGTGTCTTTCGCTTGTGGCCATTCAGCAGAAACTGCGCAGCGATCGGCTGCAAGTGCTCGCTAGGTACGCGGTGAGCGGACTAACACGCATTCAACCGGACGTGGGTCAACCAGACGAGGCGGCACTGAAGAGCGCTCAGACAATCGACAAATGTTTCAAGATAGCTTCGGAGCGCGTTGAAGATTTACGTAAAGCATTAGCGCCCTGGGGCCAGAAGGGGACCAGAGAGCAAATCGAAGAAATCTTACGACATCACGAACCACATATTTCAGAATTGGAGCGCATCGAAGTCGAGGCCAATGGCATGAAGGATCTCGACTGGCGGATCTCCCTTTATCAAGATGCGTTCGATGACGCCACTTACGGGCTGACGCGGCAACTTCCCGGTGTATCGTTCGACGACGAGCCACCCCGATCTGAATCATTCCCGATAAGCGATACTTTTGATCCGTCAGCCGCTTGTAGCGCCACATTCACTCCCCAATTGATATTCCCCGGACAACAAGTTCGAGCGTTGGCCGTATTTGGTCCAAGGCTCCGTGAAGTCCTGGGTGGGCAAGTTCCGGAGAGATATAGGGACGTTCTTGAGAGCCTGAAATCCCTCGAAAACGACCCTTCTTCGCTGCGTCGGCCCAATGGCTTGATGAGACGACAACTATGGCGACTGCAAGATGTACGCGACGGCGGTGGTCTTGGGGCTATCGTCGAACTTTTCTTCCTCTCCCTGAGACGACCTTCATTGCACAAATCAAATAGCGTATTCTACATCGGCACCTTCAAGATTATCACCTCCCATTGGATGGAAGGTAGGGAATCGCTCGGGACGCAACGTATCCTCCTCAATATCATTTGCGACCTGACTATCCAAGGCCGTGGGGTCTTCTCGGATTTCTCATATCCAGAGTCGATCACGAGCATGCTCTTCGACATGGTGAGAAATATGCTCGAAGGGTACGAGGGCCCAGACGAGCATATTCGCGATGCTGTGCTAGAGATTGAGAGCGTTGACACGAGCACTTGCATGGACACCGAATTGCGGCGCAGGGCATTGGGAGTTATTCCACGATCCGGTGGCGACCACGATCCAGAGCATCTCGATCATATCGTTACGAGTATGTAAGCCAGAGGCATGAGCCTCACCTTTTTTTTTGATTCTATTTCCGTACGCCTTGGGGTACGGAACCCTATGTAGCACTTCACTTCGTGTATGTATGTGTATCCTCTACTTCTGCTCCCTCTTTAATAAACATTTCTCTCTCCCATCACTTTGGAAGGTCGTCTTTATATGTACTGTACGGTGACAATTGCTAAATTTTTCTGGTGATTGGTCCGTTCTAGTTCAATACGTGCTAAGTAGGGCGGATAGAGAGGCCGTCTTTATCTCAAGTCATGCGTGGATAGGGACGCAAGATGGCCTGCGGCAATGACGCTCAGATGGCGCGACAGTGCCAGTGAAGACCTCCTACGATACTAGCCGAACTCATCTCAATAGGAGGGAACATGTGTTTTCATGTTCGCTACGGTACAGGGTTCATCAGCACCAGGTTGAGAGTCAGAAAATCCAAGTCCCACACGACAACCAAACATTAGCTAAACTAAAGTCCCGGCTGAACCAGCAAGCCAACATCATTCGCGCGTGGCGTGTACGGTATAGTCCCCTCAAGCCAGAAGAAGCTTTGCGACCCCAGTAAGAAGCGCCCAGAGCACAGTGTCGCCGACTAACTTATGTCAGTCTTATGTCCTCCCTAGCGCCTGTCGCGCCGTTGCCGCTAGACGACCAGTTGCACGACGACGCTGCGACGCGAAGGCTGAGCCACAATCTTGTCCTATGCAGAGAGGTTGACAGGCGACGGCGTGGAGGTGGCGGTGAAGTTGATGTCGAGGCCTGACGCGGGACCACCGCCCACGCCGACGGCAGACGTGTTCGGCGCAGGGAAGTTGAATGTAGTGCTCAGCAGCACGTTGAGCGGGTCCGGGACTGTGCCGGTGATGTTCGTCAGCGGATGTCGGCGAGGGAGATGTCGAGTTTTGTGTGGCCCGTCATGTTGGCGACGAAGGAGCGGATGAGAGCGCCGTGCGGGGCAGTAACGCAAGAGGATAGCTGGGGGGGGGGGAATGGGGAAACGTACTTGTTCGTGACTCTGCGGCCGATCGACCCGAGACCCCGATTTGCTTCTACGGTGGAGGGTGAGGTGTGGTGCGTGTAGTAGGTCGAGTCAACGGTGTCACGAGCCCTCTCAAGGACAGCAACAAGTGGTGGAGCAGGGATGCGGTTGTTGATGGTATATGCACATGTATAGTATGTCTCAAGCTTGAAATCTGTCTGCCAGGTCAGCGTTCTGCTGCGCCAGCCGATGGCCTGATGACACAGCAACATATGCTGGTGGTCAGAGAATAGGCACGTACGATCGTCTGTTCTGGAACAGAGTGCTCAGTGTTGGCGTGTGGCTCATCTGCAAAGTGATATGTGTTTAGTGACGATCACAACGATACAGTAAACGATGAGACGCATTACTCTAATATGTCGACACGACGGAAGGAAAGACGGGAGCTGTTTTGCATTTCAACACAAAATGGCATTTGTGGTGACCAGCTTGTCGCGCACGCGGGATAGCTATCCGCAGTGGCACGAAATGTACTGCATAAAACAACATACAGAGCTAGAAGATGACAGTCTTCGCACACAGAAGAGAGAAAGGTTGAGCCCAATGTATGGGAAAGCCTCAACTCCGCCACCGAGCGAAGTCCGCTCCTCTCTTGATCCGCTCCTCTCTTGAGTCTGCTCTTGTCTCCAACTCTGCGGCGAAAAGCTCCTGTACGCAAGGGAGGACGGAAGTTCACAAGTAGGAAAGAAGAAGCGAGAAGGAAAGCCATGCAACGAACTTAAAATCGTCAGCGCGCGCCAAGGAAAATGGGTCTGTTGTCAAAGTTTGCTCTGTTCGACCGTCGCTCCTCTCTGCACCTTTTGTCTCCAAATCTGTGAGCGCGCGCCAGCTATTGTCAATCTGATCGTCTTGCAACAGTACTGTATAGAAGTATAGATATCGTTTCTTCGGTCTCTTGGGTGGCCAAATCAGCCAGTCAACTCACCACTTCAAATACCCACGTGTATCTCGTGACACTGCGCATATACGGTACTCAGCGCTCGGGTGCACTACTCATTCCAGATATCTATACGCAGTATGGTTGGTTCCGTTCTGCTAAAGCCAACTCTGGCACTTGCTGAATATTGTGATTATAGTCAATGCTACGGACGTAGTACTTTATTCTCTCAGGGTGTAAGATGATGTCCCGGAGGTCTATCTGTGGCCGCATCCCGTTCACTGAGCCTGGCTTACTTGGTGAATACGGTGCGCGCCAGCGACCGAGGCCACCGACGAAAATTCACAAAATCAGAAAAGCCCTGCTGTTACGTTTGCGCCCGGCGTTGGTTACGTGTTTTTGACCCGAGATTAAGCTCGAGATCGTCGCCGTGGGCATGATGCAATGAGCGCGGCTATCTAGAATCGTTGCACCTTGAAGTCTCCCACCGAGTCGGAGCCCTCGTTTGCACGAAGACCCTATCGCTACAACTGGCGGAATTGAAGCCAGAACGTCCCATTACTCGTGTTATACGGTAGGCAGCTGATGATATTCACAGGGTCACGGTATATTTCACAGGATTCGCCACTATCATGAGAGGACTTGGTTTTATCGTATCGCATGCTGTACTTGAACCTCCTCACTCCCCTCGCTCCATAGCATATATATTAGTCCATATCGCAATGGCCAATCGTAGAAGGTACATAGGTAACCCCGAACCAAGAGAGCAGATACCTCTTGGTGAGACCTAGATCGTCTCTTATCCGATCGGTATTGATACTAGACCAAAAGATGAGTTGGGGGAAGAGGCGCGGTCGGAGACTCGAGAAAGACCTAGTGCGTATCTTGATATCGTTGACTGTGTGGAGATCTGACCAGTGGGCGATATGTTGTAGACGCAAGAAGGAGCCCAGGAGAAATGGATAATTCTTCAGGCGGCTCAGCTCTTTCAGGAGCTCCCAGCGAATACGAGGATTTCGACGACGGTGCTAATGCTCTTTGGAGTCTTTATGGCAAAGAAGCTCAGATCCATGACAAAGCTCGATTCGAAAGCCTGGCAGCGGATATGAATGGAGTCCCTACATTTGTACGTGTAAGTTACCGTCCCATTGTAGACTAAAATTCACGTGTATTTCCATAGGCTGGCTTGTTTGCCGCCGTTCTCACTTCTTTCCTCGTCCAAAGCATTCAAAATCTGCAAGTGAATCCTGCGCAAGAATCAGCGTATTACTCAAAACAGTCGGTCGCGATGCTTGCCCAGATCTCGCAACAAATCGCATCCATCACCCCACAGGTTTCCATCCCACCTCCCCCACCGCCTTATTCAGCAACCCCCTCATCATCTTCTGATATTCGAGTGAACATTTGCTGGCTTATCGGTCTCGTATGCAGTCTGTCTGCGGCACTCTTTGCGATCCTTGTTCAACATTGGGTTCGATCCTATATGCAGGTCTTCCAGCGGTACGATCACCCGTTGAAGAGAGCGCGATTTCGACAATTCTATTTCGAGGGCGCAAAGAGAATCCAGCTGATGGCGGACACAGTCCCTATATTGATGCATTTCTCGCTTTTCCTATTTTTTGGGGGCCTTGGCGATTTTATGCTGAGCTTCGACAGGACTGTCGGGGTTGCCACCATTGTTCCTGCATACGCTTGTGGTGTGTTCTACCTGAGCGATGCGTTGGCGAGACTCATAGACCCGCGATCGCCAAACCACTCTCCGATCTTGCGCCGGGTACTCATTTGGGTACAGAACTTCCCGCGAGGTTATTTCAACAGTAGAAGACTTTCGTCCATGAGCTTGGAAGCATATCGGGAGCGTCTGGTGATGAGCGAGTCCAAAGGCCGCAAAAGTCGCGATGTGCGCGCCCTCCAATGGTTGGTCAACAACACCGCAGTCAAAGCCGATGTGGAACCCCTCGCATTGGCGATCCCTGGCTCTTTCAACACAGAATGGGGCCGAGAAGTGTGGAGAGACGTCTCCTCTCAAGGCGGCTCCCACGCCGACATGTCGGGTCATTCCCCCGCTAGCAGTCGGGTCTCCCTCAGCCCTATCTCCCAACATTCGTTAGAAGAAGCCGCCGTCAACACCGTCTCTCAATGTGTACGCTACCTGTTCGAGACATGCAACAACCACAATCATTTCGAGAGCGACGACGCAAGACGTAGACGAATGCGCGCATGTGTTGATGCTGCGGCGTCACTTGTTTGCTATATTGATTTTCGATTGGAGTGGTTTGGAGAAGTCTCCAAGCTGATCAGCGATATAGGCTACATGGAGAAGATCAGCGAGCCACCGACGGGCGGATCCGATCAGTCGTTCACCGTGCGCTGGACATGCCTTTCGCTCATGGCCGCTCAGCAGACGCTGAGGAGTAACCCGCTGCAAGTACAAGCTCAGTGCGCAGTGAGTGGACTAGCACGCATTCAACCGGACGTGGGCGAAGCGGACGAGATGGCGCCGAAGACCGCTCAATGGATCGACGAACATCTCAAGATAGCATGGGAGTGCGCCGGGGATCTACATCGAGCATTCGAGCCTTGGAGCCAGACGCGGACCAGAGAGCAAGTCGAGGAAATCTTACGAAACCACGAATCACAGATTTCGGCGTTGGAAATCAAGACCGATGCCACGGAGTTTGATGAGCGGGTCTCTCTTCTCCAGGACCGGATGGACGAAACCAGTCACAGATTAATACGACAACTTCCTAGTATATCTTTCAGCGAGCTCAAGTATTCTGGGCCCTTTCCAATTAGTAAGGTCTTCGATTTTACACCTGCTGGTACCACTCCCGTCTCCGCCACGCCACACTTTATTTTCCCTGGACAGCAAGTTCAAGCCTTGGCTGGGCTGAGCACTCAGCTTCGCGATATCCTCGAGGGAAGAGGTACCATCGATACGCTTGAAGGTTTGAAATCTATCGACATGATACCTATTTCACTGCGTGGGTCCAATGGCCTGATGACACGGCAACTGTGGCGTCTGCAAGATTTACGTGATGGCGGGGGTCTTGGCTTTACCATCGAACTTTTCTTCCTCTCTTTCCGATCCACGTCTCCATCGCAGGTACCCGATAATGTTTTCTACGCTGAAACTTTCAGGAAAATCACATCCCGTTGGATGGAGACCAGGGAATCCCTCGGGACGCAAAAAATCCTGCTCAATATCGTCTGCGATCTCGTCATCCAAAGCCGCGGCATGTTCTCAGATTTTTCATATCCAAAGTATATCACGAATATGCTCCTGGAAATGGTAGGCAACATACTTCGCGGGAACTCAGGCCCCGGTTCACATATCGATGATGCTATGCAGGAGATTGGGAGCGCCAATTCGATAAATTGCATAGGCTTTCGAGATAGGGCATGGAATATTCTCGAGCAAACTCGGAGCAACCGGAATTCATAGCTTTTCAGTTACGTTGCGGATCCCGTACGCTAGGAACATATGTTTTTTTGATCCACTTTCTTTCTGTACTTTGTGTGCCCGGAGTACCAGCAGCAGTTACCGTGCTAGACTCGTAACCAGCCATTCGAATGAGGGTTTTTGAAGGGTCGCAAGCGACGGGAGGATCCTATCGAGCGGCGGTCCTTAACGCAGCCGGAACCCCCATAGAGCGAGCGGTCACCGGTCTATTACCTTGCGTCTTGGGGTACAGAAAGGACCCTATCACACAGCGACGTTTCTGCCATTGGTGCCCTCCACCTGTCCGAGCTTGAGGTCAGTACAGTAGTACACGTTGCATAGGGCACATAGAGTTCGTGCCTCGACGTCGCAATACTATCGCGGCATGACATTGGCACGTGTACTGTCGGACCCCCTCACAAAATTGTTGGGTGCAGTAGGTCATAATTAGGCCTTGGGAACGGGCTCAATGTAGGAGCGCAGGAAGCGCGACTTAGCGTTTTGGAAGAAACGGCCGAGGTATGCACTCTAGGACTATGAAGTATATAAGTATGAAATAAATAATGAACTCGACTCTGTGTTCCCGGTCCAGCCGGTCCGAACCCCCCCCCCCCCCCAATCGTGTGTGGCTGCAGCTCCAACACTCAACTACCATCAAATCACACGATTGTCAATGAAGGATGGAGCTTGTATGAGGCTTGTGCCAGCGTGAGTAAGTTAGCGCGATTTCAGATCACGCGCCATCCAGTTCGAGCAGTCAAGGCCGCGCCAGTGATCTCCATCTTTGTTTAACAGACGAAACAGGACAAACACACGCGAGGGAGCAGAGGTGCATAGTATGTGAGAGCAATGGCACGTAGAGTGAAACGTCTTGGCGCAAGTAACATGTTTCATGTGTTGCGCTGACACATACGGATTGGGAACAAGATACGGAGTGATCTAGGTCTTATCAGCACACAGTATCACTGGCAGTCCCCAACAATACTCGACCAGCCTCAAGGCCTCAAGCAACCTCAGCCTCAGCCTTGACGCCCTCTGCTATTTCACTCTAGCCTAGTGGGGCGTTTAGGCTATGCACTTCTGATTCCACCGGTCTCACACTTCATCGAGGCCTCATCACTTGATAGCACTTTGCGAGCAGGTTCGCACAAGGACCCGCATGCATGTTCTTCCCTCTAAGGTCCCATTTGTGGTGTCCCTTTCGCTATCAGATCCGACTCGGGTCCGTGATTTTTCGATTATCTGGTATGACTGATTTGGCCTTGGATCTGGCGACCAGATGCGACAGCTCCGAGTCCATACTTACACTGTAAGAACACACCATCCAGTGGCATCCGCCGCCCCAACAGCCCATCATTTGTCCCGTTTGTCTTTTCCTACATTCGCTGTTTTACAGTGCATTCACCAGCAACACCGGCACTTCTTCGCAAGCCTTTCATCTGTGAGTGAGTCACCACGTTTCCATGTCCGGTATCTGCACTCTATAACTCTGTTCCCCCCTAGCTCTTTCCCTCCAGCATGCTGGCCCACTCCTTGACCCCTGCGTAACTCCTCACGTCCTCCACAAGCACTGCGCCCAAGCGCAGGACCATGAAAATATCTCTAAGCGTACGTTCCGTCTATTTTACGAGGACGCTATCAGAACCGCTGCCATCATCACCTCCACAGTTTCCCTCATCAACTTCTCTGGCAAGAGGAAGAGCCCTGAGGACAAGCGCATTGTCTACGAGGAGAGCAGCAAAGATGATATGGGTACGTCGTTCCGACTATCTTTGCCTGCGCGCGCCATAACGTTTTCTTCCTCCGCAGGTACATTCGAAATCAGTCGTGAACGCACAATCGATCGTTTGAACACATGCGACAAGCTTCAACACTCGAAGCCTATCATCGATCCAGGGGGTTCAAGGAGAAATCCTTTCGCCTCCCAGCACAGGACACGTGGGAAGTCTCAGCTCGTCAGCGATACTCACTAAATCCCCAAGTGGTTTCCTGGATTCGAACCTTGTTGCCTAAAGCCGGCTTTGACATTGACACAGACGCAGGACGACATCCACCTCGATCCGCGCTCGCGTCGTCGAGAGGCCGGTGTGGATGTGGTGTGGGTGGAAGTTTCAAAAGTTTGTCAGTGACAACCGCAGAATGTTTCGTTAAAAAATGCGGTTGAATGACATTGTGCGCGCTCAGTGGCTACGGGTATCGAGATTAGTACTACGCTATACTCTACCATCTATTACAGTATTTCCCGTGTTTATGTCGTCGCCCATCCGTACGTGGGAAGCCGTAAAGTGCGAGTCAGTCAGCTTAGGCAGGGGGGCACAATATTCCTGGATTAAGTCGATAATTCTCTCTAAAATCAAATCCTTCCGCGGTACAGAAAACCTGACGGCGAATGCTTCTGGAACGAATCTCTGAATATCGCGGTGAATCCTATTCCTGCGGCCGGAACTAACATGCCTATCGATGACCGACAGGACACGTTCCGGAGAAATATCGCCAAAGGTTGTGTTAAAAATGGTGTTCAAGATGACCATGAGAGTTATAATGTAGGCCATTACGCAGCGGACGTTCTCCTGGCTGGTCGGTGTGAGAGATCGAAATAGACTCTTGAGACGAAAAACACTCGCTCACCTGCCTCTATACACGTCGCGAACCCAATCTGCGAATTCGACCCCAACGCCAGTCGGGTCGGGACTACGAAGGTCGTAGCTAAGAATCTAATCTCAATTCCACGAAAATTGTACTCACTCCGATATCATACCAATAGACACCACTAGATCTTTGATGAGGTGAGACATCTTAGCTTTGAACTCATCGCTCGAGAGATACTAGTTCCCATAAGCAACCAGCAACAGCAAACAAACAAGGAAACTAACCCTGGTCTTGTCATTGAGATTCCAGGTCTCAACAAGATCTACGTGGATGATGTTCACACAGCTCTTTAATGAATGACCAGCGAAGTCGATGCTGGACCGCAGGCGGCGCCAATATCCTAACAGAACAACGTCATGTTAGAATCCAGCCATAATTACGGGCTTAGTACGCTCACTACTTCGTCCAACTCTACGAAGGGCGTGATTAAAATGGCAGGTGACAAAATAATACCACGTACTCGATCGAAGCTTGGATGACAATACGATGGCTCACCCGTAACGCGGCCGACCACGCAAGAGGCACAGCGCTAACTCGTGGCCTTTCCCCCTGAACTCCAAACCCCGTCGATGGGCCGCGTACGCCCATGATGAACCTATCTGTCGTCTTGACTAGCTCCTCGATGAGGTCAGCGTATCTCGGGTTCTCTGAGGACGATCGGAGAAGTCAGATGACCACCCCACGAAGCGTATGGAGTGAAAGAGAGTAGATACCAGAAACTATTTCCACCGGCACATCCCTTAAATCTTTATTAAATAGGCGCCGAAAGGGGTCTTCGCACATTGTGAATACTCTAGCCCTTGCGTGCTCACGTTGTTGCGCGGTGCCAGGGACTTCAGGGACAGCCATGTCAAATTTGGTCAAAACGAGAATCACGGGTACTGAAGTTCACGTCGGTCATATTTACGAGTTGTATGTCACCTGAATGTGCTCACCGGTTTCCATGCCCAGAATCTCTTCCACCCCCTCTCCGAACCTCCCAGCAATAGCGTTGGATGCTGTGACACATATCCTAGATCGATTTCTATCAATAAAACAAGACATTGAACATCACAAAAATAGACTCCGCTACCAGACAGCATGTAATTTTTCTGAAGGCGGGCAGCTTGCGTCAGTACGGTGTGAGATGAAGTCCCGGATGGTCCGCAAGTTTTGCAGATCCGTAGTCTGGGATTCCAGGCCCGAACATTCATGGACGATGAGATGACGGTTATCCTCTGGATGAAACTCGACATTGATATTGGCGTTCCCCTGCGTTCCCTTTGGTTTGGCCTTGTTTCCATTGCAGTCATGTCGGCGAGGTAAAAATACACTAGCGCTAGCATGGAAACATACTGTCGCATCCACTTTAAAAACGGTCTTGATGAGTGACGATTTTCCAGAGCAGCTCTGTGTATGAAATGGAACCAAGATCAGTTTCAACACATACTTGAGCGCGGCATGCGCGCACCTCCCCCACAACAAGAATTCGGAATCTACGGAGAACATCGGGAAAAACTTACTTTGTTAATTTTCGATAATTTCAATACGCTGTCGATAATCTACTACTATCTGACATTATCATTATATTTGCGTGCCCCCCTGATAATCTGTCAATAAGCCTTGAAAAAATAAATGGGAATTTTGGTCAAAACGATTCGGCATTTGCAGCTAAACTGCTGGTAATTATCAACGACGCGCTACGACTAACTATCAGCTATTCAAACGATAACTATCATCAGATTATCAAAAAAAAGATGACACTTTTTTTTGGGGTTTTTTTAAAATATACAAGACGATGAGACGTTCCCGGGTAGAGAGCCCACTGTGGAAATGACTCACCGCCGTCGCAGTACAAGTTGGTACCGATGAGGCATGACCAGCGGAGGTGACACAAGTTGGCAATGACGCAACACACTGAGAGAAGATGAGGGTAAGACTGTTTGAGATCTGAGAGAAGGAAGTCAGGCGCACCTTTGTCTGAAACAAAGAACGCAGCTCCTGGGCTGATCACCGGCTAGAGGTGTATGCATTCACTATGTTACAGGGCTGGGAAAGGTGAGGTATAGGAAAGCTCACAATATGGGGAATGGAAGAGAATAAATTTTGAGGTGAGACCCTTGGCAACGCTTTGATCAAGTTACCTTCGGGTATGGTGTCAATGGATGAGGAGGGCTGTCAGCGTTGGAGTGGTTGGGCATCTTTTTTGGCAAAGGAACGAATGACTGGGGTTGAGACGAGACAATGGGGGAAGGAAAGAAAGAAGTTGGACAATGAAGCGAGTGATGGGAATTTTTGACGAAACGCGACAACTGCAGATCTTCCTACTAGATACGGTAGAGAGCCGAGTCACGTGTCAGATCTGAAACAGCGTAATTTCGCTTGCAAGGGCCGTGGTGCCCTTACAACTCACAGACTTAGACCCGCTCATCGCATTCATTTACACCCGCCATGAGCTTTTTGTTTGTCCACTGCACTGGCTGTGATAGATTTTTTACCCCTTAAGGACATTCTCAACATGTCACCAGGACTCAGCAAGTGGGATGTCGTACTATGGAACAATAGGGGCACCAATGGGTGACATCTGGTCAAGCCATGTCTTCGATGGTGCCAAGCCACGTTTCAAGGTCATGTGACTCAACTTGCTCAGGACTGGGTGATGGATGCGATTTCGAACATGACGCACTTTTGATTGATGAGACTACCCTGGCGACGCATGAGTCTCACCGGGCCAGTTGGTCCCCATAATTGTAATGGTTTCTCAGTGTTGGATCAGTGTAGTACCCTTTATGTAAATCCGTTCAGTGACAGGTACCTTTATCTTGGGTTTTCGTAAATAATTTACTGAAAGGCAACGTATAAGCTACTTCACCCGGCGTTATTGATCCATTATACGGGTTTTTTCGATTAGGCCTTCGCTATCTCTCGCTAAGGCGGGAGGTTATTCCCGATGAACATAAGAGTTATGAGGTACGAGATAATGCCGAAGAACACACTTGTAGTCTCTTGAGAGAACTTGCCGCACTGTCGAATTGAGCGGCCTAGGAGCGGGATAACTCACGGTCGGTTGTCTGCGAGATATCCCTAAGTGCCCTCATCATTGTCAGTGAGGGTACGTGAGCGCTACTATGGTCGCTCACCTATGCTCATTTCTCTGCAGTCCGAACTGGGGCCCCTACTAGATGAGGTAACGAATGACCTCGCCCTGGATCTCTTTTCGGATGGCGCCGCGTTTTCACGACCATTCATGTATTGCACTCCCTGTGGAGCAGATCGCGCCCTGTCGTAGGTGGTTCGTCCGTTCGAAGACATTCCCCCAACTTGTGGTGACTTGCGCCCCGGCTTTATCCTTCTTTTCCAGGACAGGGGCCGAGGGGCTCCTACGTCTTGTGGCAAGATTGGTGAGGACTGTTCTCGCAGTGTTACCTCTCTGGGAACGACTGGAGGCGTGCCATCCGCGGGATATTTGCTACAACAATTACCCATGGCGACGGAAAGTATGTTGGGAACTCGAGGAGTGTTAGAGTTCAAGCAGTGTAGAAGGAGTAGGAGCATATATTGATTGGTCAGCCATATCTATCATTGGGGCTCAAGATCCGCCGTGTTGCTGCCCGCGTACTGCACACGTGATCTGTGAGACCGTAACTCTGCATCGGGGAGGACAACGTCTATATATACGCACGATATGATACATTCGCCAGCCCATGGTCTGCAAGGCGGGGGAGGGGCACAAAACTGCTTGATCAGTTGATGATTCTCTTCAAGACCAGATCTTTTTGTGGTACAAAAGGCCGGATTGCGAGTGCCCAGACCCGACATGCCTCTCGAAGACTTTGTTGAGAATGGTTTGGTGACATATCGTCAGCGGACACCCTGATTGACATCCAGGACGACCGTGAAACATACAGTGTAACCAATCACGCAACAGATATTCTCTTGGTTAGTAGACAACAGAGATCAACTTCTGCCGTGAGAGAAGGGGCGCTTGCTTACCTGTCCATGTACACGTCGTGGATACAATCTACACGGTTCCAGGGGTTGGAATTACTGGGAGGTAGTGGGCGGCTGAGGACCTACTGGACTTCACGAAGATCGTTCTTACCCCGACGTTACATTGGCAGATCCAGCCATGCCTTTGACGAGGTGAAATATCTTCGCTTTGAATGTATCTCTCGAGATACCGAACCCACTCAGCAGCTAGGACAACGTGAAAAGCCAATCAATAGTCTTGTATTTCAGATCCCAGACCTCAACAACACCGATGTGGAAAATTCACGCAGTTCTTGATCGGCGAAAGTCGGGACTAGAGACAGGACCACGGGTATGTTAAAGTCTTCTCGAATTTATCGGGTGGGTATGCCCACGGCTTCGTCCAACATGGGGAAATAATGCCATTGAAAGGGTACACGGAGAAACAACAGTACGTACTCGATCGAAACTTGAACAATGATGTCCCATAACGCCGCTGACTACGCAAGAGGTACAGCACCAACTCGTTGCTTGGCGCTTGTACGCCGGATCGTGTAGAGAGTGTGCGTAAGTAATGAACCTGTCTGGCGCCACGGTTAGATCGTTGATGAGAGTGATCGTTCTCTGCGGATGACCGGGGATGTCAGTTACCTCGAAGAAGTGTATGAAAAAGAAAGTGTACACACCATAAACTATTTCTACTTACAGATGCCTTGGGTCTTTATGGAATAGGCGGCGAAAGGATTCTTCGTACATTACGAGTGTCCTTGCCCGAGTACGACCGACAACTTCAGTGCCCCGGGTGCTCGTGTTCGCGTGGTTGTTTTGACGTACGGCAATATGAACGTACTCACAAAGTGCATATCATTTGAATATACTCACCAGTTCTCGTGCTCAGAATCTTCCGTTCCCTCTCCGAGCTTAGCGCCAGATGCGATGCACAGATATCCCACGTGGGTTTTAATTAGTAATACAGAATAAGAAGCACCAGAAAAAAATGACCTCACCAGTATGAAATCATTCTGAAGCTGAGCGTCTCGTGTCAGTACGATGTTAAGCACATTTCGAGCCCGATTCCTGAGCGCTGGATGATTTTCCAGAGTGTGAAATGAGGCCCCAACACCAATTAAGATGGGGACTCGCCTCCGCGCAGTCGGGCGCATACCCTGCAGTGGGCATTCTAAACCTAAATAAAACCCGAAAGGTGTAAAGTATAGGATAGAGGTTTAAAAAATACTCGAAGGGTCCGAGGAGCACTGTCGGTCAACGGATGGAATAATGCACAGCCGGTGGTGGTGGGGGATCGGGGATGGAGATGCGCTAAAAGGGGGTAGACCCTGGATATACTCATTCCAGAGGCCGGTCCGTTCTTACCGCCGCTATCACGCCATGTTTGTGCGATTGATGCGACCAGCATCTCGGTCATGTTGTTCCAAACTTGGCTTTGGTGCATGTTCTAGCCTCGACCCTATATAACACACTATATGTATCCTGTGCCTCCCATCCATCTAGGAACATCAGATTTATATCTTGCACTGCATGTTGAGCGGGCCTGGGATTGTGCCTGTGGTGTTCGTTAACGGGATTGTCGGCGAGGGCGAGGGCGACGTCGAGGTTTGTGTAGCCCGTCACGTTGGCGACGAAGGAGTAGACGTTCGAGTTAGCTTTGGGGGAAATGTAAGGGGAGCCCTTGGGGGACGAAATGCGGCGCCTGTGATATAAGGTCACAACAAAAGGATGCAGTGTAACTCATAATAGGACCTCGGCGGTGGGCACTGTAGGGAACAGGAGGTGTGGGGCGCCCAGTGTGGGAATCCTAACGGGCGAAAATGAGGCGTGAGCCGCCTGATGGTAGGTGAAAGCGTGATATATGCACAGTATTATAAGCTGCACTTGAGCCTGAACTCCCTTACTCCCTCCGACTTGCGTCTCGTTTCGTTACCTATTATGACTCGAGAGCACCTTTACTATACTAAAGGCTCAATGTGTTTCTTAAATGTGGTAGTTCACGCTACGACCGGTCTGTAACCCTGTTATGTATCCCGGAATAAACTTGGATCAAAAAAAAACACCCTTACTCCCCTCACTCTATAACCATTATTTCAATGGATATCGCAATGCCCAGACGCGCAAGGCACAGAGGTGATCCCGAACAAGGAGAATGGATATCTCTTAGTGAGTCTTAGATCGTATCTTTTTCGGCAGGTATTGATTGCCCAAAAGATGGGTTGGGTGAAGAGGCGCGGTTAGAGACTCTCGGAAGACGTTTAGAAGCTAGTGCGTATCCTGTGTCGTTGAGTGCGTGGAGATCTGACGATTGGGTGATGTTGTAGATACAGGAGGGAGAGCAATGAACAATGCTTCAGATGGCCCATCTCTTTCAGAGACTCAAAGCGAGCGCAAGGACTTCGATGATGGTGCCAATGCTCTCTGGTCCCTTTATGACAAAGAAGCCCAAGCCCACGACGAAGCACTGTTTCAAGGCCTTTTAGCGGATATGAGTGGAATCCCCACATTCGTGCGTATATCTTCTGGCGTCCAGCGAAGACTTAGAATTTACCCGTGTTTCCACAGGCCGGTTTGTTTGCTGGCGTTCTCACTTCCTTCCTCGTCGACAGTCTTAAGAATTTGCAACCGGATCCCGCGCAACAATCCGTATATTATCAGCAGCAATCGGTCGCGATGCTCGCCCAGATCTCACAGCAAATCGCATCTATCGCCCCGCAGGTTTCCGTCCCATCTACTCCCCCGCCACCTTACCTAGATTCCTCTTCGCTACTTCCAGCCATCGTGGTGAACAGTTCCTGGCTTGTCGGCCTCGTATTCAGTCTGTCTGCAGCACTTTTTGCAACTCTCGTCCAACAGTGGGTTCGATCCTATATGAAGGTCTTCCAGAGATACGATCACCCTCTGAAGCGAGCACGGTTTCGACAATTTTTCTTCGATGGCGCCCGGACAGTGCGGGGGTTGGCGTTCTCAGCCACTTGGTTGATCCGACTCTCGCTCCTCCTATTTTTTTCGGGCCTGTGCACTTCCATAGTTGGTTTCAACACAACCATTGGCGCCCTCATGTTCGCTTGTACCATTCCTCCCATATTAGTTTTCTATCATGTCATTTTTACGCCGCTCCTGAACTTGCAGACGCCAGACATGTCCCTGCTACGGCCTCTATTCTTCTTTGTGCGGAAGTTCAGGCTACCCTATTTCGGTTTTAGCAAAAGGCTTACCTCCATGGGCATGGAAGCATGTCAAGAATGGCTAGTGATGGAAGAAACAGATAGGCGCAAGGACCGTGATGTGCGCGCCACTCGATGGTTGATCAATAGGACCGCGGCGAACGCAGATATGGAACCACTTGCGTTGGCGATCCCTGGCTCTTTCAACACGGAATGGGGCAGAGAAGTGTGGAAAGAGGTCTCCTCTCAGGCACGCGAGGCGGGTGACACGTTAGAGCCTCCAACAGGTCCTTCGCCCGCTGGCAGTCAAGTCTCCCTTATCCCTCATCCCCCACACTCGCTAGAAGAAGCTACCGTCGACACCATTTCTCGATGCATGCGCTACCTGTTCGAGACCTGTAGCAATCGTAGTCATTTCGCAAACGAGGAGGCAAGACGTAGGCGCATGCGTGCGTGCGTTGAGGCTGCGGCGTCACTTGTATGCCGTATCGGTTACCGATTGGATCGGTTTGGAGATGTCGGCAAGGTAGTCAGCGAAATAGGCCAGATTGAAAAGGTCAACTCATCGACGACCACATCCGATACATCCTTCATCATGCGCTGGACATGCCTTTCACTCATGGATATTCAGCGGATACTGGACAGAAACAAGCTCCGGGCGCTTGCTGGGAACGCGGCGAACGGACTGGCACGCTTTCAAATGGGACATGGACAACTGGACCAGACGGGACGGGAAGGCGCTCAGAGGATCGATGAATGTCTCAAGGCAGCATGGGAACGCGTTGAGGACCTACGTCGAGCATTCGAGCCCTGGACGCAGAAGAGGACCAGGGAGCAAGTCGAACAAATCCTACTAACACACGAACAACAGATTTCGGAGTTAGAGCACATTAAAACCGAGGCTGATGGGATGACGGACGTCGACTGGCAGATCTCTGTTTATCAAGATGCGATGGATGATGCTACTTACAGGTTAACGCGGCAACTTCCTGGTGTATCGTTCGATGAGCCTCACCGATCTGAATCCTCCCTGATAGGCGATGCTTTCAATACACCAGCCACAGCCAGCACCCCAGTCGCACCCCAGTTGATATTCCCTGGACAACAACTGCAGGCGTTGGCCAGACTTGGCCTAAAGCTTCGCGAAGTTCTGGATGGCAGGGCTGCCGAGGGATACGATGAAGTGCTCAAAAGCCTGAAATCCGTCGACAAAGTCCCTGTTTCATTGCGTCAGCCCAATGGCTCGATGAAACGGCAACTGTGGCGCCTGCAAGATCTACGCGACGGCGGTGGTCTTGGGTTTACCGTCGAGCTTTTCTTCCTCTCCCTGAGACAACTTTTATCGATATCTTCGTTGCACGAGTCAGATAGCGACTTCTACGTCAGCACCTTCAAGATTATCACCTCCCGATGGATGGGGGGCAGGGAGTCGCTTGGGACGCACCATATTCTCCTTAACATCATTTGCGACCTGATCATCCAAGACCGTGGGGTCTTCTCGGATTTTCCGTATCCGGGGTCTATCACGACGATCCTCTTTGACACGGTAGGCGACATGCTTCAAGGGTATGGGGGCCCAGACGAGCATATCCGCGATGCCGTACAGGAGATTGAGAGCGCCGACCCAGTCTTGATGGACAGGATGAACCTACGGCGCAGGGCATTGATGGTTATTCCACGATCTCGTGGCATCATCGCGTTAATTCCGTAGATTAGAGGCACGAGTTTCCTTACTTCTGTACAGCTTCGGACTATGAAAGGAATACTATAAAGATATGTCCTGTACTGACTACTAAATTTTCTTGCGATTACTAGTTCATCCGGCCCGCGTGTGGAATAGGGCAGATAGTGCCGTCTTTATCTTAAACTATGTGTAGATAGGAACGCAGGTTGGCCTGCGGCAAATATATTCAGATAGCGCGACGTTGCAGCTCTTCAATGACACCAGCCGGCGATCTCATATAAAGGGATGCAAACGTTAGCACCAGGGTACAGAGCTAATCAGTATCAGTGTTAGAGTAAGAAATCCAAGCCCCACAAGCGACAACTAAACATTAGCCAAATTAAGTCCTTGCCAGACCAGCGAACTAAAATCGTTTGCAGGTGGTGGTGTAGTCTGTTCCTCGAGTCCTCAGGCCAGAAGAAGCGTCACAACGCCAGCAAGAAGCGCCACGAACATCGCGGCAGTCACCGTGGCACAGACGATGCCCTCCCTAGCGCCCGCCCGCGCCATTGCCGCTGCCATTGGGCGAATTAGACGACGCCGTCGCGACGCGGGGGCCCAGCCATGGCACGGTCTTTCGCTGCGCAGTAAGGTTGACGGGTGCGGGCGGGCGCAGAGGCGGCGGTGAAGCTGGCGACACCTGATGCAACATAGACGGGGCTGCCTCCCGCACCGACGGCGGACGCGTTCGGTGCTGTGATCGACACGTGGTACTGCATGTCGAGCGGGCTCGGGATCGTGCATGTGATGTTCGTCAACGGGATATCGGCGAGGGCCACGTCGAGGTCGTGTAGCCCGTCGCGTTAGCGACGAAGGAGTGGACATTCGAGAGCGTCCTGTGGGAAGGACGTTAACTTTGAGGGAAATGTAAGATCGCAGGACGTACTTGTTTGTGTTGCCACGGCCGAGCGACCCGACCATGGTGGAGAGTGAGTGGTGCGTGTAGTAGGTCGAATCGATGGTCCCACGAGCGCTCTCTGGGACGGTACTTCCCAGTAGCAAGGCGAGGGTGTGGTTGTTGACGGTGTATGTCTCAGTTTCGTCAAAGGTGAGGAGGATCAGAGTACGGTTGTCGTCGAAGTTGGTGTCGTTGAGTAATGGGACGAGCCGGTAAACGACGCATTGGCACGCAAAGCCAACGGTGGTATCATGGCCACCGTCGACCATATTAAGTGTTACGAACAACCACTGAGAGACGTGACATCGGCGGCGAAGTCATTGAAGTTGCGATGAAGTGCAAGACAGAAGGGGCCAGAGTGAACGAATCGTAGGGCTGTGCTTGCGTGCGAGGGATGTATATGCAGGTTCACAAGTACTGAGGCACAAAGCGTGAACTCGACCTGAATGAGACGGTTTTACCGGAGAAGATCTTGGGTTTGGAGACTGCCAATATTGGTGGATTCAACTAGAGGGGGAGATAAACTGCGGCGCCCATAGTACAAGGTCAGAACAGAAGGATTGGAGTCAAACGGGACTTTGGCGGCGAGCACTGTGATAAGCAGGAGTGGAGGAGAGGGTTGCTGGGATGTTTGGCCGCCCGTGTAGGAATCCCTTGGTCCTTGGTTGTATCAATGTTAGTTACGTGCTTCGGACCCGTTATCGGACCCGTTCCCTTGCATCGTTCGTCGCGACTGTGGTCGGTCCGAACCTGTTTTGTCAACTCAGCTATCTGAACTTGTTGCGCAGTGAAAGCATCGAGTTCCGTTCCCAAGAAGGCCTCTATACTGGAACATTCTATTACTGTTAGGTGAAAGCGCACGCGGTTATGGCACCCGCCGATGTCATGAGGCAGCCTAATTTTACCGTATCATGAGCTACACTTCCTTACTCCCCTCACTTTATAACTATAATTTCAGCCCTTTTATTACAATGCCGGCACTCAAGGCGCAGAGGCGACCACGAACGAGGAGAACAGCTACCTTTTGGTGAGTCCTCAATTTCAAGGTGTCCCTTTTCCGATGGGTATTGATATTTTGATGGTCCAAAAGACCACTACAAAGGATGAGTTAGGGCCACTTAAGCTTAAGGGGAGGCCCGGTCGGAGACTCAGGAGACGCTTGGAGTGCGTATCTTGTTTTTGTTTCTGCGTGGAAATTTGATGAGCATGTGATATATTCAGGGGGTGGAGAAATAAACAGTTCTTCAGATATCCCATTCTTCTTCAGAGGTTCAAAGCGAGTGCAAGGATTTCGATGACGGTGCCAATGCACTCTGGTCTCTTAAAGTAGCCCAAACCGATTCCAAAGCTTAACAAGCACTGACAACATGGTTCTGCGTGCACAAACTGAGAAAAGACGTTGACTAATACTTAACGATTTTTCATCATCTGTAATGAGAAATTTATTTTATTCAAAAATTATGTCCATCCAAGGATGATATTGTTGTGAAAAAACTTAATGTTTTTCCCTGAAATGAATCATAAGTGACCATTGTTCTCAATAAGCTGAACGTTAAGTTTTTTCGCAGTGTGATAACTCTCGAATGGACTTAACGTTTAATTAGAATTACTTTTTAATTATGGATTGTGTAAGATAATTAAGTATTAGTCACTAGTTATTCGCAAAAATGGAATTATATTGTCAGTGAAGGGATATGGCTCATGGCAGTGCGGCACATCACATATCATCATCACCCTGAGAACGGCAATCCTACTTACTGAGGAAAGTAGCGTATACTTCCTCATGCGTGGACCAGGATGTAGGATGGTGTTCCTGTAGTCGGTCTGCAAGACAGTGCACTCAAACGTAACGTTCCAGATTTGAAAGGCTCTCGTTGATATGACGCGAATCCAGCTTCAAAATTGGAATTCCCATAGCACGGCGCAGGAAAGAAAGAACCAAGGCTCGATGCACGAGCCTTGTGTTAATTTCACTTACTAATTGATGTGGAGCCATGCGATCTCGGTACTCCGCTCACATGAGGGAGCCACATTTTGATTTTACCTTACTGAGGCAGAACTGACAGCGCCAACAGGTCACAAGGGTCAAATCAGACTAGGAGTTGCGACTTCCATGGACCCTTGACCACCAGCATCTGACTAAAAATGCAGTCAGTCAGCGCTGACTAGGTCAAACTCTAAGTTAGTCATGACATCGCTGCGCACCATTTTGCTCACCACCCTACATATAACCGACGTTTCACCCCATTCTAATGGATATCGCAATGCCCAGACTCACAAGACGCAGAGGTGACCCCGAACAAGGAGAACAACTACCCCTTTGTGAGTCATATATCGTCGTTTATCTGACAGGTATTGACGGCCAAAAAGTTGAACTAGGGGGAGAGCCACAGTTGGAGACTTCCGGAAGACATTTGGATCCGAGTGCGTATCTTGTATCTTTGGGGGCGTGGAGATCTGACGAGTGGTCGTTGTAATCCTAGGAGGGACAGAAGCGAACAATTCTTCGGATGCCGAAGACAAGGATTTTGATGACGGCGCCAATGCCCTCTGGGCCCTTTACGGAAAAGAGGCTCAAGCCCATGACGAAGCTCTTTTCCGGGGCATATTAGCGGAAATGGACGGAGTTCCTACATTCGTGCGTCTGTCTTCCCGTTTCCGGCCCAGACCTTGAAACCTAACCACTTTACACAAGGCGGGCTTATTTGCTGCCGTTCTCACTTCCTTCCTCGTCGACAGTCTTAAGAATTTGCAACCGGATCCTGCGCAACAATCTGTGTATTATCAGCAGCAATCGGTCGCAATGCTCGCCCAGATCTCACAGCAAGTCGCATCTATCGCACCACAGGTCTCGGTCCCATCTACTCCCCCACCACCTTACCCAACATTCCAACCGTCGGGGGCTGACATCCAAGTGAACAATTTCTGGCTGACCGGTCTCGTGTGCAGTCTGTCCGCAGCGCTTCTTGCGACTTACATTCAACAGTGGGTCCGATCGTATATGGAGGTCTTGCAGCAGTACGATCACCCTCTGGAGCGGGCGCGATTTCGACAATTCTTTTTCGAAGGCGCCAGGTCAACGCGATCAATGGCAAGACTAGTTCCTTCGTTAATTCGGGTCTCGCTTATCCTATTTTTTATCGGCCTGGTCATTTCCATCCACAATACCAACACTTCTCTTGGAACCGCCACGGCCATTTACATCTGCATTTACGGATCGTACTCCCTGTACAGCACGGTCATGCCGCTCTGGAAACCGCAGTTGCTATACCAGACCCCGTTCCCGCAGCCGGTAGTTTTATGGGTACACACGTACGTGCTATCCTATTTCGGTGGCCGCTCTCCCAGCAAAGAGCTTGCGTCCATGGGCTTGGAAGCACGTCGAGAACGGGTGGTGATGAAGGAGCCCGATGGACGTAAAGATCGTGATGTACGCGCCATCCGGTGGTTGATCGACAAGACCGCAGCGAACGCCGAGATGGAAACCTTAGCGTTGGCAATTCCTGGCTCTTTCAATACCGAATGGGGCCAAGACGTCTGGAGAGAGGTCTCCTCTCAGGCACACGACAAGTTGAAGCCCTCAACAGGTCCTTCCCCCGCTGGTAGTCAAGCCACTCTTATCCCTCACGTCCCACATCCGCCAGGAGCCACCGGTGACAGGATTTCTCGATCGGTGGCGTACCTTTTCGAGACCTGCAACCATCACAATTATTTCGAAAGCGAGGAGGCAAGACATAGACGCATGCGCGCATGTGTTGAGGCCGCGGCGTCACTTGTATGCCGTATTGATTACCGACTGGACTGGTTTGGAGAAGTCAGCAAGGTCGTCAGCGAAATCGGCCAGATTGAAAAGGTCAACTCACCGACGACCACATCCGATACGTCCTTTATCATACGCTGGACATGCCTTTCACTCGTCGACATTCAGCGGATACTGGGAAGAAACAGGTTGAAGGTGCTCGCCGGGGATGCGGTGAACGGACTAGCACGCTATCAAACAGAACACGGACAACCGGACAAGACCGGACAGGAGAGCGCTGAGAGGATCGATGAATGTCTCAAGGCAGCATGGGAGCGCGTTGAGGACATCGGTCGGGCATTCGAGCCCTGGACGCAGAAGAGGACCAGAGAGCAAGTCGAACAAATCCTACTAACTCACGAACAACAGATCTCGGAGTTAGAGCACATTAAATCCGATGCTGATCAAATGGCGGTTGTCGATCGGGAGATATCTGTTTATCAAGATGCCATGGACGACGCTACTCACAGGTTGACGCGGCAACTTCCCGGTGTATCATTCGATGAGCTTCGCCGATCTGAATCCTTCCTGATGAGCGATACTTTCACCACGCCAGCCACAGGTAGCGCCGCGGTCATTCCCCAATTAATATTCCCGGGACAACAACTTGGAGCGTTGGCCAGACTTGGCCTACAACTTGGTGAGATCCTAGGTGGGCAGGCCGCCGATGGATACGAGGGGGTCGTTGAAAGCCTGAAATCCTTGGACAAAGTCCCTATTTCGCTGCGGCGGCCAGATGGGTTGATGAAGCGGCAACTGTGGCGTCTGCAAGATATACGCGACGGCGGTGGTCTTGGGTTCTCCATCGAACTTTTCTTTCTCTCCCTTCGACGACTTTTATCGATGTCTTCTTTAGACGAATCAAATAGCGCCTTCTACACTGGCACCTTCAAGGTTATCACCTCGCACTCGATGGAGGGCAAGGAATCACCCGGAACGCACTGCATCCTGGTTAATATGATTTGCGACCTGATTATCCCAGGTCGTGGGATCTTCTCGGATTTCTCTTACCCTGAATCCATCACGACCATGCTCATTGACACGGTAGGCAATATGGTTCAAGGATATGTGGGCCCGGATGAGGATATCCGCGAGGCTATACGGGAGATTGAGAACGCCGGCCCAGACGAGGACATTCGCTCTGCTGCACGGGAGATTGACGAGGTCGAGCCGATCGGGATGGACAGGAAGGAACTACAGCGCAGGGCATTGGCGGCGTTTCCACGATTCGGTAATAACGAAGGGTATTTCGAACATGTAGTTGTCGATCCCGTAGGCTAGAGGCAGATTTCTGTAAACTGCGGACTCGGAACATATGTAATGATCAGTACCGTTTCTTGTGTTTGCTAAGTCCATGCGGCTCTAAGTTAGTTCGGTTTGTGGTGAATAGGGCAGATAGAGAGTGCCATCTTTATCTCGAGCCATGCGTAAATATGGAGGAAGGCCTGCAGCAACGGTGTTCAGATGGTGCGACCATGCCACTGCAAATCTTGTACGATACCAGCCGATCTTATATCAAGAGTGTATTTCCATGCTGGCACGGTGGTACAGTGCTCATCAGCATCAGTTATAGAGTAAGAAATCCCAAGGCCCACACACGACAACCAAACGTTAGCTAAACTAGGTACTGGCCAAACCAGTGAACCAACAGCGTTCGCGCGTGTAGGCCGCTTCTCAAGCCAGAAGATGCATCACAAGGCCAGCAAGAAGCGCCCCGAGCACCTTGGCATCGAGGATGCCCTCCCTAGCGCCAGTCACGCCATTTCCGCTGCTACTGGACGAGTTAGACGATGCCGCCACGACGCAGGGGCCGAGCCACGCCACGGTCTCTCCTTGCACGGTAAGGCTGACGAGCGCGGGCGCAGAGGCGGCAGTGAAGCTGGTGTCGAGGCCTGACACGACGAAGACGGCTCCGCTGCCCGCGCCGATGGCCGACGTGTTCGGTGCCGTGATGGGCACGTAGTACTGCACGTTGAACGGGCCCGGGATTATACCGGTGGTATTTGTCGGTGGGATGTCGGCGAGGGCGGTGTCGAGGTTGGTGTGGCCCGTCGCGTAGGCGACGAAGAGCAGGCGTTTGAGTGAGCCCTGCGGGGTGTGAGCTGAGCTGGGGGGGGGGGGGGGGGGGGATATCGCAGGACGTACTTGTCGCCGTGGCCGAGCGGGCCGAGACCCCAGTGTGCCTCCACGGTGGAGAGTGAGTAGTAGCGGGTGTCGCAGATCGAGTCGACAGTACTGTGAGCACTCTCGGAAACGGCACTTCACGCAGCAAGGCGAGCATGCGGTAGTCGACGGTGTATATCTCAGTTGCGCCAAAGGTGAGGAAGATCAGAGTTTGAGAATAGTGTCGTTGAGAAATGGAGCGAGCTAGTAATAGACCCATTGGCCAGCAAAGTTAATGACGGTACCATAGCCATCGTTGACCATATTGGGCGTCATGAACAGCTACGATGTCGGCGGCGAAGTCGTTGAAGTTGTGATGAAGCGCAAAGTGGGTGGGGACCGAGGTGACCGAATTATAGAAAATGGTAGGTTTGTGCTTGGAGTATACGTCCGGTCCGTGGCTGGGCGTGGTGACGGCTCTGGCGTCACCAGTGGAGGACCCAAAGATACGACTCACAGTGTCCTTAGTATGTTTAGCACGTTTTGTATGTTTCGAACGCTTTCCGCTTTCGGTCGTGAGCATCCTTAGGGCACTTTGTATGTTTCACACGTCCTTAGGGCGCTTCGCACATTTCGCGTTCCCCAGGTTCCCCAGTGTGCCGCACCCCCGCGCGGCCTTAGTGACTCAAGCGTGACGCGTCTCCGATAAAGGCGACCACCTCTGTGAATTTTAGCGTCCCGCGGAAGTGTGTGCGACCGTTTCCGATCACCCCCAGACGAGCAGGACTCCATGCGGCCCACTGTTCATATTCCCTACCTCATCGCACCTGCGTGCGGCCTTAGCGACTCGAGTGCAATGCGTCGCCAACAAAGGTAGCCAGCTCTGCGAAGTTTCGCGTCCCGCGGAGGCGTGCATGGCCGTTTCTGATCACCTGCGATCACCCGACTCAGCTGGGCTCAGTGTAGCCCACTGTTCTCATTCCCGACTGCGTTGCACTTGCGCGCAGCCTTATCCGTTCGACATAGATGCGATCTCCACCGCCATGGACCTACATATGACACCTCGCACCCCACGGAGGCCTGCGCGCTCACTTGCGCCGCTTCACACCCGGGATGGTCCAGGGTATCAGTATTGATGTTTTGACTCTTTTTCCAGTCGATTGACAGACTCGGTGGGTACAGCAAAGACGGATTGGGGGCCAAGGACACAATCTATCCAAAATGGTCACACACCGTACATGATGTACTCCACCAGTGGTGGCATCACCACGAATATATTTCACGCCCGCGTACAGTGTGTCACGACATTACCGGTCACGGGCACCAGCATCACCCTGGTGGCCACTATGCGCAGGGACATACAGCTGCGGAAGTGTCGACGTACAGTAAGCGTGAAATCGGCCTGAATGGTCGAATGAGACGGTTTTGCTGGAGAAGATCTTGGGTTTGGAGCCTTCCACTGTCAGTGTCAGTGGATTCAATAAGAGGGCCCTAGGGGAACAAAATATAAGGTCACAACAAAATGGTGCAGTGTATGATGGGACCTCGGCAGCGAGCACTGCAGGGCTGAGCAGGAGGACTGTGTCACCGGGATGTTGGTACGGGAATCCCGTCCCACTCACTCGCTTATTGTATTGCCTCGGACCCTTGCTTGCTTCGCCAGTCGCGACAGTGGTTGGTCTGAACTTGTTTTGTTAACTCAACTATCTGAAATCGTTGCGCCCCGCATGCCTCGAGTTATGGCTACGTTTTCAAGAAGATCTCTATACTCAGCCGGCGAAAATAAGGCCGGAACGTTCCATTACTTGTGTCAGATGTGAAAGCACACAGGATTATGGTACACCTTGCGGCCATGAGGAAGCCTGATTTTACCGTATCATAAGCTGCACTTGGGCTTGAACTTCCTTACTCCCCTCACTCTGAAAACCATTATTCTAGTAGTATCGCAATGCCCAGACTCACAAGGCGCAGAGATGACCCCGAACAAGGAGAACAGCTACCCCTTTGTGAGTCATAGATCGTCTCTTATCCTACGGGTATTAACAGCCAAAAAGCTGAATTAGGGGGAGGGCCACAGTCGGAGGCTCCCGGAAAACATTTGGATCCGAGTGCGTATCTTGTATCTTTGGGTGCGTGGAGATCTGACGAGAAACCTAGGAGGGACAGAAACGAATAATTCTTCAGGTGGCGAGCATAAGGATTTCGATGACGGCGCCAATGCCCTCTGGGCCCTTTACGGAAAAGAGGCTCAAGCCCATGACGAAGCTCTGTTTAAAGGCATATTAGCGGAAATGAATGGAGTTCCTACATTTGTGCGTCTGTCTTCCCGTTTCCGGCCCAGACCTTGAAACCTAACCACGTTTACACAAGGCGGGCTTATTTGCTGCCGTTCTCACTTCCTTCTTCATCGCCAGTCTTGGGAATTTGCGACCGGATCATGCGCAACAATCTGTGTATTATCAGCAGCAATCGGTCGCAATGCTCGCCCAGATCTCACAGCAAATCGCATCTATTGCACCACAGGTCTCGGTCCCATCTGCTCCCCCACCACCTTACCCAGCATTCCAACCGTCGGTGGCTGACTTCGCGGCGAACACTTCTTGGCTGACCGGTCTCCTGTTCAGTCTGTCCGCAGCACTTCTTGCGACTTACATTCAACAGTGGGTCCGATCGTATATGGAAGTCTTGCAGCAGTACGATCACCCTCTGGAGCGGGCGCGATTTCGACAATTTTTTTTCGAAGGCGCCAGGTCAACGCGATTAATGGCAGGACTAGTTCCTACGTTAATTCGGCTCTCGCTTATCCTATTTTATATCGGCCTGGTCATTTCGATCAACATTGCCAACACTTCCCTTGGAATCCCCACGGCCGTTTGCATCTTCATTTACGGATCGTACTCCCTGTACAGCACAATCATGCCGCTCCTGAAACCGAAGTGGTTATACCAGACCCCGTTCCGTCATCTGATATTTCTATGGATATACACGTACGTGCTACCCTATTTCGGTCGTTTCTCTCTCGGCAAAGAGCTTGCGTCCATGGGCTTGAAAGCATGTCGAGAACAGATGGTGATGAAGGAGCCCGATGGACGTAAAGATCGTGATGTGCGCGCCATCCAATGGTTGATCAAGAGGGCCGCAGCGAACGCCGAGATGGAAACCTTGGCGTTGGCAATTCCTGGCTCTTTCAATACCGAATGGGGCCAAGACGTCTGGAGAGAGGTCTCCTCTCAGGCGCACGACAAGTTGAAGCCCTCAACAGGTCAAGCCATCCTTACCCCTCACGTTCCACATCTGCCAGGAGCCACCGGTGACACGATTTCTCGATCGGTGGCGTACCTTTTCGAGACCTGCAACCATCACAATTATTTTGAAAGCGAGAAGGCAAGACATAGACGCATGCGCGTGTGCGTTGAAGCCGCGGCGTCACTTGTATGCCATATTGATTATCGACTGGACTGGTTTGGAGAAGTCAGCAAGGTGCTCAGCGAAATAGGCCAGATTGAAAAGGTCAACTCACCGACGACCACATCCGATACATCCTTCATCATACGCTGGACATGCCTTTCACTCGTCGACATTCAGCGGATACTGGGAAGAAACAGGTTGAAGGTGCTCGCCGGCGATGCGGTGAACGGACTAGCACGCTATCAAACAGAACACGGACAACCGGACAAGACCGGACAGGAGAGCGCTGAGAGGATCGATGAATGTCTCAAGACAGCATGGGAACGCGTTGAGGACCTAGGTCGGGCATTCGAGCCCTGGACGCAGAAGAGGACAAGGGAGCAAGTCGAACAAATCCTACTAACTCACGGACAACAGATCTCGGAGTTAGAGCGCATCAAATCCGAGGCTGATAGAATGACGGACGTCGATCGGGAGATATCTGTTTACCAAGATGCAATGGACGACGCTACTCACAGGTTGACGAGGCAACTTCCCGGTGTATCATTCGATGAGCTTCGCAGATCCGAATCCTTCCTGATGAGCGATACTTTCACCACGCCAGCCACAGGTAGCGCCGCGGTCACTCCCCAATTGATATTCCCGGGACAACAACTTGGAGCGTTGGCCAGACTTGGCCTACAGCTTCGCGAAGTCCTAGGTGGGCAGGTCGCCGAAGGGTACGAGGAAGTTCTCGAAAGCCTGAAATCCGTCGACAAAGTCCCTATTACGCTACGTCGGCCCAATGGCTTGATGAAACGGCAATTGTGGCGTCTGCAAGATGTACGCGACGGCGGTGGTCTTGGGTTCTCCATCGAACTTTTCTTTCTCTCCCTTCGACGACTTTTATCGATTTCTTCTTTGGACGAATCAAACAGCGTCTTCTACACTAGCACCTTCAAGATTATCACCTCGCACTCGATGGAGGGCAAGGAATCACCCGGAACGCACTGTATCCTGGTTAATATGATTTGCGACCTGATTATCCCAGGTCGTGGGATCTTCTCGGATTTCTCTTACCCTGAATCCATCACGACCATGCTCATTGACACGGTAGGCAATATGGTTCAAGGATATGTGGGCCCGGATGAGGATATCCGCGAGGCTATACGAGAGATTGAGAACGCCGGCCCAGACGAGGACATTCGCTCTGCTGCACGGGAGATTGACGAGGTCGAGCCGATCGGGATGGACAGGAAGGAACTACAGCGCAGGGCATTGGCGGCGTTTCCACGATTCGGTAATAACGAAGGGTATTTCGAACATGTAGTTGTCGATCCCGTAGGCTAGAGGCAGATTTCTGTAAACTGCGGACTCGGAACATATGTAATGATCAGTACCGTTTCTTGTGTTTGCTAAGTCCATGCGGCTCTAAGTTAGTTCGGTTTGTGGTGAATAGGGCAGATAGAAAGTGCCATCTTTATCTCGAGCCATGCGTAAATATGGAGGAAGGCCTACGGCAAAGGTGTTCAGATGGTGCGACAATGCCACTGCAGATCTTGTACGATACCAGCCGATCTTATATCAAGAGTTGTGAACGTGTATTTTCACGTTGGCACCGCGGTACAGCGCTCATCGGCATCAGTTTTAGAGTAAGAAACCCAAGTCCCGCACAAAACAACCAAACAGTAACTAAACTAAGTACTGCTTCTCAAGCCAAAAGAAGCGTCACAAGGCCAGCAAGAAGCGCCCCGAGCACCGTGGCGCCGACCATGCCCTCCCTAGCGCCCGTCGCACCATTGCCGCTGCCACTAGACGAGTTGGACGCCGCCGCCGCAACGCGGGGTCCGAGCCACGGCACGGTCTTTCCTTGCGCGGTGAGGTTGACGGGCGCTGGCGCCTTGGCGACGGTAAAGCTGGTGTCGAGGCCCGACGCGACGAAGACGGGACCGCCGCCCGCGCCGACGGCGGACGTGTTCGGTGCCGTGATGGGCACGTAGTACTGCACGTTGAGCGGGCCGGGGATTATGCCGGTGGTGTTTGTCAGTGGGATGTCGGCGAGGGCGATGTCGAGATTGGTGTAGCCCGTCGCGTTGGCGACGAAGGAGTAGACGTTCGAGAGCGTCCTGTGGGAAGGGCGTTAGCTGGGGGCAACTAGAGAGATCGTAGGACATACTTGTTCGTGTCGCCACGGCCGAGCGACCCGAGACCCCAGTTTGCCTCTACGGTGGAGAGTGAGGAGTAGTGCGTGTAGTAGGTCGAGTCGACGGTCCCGCGAGCGCTCTCGGGAACGGCACCTCCAAGAAGTAAGGCGAAGATGCGGTTGTTGACGGTGTATGTCTCGGTTTCGTCAAAGGTGAGGAGGATCAGAGTGCGGTTGTCGTTGAAGTTGGTGTCGTTGAGCAATGGGGCGAGCCAGTAGTCAACCCATTGACCAGCAAAGTCAATGGTGGTATCGTGGCCGTCGTTGACCATGTTGGGCGTCACGAACAGCCACTGAGGAACGGCCGAGGCATTGACGTCGGCGGCAAAGTCGTTGAAGTTGCGATGACGCGCAAGGCGGGAGGGGACCGAGGCAACCGAATCATAGAAAATGGTAGGGTTGTGCTTGCGTACGTAGTAGGTATATGCGGGTGCGGAAGTGTTGAGGTAGTTAACAGAAGTGAAGCTATGTTGATTCGGTATAAGCAAGGCCAATGGTGATCGACGTAAATAGCTCAAGCTCTTACTTAAATCCTTCAAATCCGTCCGAGGGTAAATTCTCCTGGTAAGACGCCCAGGATATGTTCTTTGCCTCCAGGAGATCAACGATGGTGGAGACACTGCGCGATGGTCAGGACCCGGATATTAAAGTGATAGGTGACTCGCTTTGGTGGGAGGTGGTAGAAGTTGTCATCCCCACAACCCCAAAAGTCACCACCAGCTGCCGCCATGTAGTTGGGCTCAGAAGGATGGGTTAGGGCATAATACTGATCGAGGAAAATGCCTTGCTTTGCGAGATCAGAAAATGCGGCCTAGAGAAGGATGAGAAGACAAAAAAATGGAGGACATTAAATTTCTCACAGTCGAGTTGGCGGATTCAAAATCGGTATTTTCTATCCAAATCTGGCAAGTACGCGGTCATGAGTATATGCGCGTGTGTCAACGAGTGAAACCGACCTGAATGAAACGGTCGAAGGATTTGCCGGCGACGACGGTGGATTTGGCGAGACTGCCATTGTTGGCACCGACATAGTTGGTGGACGCAACTAGAGGGCCCTCCGATGGGGGGACAAACTGCGGCGCCTGTAATGATCACAGTGATGTGAGAACAGGCGAATGGGGTGTAGAATAGAGAATACAGGCCTGAGCGGCGAGCACTGCGGGGATGAGCAGGAGGAGGGAGGAGAGGGTGTGCATGTTGTCGGGGTGTCCGAGGACTCGAGAAGGTCGTCGGACTCGAGCTTTATACGCAGATTAGCGGGGATGTTACACATGGTCGTCCTGTGCGGGGAAAGCGCCGCAGAGATCACAGTCGAGGGGACATGGCCAATCAGAACGCACGCCTTGCACATGCGATTGAGAAACCGCCAAGCACGTTCATTCAAACCATACGTACAATACGTTCGATCAATTCGCTTGGCTTTCCCCATCACGTCGGTTACAGTCCCGAGACAGATACACAAGCTACTGTATGCGCTATATTATTCCCATATCATGTCTAAACATCGTCTCCTTTTCCTTGAACCATCATATCCATCATGGCTGACGAAAAGCCATCCGCGACCTCACGCAGAGCCGGTCGTCGGTTGTGGATCGTCGTCGGTCTCGCCGCATCGCTCGTTGTTCTCGCCCTCGCCCTCGGTCTTGGGTTGGGATTAGGGCTCAAGCACCACCACCACAGTGATAGCAGCAGTAATAACAGCACCGCATCCCAAACACTCTCCCCCCAGTCATCGAGTAATTTCGTCGTTGGTTCCATTCTAGGGCAACCCCCACAGGAACGCAGGTACAACTTTACCATCCAGGTTGCGAACGGCGCACCAGATGGCGTTAACAAAACAATGCTCGTTGTCAATGGTGCGTATCTACGCATTTTTGAGTAATTCAATTTTCTGTCTCGCACGCACCGCCTCTTCTGGGTCAGCAGACCTTGACATTACGGCTTCTGGGGGGCCCATCATGACATGCCTGGGAACTTACCGATTACGTGCCCGCGTAATTCCCCTTCCCTACTTGCACCCTCGAATACCTACCTTGGTCTCCGCACAAGAGACCCGAGCTCACCGTCGCGCCCACGCGAGAGCTTGAATTTGGGAGGGCACGGAGGTTACCTATTTTTGTAGCCGTGACCCCCGTATCACCGTGCCAACGCGTCTGCGGCTATGCGCTTCTACCACCAGTTTCCTTTATTCGATTTTTTCGATTTCAACTCGCCGTGCCGCTTTTGGGGTCACTTCGAAAGCTGAGCTTGAAGGCTAGGCGCATACCCCGGACCAACCATAGAAGCCAACCAAGGAGACCGCCTTATTGTCAACGTCAAAAACAACCTCCCCAATGCTACGAGCATTCATTGGCACGGTCTTGTGAGAATTCTCGAGGACGTGGTCACTCCGGTGCGCTCACGCGTATCTTCTAGTTTCAAAATGGGACGAACTGGTATGACGGCACGTCGGGAATTACAGAGTGTGGCATACCCCCTGGCGAGTCCCTGACATACAAGTATGCATATTATTCGGATCAGCTGGCCGTCACTCAAATTTTACACAGCTTCACTTTTGGTGACTTTTCTGGAACAACTTGGTGGCAGTGCGTCCGCGTCCATATGTCTGTTCTTCATTGATGAGCCGCTTACCCACTCTATCAGCGCACGTGAGTGCCTTAACCCTGTACCCTTCCATTGATGGAAATGCCTCATGGTCTCATAGATTGTAAGACATCTGTGCCTTTCTCGTCAGCAACTAATTTCTGAAGCTGGATCTCAGTCTCCACACAGTATACCGACGGCATTACCGGCGCGTTGATCGTGCACCCCACCGCCCAGAACCCTAATACCCTTCCCACCTATGATGGCGAGATTGTGATCCAAGTAAAGGGCAAACCTTATGATTGGCGCTGGTCATCTCAGCTGACTGGCGTGTAGATGGCAGATCTTTACCATGACGAAAGCCAGGTTCTATTGGCAGACTATCTTTCGGTGCGGAAACACGACATGCTCCTTTCGGGGCAACTTTTGACTTTGTGCAGCCGTTTGGAATTGCAGGGAACCAGGGTAATGAGCCAGTACCTGACGGCGGCGTACGTGTTGCCTTTCTTGGCTCCATTCGGCCGACTGAATGACAAATTAGACTATCAATGGTTTTGGACAATACTTTGCGTCTGGCACGGGCGGGTCGTACTTCGACGTAGGTATCTCTCGTTCTATCTATGGTATTACACCCCTGAGAATATATGCTTCTTAAGTATACGATAGAGCGTAACAAAACGTATCGCTTGCGACTCGTCAATACAGGATCTTTCGCGTCGATCCGCTTTTCGGTCGATAACCACCCACTCACACTCATCGAAGCCGATGGCACGCTGCTCGCACCCAGTCAGGTTTCGGGGGTTACCGTGGCCGTCGCACAGCGCTATTCTGTGCTCCTCCACGCGAACCAGACGAGCAGTACAAACGGGACGTACTGGATGCGCGCGACGGTGCAGAGCGACATGTTCACCTACGACCAGCCCGGGCAAAACCTCGACATCCGAGGCGTGATCCGGTACGGTTTCTTCCCCTCGCGCGGCGGCCTTCGATGACGACCCCATCCCCAGTTACTCAGACGGCGCAAAAACTGGTCTCCCAGGAGATGCTGCCTCCGTGGACCCGGGTCCAGGTGTCTCTGGCCTGACCGACGCGGACGGGACGACCGCACTCACGCCACTTATCGCGAGCCCGGCGCCTAACGCGACGCGCGCGGTGCAGATGTCCTTCTCGTTCCAGAGCACCCCCGATGGGCGGTTCCTTGGATTCATGAACAGCACGAGCTGGGAACCCCTGAGCGGGACGTCGACCCTGTTGGCGGTGCATCAGGACCCGACGGGGTTCGCGCCGGCTGGCGCGGGCATCGGGGCGGGAGACCAGCTGCTCGTGACGGAGGACTCGATACAGGTGCTTGACGTGCGCGTGGTGCGTGTGCTGTGCGTGTGCTTTTGCGCGTGTTTATCCATGCGTGCCCCCTTTTAGGATAACCTAGACGACGGGGACCATCCGTTCCATCTACATGGCCACCGTCCTTGGATGTACGTAGCGAGCTCCGAAAACCTCATTTGACGTGTCTGACCGGGTCCGTCCGCGTAGAATGGGTACCGGCGCAGGACGCTATACTGGGCAGGCGCTCAACGCGACATCGCCCCTCCGCCGCGACACCATCCTCATACCCGCGTACAACTGGGTTGTCCTGCGTTTCATTACGGATAATCGTGAGCAGTCGCCTGTTTTTTTTCTCCTTCTAGCCAACTTACTGACACTCGCTGTAAACCAAGCGGGCTTATGGGCGTTCCACTGCCATCTCGCGTGGCATATGGCAGCCGGGCTGTTAATGCAGTTCAACAGCCTGCCGTCAGCGCTTGCCAAATTAGACGTGCCGCAAGACATCGTTGCGCAATGCGCAAAGCGATGATATATGATAGATAGTTGGGGCGGTGGCTATTTGGGTTCCGTGGTGACTGTCAGCAGATGACAGATAAGCGGCTGTGCCTTGGTGTATGGGAATGGAAACAGTAGTATTTCACTCTCTGCACTGTACAGCGCTCGTAGGAGTCACGCGCATACATGCATGGGAATATATTCGATAGCTGTGCAGTCGATCGTCGGCGATACGGCGACGTAAATGGCGTTTTCAGAGTTCATCACGTTCATATGGAAACTAGTAGAAATAGGAAACACGGTAGTAACTCGCGGTGTCGCTTGGATGTCATGATGACTGTGCTCAGGCCAAGGACGACCGCCCTGAGGCTGTATTCCCTACGTAACTCGTGCAGTCTTCTGTGAAAGGAGAGTCTTGTAGAACACTGTACTTAGATGCACGCATGACGCTCATATCGTCTGGGCGTAGCTTGCGCGGAACATCAGTACAGTACGCCTGGCCGAAGGGATCATCGTGAGCCCGTGCGGCGAAATCCCACACTATCGGCAGAACACAGCCATACGTGGGCTGTGTGCTACGGCGATACGATATGACCTCAGCTCGTGTGAGCAATGCAGATCCGTTCTATCTTTAGGGGCTGAGGCAAGGGCTAGGACTTCGTATTTAACAACCCTTGCAGCTCGCATTCGAACCCCCTATCCTTTATCTCTTCAACCAGCCCAATCACAACTTCACACCTCTCATTACCCATGCCCGGCGCTCAGTCAGAATTCGGTGATGCCGCGACGATGATAGACGGCCCGAGCAGCTCGGGCGCATACGCGGCTGCGTACAAGCACGCACATGCGCACGTGGCGAGCGGGCGGGCCAAAGGCGCCGAGTCGGCGTCCGGCACGGGGTTGACCACGTTTGCGCGCACGCCGGACTACTTCTCGGAGGAGCGGCCGTTCGTCGTGCACATCGGGAAGAAGGGCGTGCTCGGTGCGCTGGAGGAGCTCGATGGACACCTGCGCGCGGTAACGTATTCCGTTTGGCGCATCACAGCGCGAAAAAAAAACAAACTGACGCGTCGCACATTCGATCGCAGGCTGGACACAACAAGATTCTTTCCGACAAGGTGCGCGCGTTTTTTCTGTTGGGCTGCCTGCGGCAGGCTGACTGGGGTGTGTTATACTGCTCTGATAGGTCCCCACGGATTGGATTGGGAAGGAGATCGCGCCGGGCATGATTGGGCTCATCAACCATGGTGGGATGCCCAAGCTGCTCACCAAACCGGGACGCTACCCCGGGTTCCCGCTGCGCAACTGGTGGGCGCGGTCGTACAAGGGGACGCGCGGACGTGAGTGGTGGCGTTCTCTCTCTCCCCCGCTGGCCGACTGGCCGACTGACGTGGAGCAGTCTCGGACACGGTGGTCAACTTCCAGGGCCTCACCGTGGTGCAGGTGTCGCAGAACCAGGCAGCGGTCATCTCGGACCCGCAGAACCACATCTTCGTGCTGAAGAACTCGGGCTTCGTCGCGTATGGCGTCACGGGCAGCTACGACGTGCTCGCGATCGTCGACCAGACGCATCTCCCACATGCGATCAAGGACCATGTCACCGGCGCCATCCTCGGGCGCAGCTTCGAGGTCCGCATGACCTCCGCCACGGGCCCCGCAAACTCCTCAAACAGGGACTACGTCGTTGCGTTATTGTAAGTCTCTTTTTTTTTTGGCTAGGTAGCCCCGCGAGAGTGGGCTTAGCGTGTTTCAGCTTGGACATTCCGGCGAACAATTGCGCGATTCTGCAGTCCGGCAACGATCTCGAGCTCCTCCCTGCCGGACAGCACTGCATCACCCACCCGAACGTCACGCTGCGCGGGCTCTACACCCTCGGCGAGAATCAATTTGAAATGCCGACAAAGGACATGTGCGTACTACTCGTCCATTCGAGACGATATTTGATTGTGAACCTTGCGTCGCGCGCAGATTTACTCGTGACCAAGTACCCGTGAGCTTGACGCTGTACCTCAAGTGGCAGCTCGAGGAACCACTCAAGCTCGCCACGCACGGGTACGAGACGCCCTACGACGCGCTCCGGGACAAGACCCAGTCCATCTTGACCCAGATCGTCGCGCATCGTACGTACACTTTCCTTCTCCGTGTGAAGATGAGATCTCTGACCGCCTTTTGTAACTAGTCGACTATAGCTCGATGGTCAAGCAGCGCTCGATCGGCGGCGACAGCGTCGAGGACTCTGAGAGTTCCTCGCAGTTCCTCGACGCGCTGCGGACCCACGCCATGGACGACCTGCATACCGCCGCGCTCGAGTACGGCATCATCCTGAAAGACCTCGCCGTCATCGACAGGCAGTTCAAGGGTCAGCCGTACCCCTCTTTATGCGCAGACAACGTGTACTGATGGTTGCTGTGCACAGGCGAGATCGCCAGCACGATGGACAAGCTGACCAAGCGCGCTCTGCAAGCCCAAGTCGAGGCCGCCGTACGTCCCGCCCTCGCTCAGAGCACGCGACCGAGACCCTGACCCTCCCACAGAACGTCGATCGCGAGAACAGCAACAAGGTCAAGCAGGAGGAAGGTGTCCTCTCCGTCGCCCGCATCAAAGCCCAAGCCCGCACCGTACGTCACACCCCTCATCGCCCCCATCCCCAAACTAACTCTTCTTCATTTTTAGGCCGAGGCAGACGCAGAGGCCTACTCGACCGTCGCGGCGGCCAAGGCTGTCGCGGAACGCACGCGGCTCGAGGCGGAGGCCCAGGCGCACGCGACGCGGTTCGCGGCGGAGGCGGAGGCGGCGGCGATCCGCATCAGGGCGCTCGCGGACGCGGAGGTCGCGGACGAGTTTGCGCAGGAGATGAGCCGCCGCAGGCAGGAGATCCGGCGCGTCGCGGCGTTTGGGAACAAGGCTGTGTTCGTGCCGACCGAGGCGATGGGCGTCGCGTCGCAGGCGCTGGCCGGGATGGCGGCGGGCGTCGGGATGGACCTGACGAAGACGAGATGAACGGGCCCCACCCCCCCGGCTGCTCATTATGCTTTTGCCACGGTATACCCACCTGATTTCGGTGATACAACACGCCGTGTACTATATGTAGCCTTCTATGTACTATAACATGTAACTTTGTAGCCTGCCTTCCTTATTAATTCCAGCCTGGATTCGGTATCACATTAATATGCTACTATCGGCGATAGATGCGCTTGGGAATCGATCTCATTTCCGTGATCTCCGTTGGTGTTTCGGGGGGCCCGAATAATCACTTTTGAGAGAGGGCTACTAAGAACTGAACGATAGAGCAGGAACCGAGTCAACTTGGGGGGACGAGGTCTCAAATGCGTGTGGAAAGTGGAGAAGAGTAATAGGCGCTGAAAAGCGTACTGCCGCAGGCGATAGTGAAGAGTAATAAGTTACTCTGGGGGGGTATGTGACGTCGTAAACACGATAATCATTTCCTCACGTCCGGAGAATGTGAGCCGCAAAATGACGTCAGAGTCATCGGTCCGTCCGAACAGGCCTCGCTGGTACCACGGCACCGTGACAGTTGCCGGGAGTGGTTCGCACCCCCCCCAGTATGTCAAAATCAAGTTTGCCACAGCTCGGAGCCCTAAGCTGTATCATCTTACAAGATAGACGCTACTACACGGTGTCACGGTTCTCCGGTGCTTCGAGCTTCGAGGCTCTACGCGTCGAGTTCGCAGATCCGGAACGCCTTACCGAATGCGAAACCGCGGCGACAACACTGATAAGGAAGAGAGAATTGAAAGAAAAAGATAGGCCCGAGGGCCGCACTGCGGCACGAAGCGTGCACGGTTCACGGCATCCCGCGGCTGGGGTAAATTTACAGCGACATCGGCGAGAACCCCCCGGTGATTCCGGATGGGTGGCAATTGCTACTCCGGAACCGGGCCTGCCGGTGCGCATTCGGTCAAGGGGCTTCGTCGTTTGGCGCCTTGGAGTGGAAAGGCTGCACCGAAGTTGGATGTGGTGGGTGCCATTCTGCCTGTTTTTATATATATAGAATGCCCGAGATAAAAACCCTCATCAGAACACATCAAATTTCCTGTGGCGGTACTGATGAACTGAGGGCAGGCCTTGCCTCGCTGCTAGAGGCGCCGTGTGGAGGTGTTGTCGTGTTCGATACATATTAGGTACGTTTTACAGATTCCCGGCGCGTAAGTTTGGTCACCTCGCTTAGTCGTCCCGCAAAATTTGAACAAAAGTCGCTCATTGCTTATGCAGCTCTCCGTGTCGGTCGACTTTCCTTCCGTATACGTGCGTTTGTCATGATCCCGACGATCTTCTCCCAGTTGATGGAGTGATTTGAACATAGGGCGTACGGCCTTGCGGACGGTTGTCCCGTCGCGAGTGACCCAGGTTAACACCTGTAGGACCTGAGGACGTTTTTTTTTTTGAGACCAGTAATCACGCAATCAAATCACCATCTCCCGCCATGCGCGGCGGGAAGCCCGCCAGCTTCATCACGTGCCTTGATCTTACTCCATCACTGGCACAATTTGCTCAAAAGGGGCGCCTGTAGCTTACGAACGTGGTTATTTGACAACCGCGCCAGGGGGGGGCACAGTATACGGCATCGCAGCGCTAAGTTAGCAGCGCGATTGCGCAACGACGGCGGAACCCCCGGGTAACAGGGACTCGTTATTTAAGGGTTCGAAACGAATTATCGAGGGTCTTTTCTTGACTTTTAGACCCCTCTTTTTCTTTCTTCCTCTCTCTCTTGCATAGTTGCGCTGTGTCCGGTTTGTGATCTGAATCGCCATGAACGACTTTGTCCATTCGATACCAAAAGCTACGTTCTCCTTGAACGGGCAATGCCTTCAGATCATCCAGGTAATCGAACTTTTTCCTCTGGGTCGATGGTTCCTATCTGAGATTGTGCTTTTCCCCGTAGCCTACTTTCGGACGTCTTGCATTTGATGCAGCGGTACGCATTCTTGTTTAACTTCAGGCTTGATCGTTACATTTCCCTCAGGACGATGCTGCGAAACGAGTTCTCTTAGCGCAGACACAAGCCAACCAAAGTTATCCCGAGGATAGGAAAGCATGGTACGACATATCGCCCCATCTTTGGCATGATAGTGACATATCTGATCCTAAGGTTTCTCGAATACACGTGCGTGATCTTTGGTCTTTGCTTCTGGAGCACACCACGATTGTATGTTCGCTCTCCTCCAGAGAGAGGGCCGCAGATTTGGACGTAAAAGTGCGTGCGAAGAACCGCCCTCGATGGGGATGATTACATAACATGCGTATCACGTGCAGATGCCAAACGAGAACTTTGCCATCGTTCGGAGCTCGTCTGCCAGGAGCACAGTCGAAGACGTGGGTGGCCAGTTTCCGAACATAGTTATGGCGCTGTTGACGCGTTGTAAACAGGATATCATCGCCGTCCTTCGCCGGTCTGTCCGGCGGTTCTTCTTTGATGTAGGATGCATCGTCCCATTGGGCTGTTCACTGCTCATTTTGAGCAGGAGAGCGACATCGCGGCAGTCCAGTTGGCCTTTGCCGCCCTAAGGAAAGAGAAGAACGCGGCTGTCCGCGAGACCATGAACGACAAGGCGATCGATGGGAATATAGCATCCATAGAGGTACGTGGTCTCGTTGGCGTTTATTCTTCGATTGAGTTTAGGGTTATGTTGACCGACGTGGACGATAACAGATACAAATTCTATCCGTAGAAGACGACAACGATGTGGGTTTGTTTCCTTGCTAATACAGTGATATCTTATGCCATGCGCCCTCCAAAACAGGTTTCATTTAGTAAGCAGCTTCTTTTAAGTCCCACCTTCTGAAGGACCGTACTCACATACTTGTATCTGCAGAGTCTGCATGGTTCCACCTTAGTATGTCTCGTCTCTGGATTTTGCCATTGTGTTTTTGTCTGATTATTCATTGATTGTAGCTTCTCGTGGTGCGATCACAGATGTCTTGTCACACCCAACAAACTCCTTAGATGTGATGTTAGAATACGGTGAGCAATGCGGTCGGATTGTACGTAGAGCATATGCTCACCATTACATCGCCAGCACCTAATATTGGTATTTGTGAGTCATGCTTCGCACTCACGCCTATGACCAGAATCCTAAGCGTCCTTAGTGAGTCGATCTATTGCCGAAGAGACGGAGGAAGAAGTCTCCCGGCTTGCCAAGCGTCATCAGGTATGACGCGTCACAAGGTCTCCGCTGCCGGCCTGCAGTTCTAACCATTCGTTAGGATAATATCCACACATTCAAGGCTTGATGACAATTTCTATACCGTAGCATATCCACTTCCGCGCCTCTTCAACTGAGCACATGGATCCTCCCTTCCTCGTTTCCGTTCCATCGATCCAGTCTTCCTCTGATACCGGCAACAACCCTGATGGACTTTAAAATTCTCTGCCGCAGTCGCATTCATTCTCAGACGCATTGTCAGTCATCATGTACAATACCCACTATAACTCAACTTTGTGGTGAACACGCGGTCGTTGATACGTCATCAAATAACTGAGTGCCGTCATTGTGCGCCGTGGTACTGATTGCCGCAATGCCGCATGAGCCACTTTTAGCATCGTCGCTAGTCGTAAGTGTGCGAACAAAAGTACGATGCAATGGAAGAACGTTCAGCATTGCCGCAGTCTGCCACCTTGGAAACATGATCGTGGGCGTCATCGGGTGGTGCTACGATAGCCACGCGCAGTATTGTCAGTACTGGCGTTCAAGTGCCTAGGAGTCGCCTTGTTTTCCCAGATGCTGATGCTAGGTTTGGTCGCTTACTGTTCGCCAATAGTACTGCAGGGTCTCAAGTCTAGCTAGTTTCAGTACTAGTACTATGCGAAGCGCGACCCACCATGCATCATGCATCATGATTTTTCCCTGAACCGAGGTGTTTCGGGGGTGAAGGAGATTATGACGGTGGTCCCCTGTCGTAATTACGAGCATTGTTCTCTAGGGTCTGGGAAGTACTGTAAAAGAACATATAGGAATACTGAGGTACCGGCAGAAGCTGTGTCCCTAGCAATGGAGTCCGATTCTCGGACAAACCTGTGCTCGGGCATGGCATAGGGCCGCGGAAGACTTTCTATACTAGTTCGCGCGCAGGCCAAAAAAAAAAAATATCAGCTGCGGAGGATCACCCTACCAATTTTATAATGCCACTCAGCGGGCTTTATCACCGCCTTCGTAGCACCTTTAGAAGATAATTCAGGTCCTTCGGTAGTACCAAAGGACGTTCCACAACAAGGAAAAAGGAAGCAAGGCGTGCGAAGGGTCAGTACGCGTCGGAGCTGGTACAACCAAGGGTACATACAAAGCGCTGGCGGGTGGGAAAGATGCCCATCATCCTCCACGGGCGTCGTGTGCCTGTCCGCAGTTGTTGCAAACGCAGACTAGATCGTCAGTTCATCGGGCCCCGCATATGTAACCCGGAAGCTGCACAAAGCAGGGAAGCTCGGCGGCTCTGAAGAAGCTGCTTCGTCGAACCGAGATCAGACCGACAGAAGAGCGCGCGGATGCGTGCAAATGGTCGACTGGGGTTGCACGGCGCGCGCCCCGACAGCGGGGACGAGAGCAGAACCGAACGAGCGCGAAGGACGTCACCGGGGGGAGAGCACTAAATTATCCCCCCACGTGCGCGGTACTATACATATGCGTACGAGAAGAGTGAGAGACGAAGTATCGGGGATACCGAGACACGGTACCAATGGGAGCATAGAATGGTGGTTCGAGAGCGTAACCAAATGCCTCGGATGAGGACTGGGTGCCGCGGAGACAAGGTCCACACTCTCCAGAGCAGTGACGCGACATAATGGGATATCAGACGCGCAGGGACCAATTCGGATTCCACACGTACCACAGGAAATGCATTCACCAGCTGCGGAAAATAAAATGGGTTCCGCTCACCACGAGTCAAGCTGACGGTACTGTATTCCAGTCTTATGGGGACCGGTAGTCGGTCACTCTCCGTGCGATGATAAGTGATTTATTGATTCTGGGTAAGCGGCGGTAACAGAACGCGTGAGAGGATTCGCGCCGTACCGAGTAGGTCATATGGATACTAGCCTGGGATGTACTGTGATGGTAGTGCCAATGTAGCATGGCTCAAAGTAAGCTTTGCCCCGTGAGTGTTCTTGGCAGGTGGTGTTGGCTTCCACTTGGCAAGAATGGATTTCTGATAAGCAGTCGTTTGATTCAGAACTTATTAAGGGCACTCTGAGTCGACACCGCTGCATGGAAACAGGAGAATTTTATATGCGGATGAGCGAATCGAGACTTGAAACCATGATGCATGAAGGGTACAAGGAAGCGTATCGATGGAAATGGAGATTCCGTGGCGGCGTCTGAGAATCATCAGTTTGCAAGTCTGCCAGATGCTTTTGGTCGTGGATATGACTTACTGGGCCGAAGGCTTCTTTCTTGTATATGAAGGTAGGATGAAGCTTCAAGCCTCAAGTTCAAGTCACTGCAAACCTTGTCCATAAGGGAAAAAATATCTAAAACCTCGAATTACAATACTGAAATTGGCTTTCAACGTGAAATGATTTATGATACAAGTAAGGTTAGGAAATCAGTTCGGACCTACAGTACACTAAGTTCCGTCTCCCGCGACTCTCGCACCCGTAGAGAAGAAGAGAACTAAGGGGTATTCTTGGTCAGCTCCCCGATACAAAGGAGCCAGTGGTGGTTCTCTGATGGCCCATGGACACTCTGAGCCATATCCGCGAGAGTCGCAGAAGCTGCCGCTTGGGGTGATGTGGAAGTGCAATTACAGTACCAGCTGAGGTTTCGCATGCGTCAAACGATGGACGACGAAATGAGAGTACTCCACGGAAATTCTAAACCCGAGTCCCACAAAGGCCGCTAGGAAGTCTTAGAGAGCTTCTTTGAAAGGGCTAGACGGTAGAGTCGACCCTGATGCGGCTTTGCTGTGACGAGTTGATGTGGCACGGAAGTTTCCATACGGTATGAGAGCCTCAGCTTCCTGGTATTGAGTTATCACGCGTCGTGCTGAAACAACCGGTCAAAAATTTAGTACCAGTCAGGTGCAAGTAGAAGTCTTTTTGATGACTGATTTAGAAACAAAAGATTGCGCAGCAACTAGCATCAGCTCTGGTTAGACTCTGAAAAAGGCATGCCAGTGATCGCAGGGAAGTGTCTGTATCTGCATAAGTAGTTACCGTAACTTGACCAACAGAATGGCTATCCTCGGGTCTCAGGTTAACCAATCGGGGCTTGTTCTCCGTGTGGTGAGATATCCCTCTCGAACGAGTAATATTATTATTACTGGGAAAACGGATAACATAAAATTGAATTAAATCCGATTGGACCGTTTCGTACCAAATTACATAATTTTTTCTCGTCCTCGGGTGGATGAGCACTGCTCGCCGAGCTGCATCTGTCCCGTTATTGACTCGACCTCGGAATTAATTTCCTTTACATCGGGGCGATGTCTCTCTAGCAACAAGACGCGCAAGTGGGACCACTGGCAGGCTAAGCAGCCTTCATCGAACCTTCCGGGTTGGTCGCTAACGGACGTCGGCCCCAGCGGGTGTTCCGCAGTCCAATTCCTAGCGCTCGTCGTGATACCATCGCACGTGTATCTCTCAATGCTAAATTAATTGGTATTGTGTCATTGTGCCGCAGTTCAGTTACACACCGTTGCCGTGAGACGGTGTGGTTCTACTTGGGCCGACCTGCCTTCCTTGGGAACATCATGATTATAATTTTTTGGAAATACATTTCCAACATCTTGGGGCGCCAACATGCTAGGATTCTGCGCGCGCGGGGTTGACTGGAATATTCATCTCAGACTGTTGTCGCAAATATGTAGGTCCCAGCCGTCAGCGCGTCAGCCGCCGGTCACACATATAAATTGCCTCATGCTGCGGGTTTTTAGCCTCACTGCCCTCCCTTCTACCACCCAGCCTTTCGTTCCAACAATTCCACTCTTTACGATGAACCTCCTTTTGTCACTCCTTTTACTCGCATCTACCTCTCGGCGCGTCTGCGCCTCCATCGGCCCCACGGCCGTCCTTGAAATCTCGAACGCCGATCTTGCTCCGGATGGATTCAGCCGCTCGTTCGTTCTTCGTGCACTCGTTGTGAAGTGCGATATTGACTGATAGTAAAGCACTGTACTTGCCGGTGGCACTTTCCCTGGACCCTTGATCGTGGGGAATAAGGTTGGAGTAACACCAGAACTCACTCGCGTGACCAACTAAACATGATAATTTTAGGACGACCAGTTCTCCCTCAATGTCACTGACCTGTTAACTGACACGTCTATGAATGTGGGGACTTCGGTCGTGCGTCTCCCTCTCTTCCTCAATCAACACTACCAAACACCTTTCCATAGCACTGGCACGGCCTTTTCCAACAAACTACCAACTATGTGGATGGTCCCTCGTTTGTTACCCAGTGCCCCATCGTGCCAAACAATAGTTTCGTTTATAATTTCCAGGCACTGAACCAGGCGGTAATACCTAAGTCGCTTCACGTGGTCTCAGTCAATTGATTCGCCGCAATCCGTAGGGGACGTTCTGGTACCATAGCCATTTCCTGAACCAATATTGTGACGGCCTACGTGGTGCCTTGGTCATCTATGATCCAGATGATCCCCATGCCAGTCTCTATGATGTCGATGATGGTGAGCGAGACGCAATGTGGCAAGATATAGTTTGGGACTAATTCACTTAAAACAGAGTCCACTGTCATCACGCTTGCGGATTGGTTAGCTCTTATTACCAATGTCTGTGATCTCATCATTGACCGAATCCAGGTATCACTATCTCTCCACGAATGCGCCGGCTGTCCCGTGAGCTCCTTGGTCTTCTTCATAACGTTGTAAACTGTAACTGAGACTGTTCCAGTGCACCCAACTCCACGTTGATCAATGGCCTAGGTCGCTATTCCGGCGGTCCAGCATCCGACCTTGCTGTGATCAGCGTCACTCAGGGCAAGCGGTCAGTCACCCGTGGCTTGTAACCTCACGAACACGAAACTTACAGTCTGAGTCATCTTCTGACAGCTATCGATTCCGTCTGGTTTCCATATCGTGTGACCCCAACTTCACATTCTCCATCGATAACCATACTATGACTGTCATTGAGGCCGATGGCCAAAGCACTGAGCCTCTGGTAGTTGACTCGATTCAAATTTTCGCTGGTACGTTGTCACCAAATTATTATTCTCTAGGTAGCTTACCAACTCAAAAAGGCCAACGCTATTCCTTTGTCGTGAGTTGCTTAGTTAATTCGTAACACGAAGACGGCTTCATTGTTTTGTATAGCTCAACGCCAACCAAACTGTCGACAACTATTGTGGGTCATTTAGTTTCTGTAGAAATCGCTGTTGTCTGACTCGTGTCAACAGGGACGCGCGCTTTGCCTTCGAATAATAAGACCAACGCTAACTTCACGAACTTGGCCATCCTCCGCTATGATGGCGCGGCCGACGCAAATCCCACGGCGGACTCCACGACCATCCCGACAAGTTCGTCGCCACTCGTAGAAAACAATCTCCACGTGCGTCCGGATGTCACATCGCATGTCCCGCTGTACTGAAATTATTTTACCTAGCCGCTTTCGCCTGCTGGTGTTGTAAGTCGCCTTGGGGTGCTTCGTTTTGTCTTGGCGTTTACTAAACCTTGAATTAAAGCCTGGAAATGCTACTCCTGGAGGCGCTGACATCAATATCAACTTGAATATTTCGTTCGTGAGTAAACGCTCGTCTCTCATTGGCTAGCATCTGCTAACCTTTTCCCCAACGAGTAGACTTCGGGCGCGTTCGCCGTGAATGGGGTCTCCTTCGCATCCCCCTCCGTCCCGGTGTTGCTCCAGATTTTGAGCGGTACGCAGAATGCTTCGGATCTCCTTCCCTCCGGCAGTATCTATGGCCTCGAAGCCAACAAGAGTGTCGAGCTCACAATTCCCGCGCTCGCGCTCGCTGGACCGGTGAGCGCGAGGACTGCTGCTGCTTTGTTTCCGTGCTTAATTAACCCTTTCAATCTTAGCACCCTATCCACCTGCACGGTGTAAGTATCTGCATGCATACCAGTTGGCTTATCGCACGCTAACACTGCGTCTACCAGCATGCGTTCCACGTTGTACGTAGCGCCGGGAACACGTCTTACAACTTCGTCAATCCCGTCGTGCGCGACGTCGTGAGCATTGGCACTGGCTCAGATGATGTGGTTACCATCCGGTTCTTCACCGACAACCCTGGCCCGTGGTTCCTCCACTGCCACATTGACTGGCATTTGAATGCGTATGTCTCCAACTTTATTTTGTTCTATTTCTAATACAGACTGTTTCTACGCTCTAGGGGTCTTGCAGTTGTTTTCGCCGAAGATGTTCCTGATGTGTCGTCCCAGGACATCCACACCAGTGCGTACACATTAATTTTTGAGAGTGCACAACGACTAAACGACATCGCTGCAGCCGCGTGGGATAATCTCTGCCCCTTATACAATTCGTTTGTCAACACGACTGGAACCACGTAAAATATAATACCCATTCGCTTCGTCGCCACTCTCCATAACCTTCGTTTAAGGGTTTTTCACGGACTCTAGGACAATATATTCACGTATCGTTGGCTTATTTACACAGTTGTATACGTCTCGTGTGCTGCTTGTGTATGGACTTTTGCTATCTGCTACCAAAATATAGGGAATTCCCTTTGACGGCGTGGCGGACCGGTACCCGTGAGACGGTCATAAGTGGTTGATGCGATGCGACTTGGGCGGCGTGTTGGCAGATGGCTCTTACTTTGCTCGATATTCCAACAGAGCTCATCGTCTCAATAATCTTATACCTTTCGCCTCATGACATCGTGTCATGCCAGAGGACTTGTCGCACGCTGTGCGGTGTATGCCAAAACACCGCCTTGCGTTATCTCGTCGAGTTGGAGCGTCACGGCGTCAGTGACGACCTTCGTCCTGGCATTTCTTATCCAGAGCGCCTCCTTCTTCTGCAGAGGCGAGAGGAGGCGTGGGCGAACCTCGACTTTCGTAAATCTGTGCAAGTGACCGTCCCATTTGAGTCGACGGGCATTTACGACTTCACTGGTGGGGCGTTCTTGCTCGGTACGAGACTCCATAGCGCTAGCCGTCGACCGACTGTCGGGTACTCCTATCTCGCCCCTCCATCTCTCTCAAGCACAGATGATCATAAACTGAAGTGGCAAGGGACCAACCTCGGGGTGCAGATCTCGGACATCGGCATGGCGGTGCACGAGCACGATCTTATCGCGCTTCTGACTGCGTGCGTATTTCTTGCTTTCTCTTCGCAGAAACAGACTGACATCTGGAAAAGGAGACCAGACAAGAATGGCCCGATCGACAGACATCATACCCTGGAAATACGATTGCTCAGCTTTTCCACCGGCCTGCCCCATCCTCTTGCCGAAGAGCCGATCATCTTCATAGCGTCAATAAGCCTGATCCCCGGTGACTGCAACGTTTTGATCGAGATTGTAGGAGAATACCTCGCTCTCCTCATCACGTTCCCGTGGGCGCAGGACGCGAACGAGGATATGTTCTTCTTGTTGCGCTGGAAAAAGGGCGAGGCGCATTACGTGAGTCTCGCGTCTACTTCCCTTTCTTGTTCTTAAATATTGCTTGTTTAGTTGCGCTCCTCTGAATGGGGTGCCTACTCTTACTTCAGTTTCCTCACCGAGGACACGCTCGTCATTCCCAACCTCCTCCAAAATACTCTTGAAATTGTCAGGATCATTGTCGATGGAAGTGACGACGACGTTCCACGCCTCGTTCCTCTGTGCACACTAGGCCTCCCACCGCTCGTCGAAGGCGCCTCCATCGTCCGTCTTGCTTGTCGCGCCGAGCCTAACCCCACCGGCTCCAGTCCCCTCCGCGTCCCACCTCCCCCCAGCCGACCGTTCTGCGACAAGGCAGCAGACGCTATCATCCTCTTCAACCTTCTCATCGAGGTGGCAAACCCGCACCCGGGACATTTCCAGTTCCCCGTGACGCGCCCCTTCACGTTCGTCGTGCATCGCCGCGCGCTCATAGCGCTCATCCCGCCCGCACAGCGTGCCTGCGCACCATTCCGCTCTGCTCCCGCCACCGCGCCCACACAGGTGCCGTGGTCCGCGTGGGGCACCCCCGTGACGCGCTGGTTTGAATCCGATCCCGCATCGATGCGCTGGATCACGACGACCTCCGGCCAGCGCGCGGTCACGATGGAAGAGCGTTCGCCGACACCCATCATAGTGCGCGACTTTAACCCATACGCCGTACGCGCTGCGCTGGCGCACGAAGCTACACAAGGGAGGTCGCAGGGGTGGGACGGTGATGCGCAGCAGCAGCTCCCGAATGGGAACCGGCAGGTCCTTAAGGTGGCGGAGACTGTGATTCTGGCGGGGACCGTGTTCAGGCCTTTCACGGAGGACGTGCGCTCGGCATTGCCATACATCGAGACTGTGACGCAAAAAAAATACAGGTACGAAGGGGTCCTGATCGATGAGGAGAGAATTTTGGGGCTGGAGGTGCGTTCTCTTTTCTTCTGCCTTGGTGTCGATCCGCACCCTCGTGGCAACGATGTTGAGACGACATGCCTTTCTGTTTTCGCAGACCAGCAAAGACGACGAGATCGAGATTACGTCCTTTGATGTTCACGTCCTTGGGTGACAGCAGATGGTAAGATGGCCAGGCGTTTATGGTTTTCGGGAACGTTTTTTTAGGTGTGATTCATCTAACCTCTGTAAATAAATACCGATGTCGATATAGCTATTGTGTTACAAATACAAAAACAACGTATGCATAGTAAACCAACTACTGTAGTACCTAAGTTAGTAGACCTTTGCAACTGAAACTAAACCTAGTCCGAAACGTGCTTCTCACCTGACTGTGAGATTATAGTACCATTTTCGTTATTTCATCATAATCAAGTGATAGGTGCTGTCAACGCGGCTGCCACACTGGCAGCTTGAGTTGGCAGTGATCATGCAACGTGTAGTAGGACCATCGACTCGGCTCGCAGACAGAAATTTCGAGGAACCCCCGAGTAAGGGTTCAAATTCAAGTTCGAGGAGCCCAGGCCCAGGTGGAAATGATGATGCAGCACAACATGACGAATTTTGTGGACTTTGCGAGTGCGAGGCCCAGGGTCAGGCACGTCGTTCCGAGTTTCCCGGGCCCGTGACATTGAACGTCGTTGAACCTCAAATTGCCAACGCGCTTTCAACTTCAGATAGAGCTCCACGATTCCCCAGGAATTTACGATGCCACAATTCCATGCCTAGGTATTGGGAATCTACTGATATATTCAAGGTCTGGCTGTTGTTCTTGTTCTGAGTCCTTGTCCTTGTCTATGCTAGCATCAGTGCTCTGAGTCATCGATGCATCAGCGCTGGATAAAAGATGCAACAACTCTTCGAGCTCACTTCCAGTGATATCGCGCCGTACGTGGATTCACGTTATGTCTGTCCCATCGTTTTACACTGCAATAGGACATCCTCCGTGACGCGTGACTTTTCATGACACGGAAACTCTTTCCCACTTTGGCCTGGAATTTAGAAGACGGACTGTCGTAACCAGACCGGATCATTTACTGACGCCACGAACGAGTATTCTCACAATTTGCTATCGGCATTAGGAGACACGAAAAACGCAATAGTTCCAGATCATTGTTTCCCGTAATGTTTCCATTTCCCCGGTAACCCCTAGCGCCTACAGGTCATGTGCAGGATTTGTGGCGAGACTTGAATAAAGGGTCTCCTATTGTCGCATTCATCCTCCTCCCTCAACGAAGTGTCCATGTCTCTAGATTTTGATTCCAAGGTCTTGCTCTCCGTTATTGATCACGTATTTCTGCCCCCGAAGCTTCCCCAACAGGCCCCAACAGAGGAAGCTGAACGCGGGACCAATGTGGCGTTGTGCCACATCCTCATGCAAGCCGCTCAAGCTTTCTCCCAATTTCTATCGCCATCCCAACAGCTCTCATGGACTCATATGATGAAAACGATGGTTTCTATGTGCTGGATTTCCAAGGGGCCGCTAGTAGAAGCGGAACTGAAAGGCATCTTCTCGGATCTCACTGTCGGAGGTGGGCTCGAGTTTCCACCCACGTGTTGCATCATCATTTACCTTTCCTTTCAGATGTCTTCGCTATGCATGTTCGGGCTCAGAACGCCGCTGTCATCATTCGCATGCTTATCGACCATGTTCGATTCGAGATATTTGAAGTCTCCCCACCAACCAGCAACGTCATGTCAACAAACGGAAAGCTCCTTTGCTCCTATCCCGGCCCCGCTGTCCAGATCTCCTCCGATATCTTTTCGAAAGAATGTTTTCTTCAAGAAGTTGCTTCGTTTCTCATTCAAATGGATGTCGATGTGTTAGATTCCGCTGCGACTATAGTTAAGGCTGAATCCACCGTACGCGAAGTTCGCGAGAGCCCTCACCCAAGATATATATCCGAACTCTTAGTAGGGATCCTGAGAGGCTTTGGTCAGCCGGCCTCTGTAGATCGTATCACGAAACGGATAGGAGATGAGGTTCTTTGGAAAAGCGCCTACAAGCCTTGGCGCCGATCGCCGCTATGGCTCGTTATCAGGGTGGCGCTTCAAACATCCCTGGACCGCGACGTGTACAAATCATTTATCCTCTTTTTTCACGCACACCTCCTCCACATCTGCGTCCAAAGGCGGCTTTCCAAGCGAGACACTCCACTTAATGAGGGTCAAGATGGCGCGACGTCTTTCGAAGCTGGGTCCCGCTGTTTCGGACGACGTCTATGACGCTGTGTACGATGCGGCAAAGGAGACGGAGACACTTCTTCTGGACCGGTGGTCGAGTTTCCAAGCGAGCGAGTCTGTTTCTCCGCCGTGGCGCCCCGAAGAACTGGACATCGTCCGGGATACAGCAATCACTCTCAAGAATTCGCGTCATTACCTCCTAGATGCACTTCACCCCACATCGCACAGCTACCCGCAGAAGCAATTTAAACCTTCTCACACATTACGTCTTGACACAGTCGACTTCAGCCATTTTTTAGACGGCAGACTCACAGCGGCTGTCGCAAAGGAGAAGCGCACTGCTCTCGCGGACTTCGAGTCGTCCGTCGAGAGATATCTGGACTCCTGGGTTGGTTCGCTTCAACATGACAGCAGCCTGAGCGCTCCGGATGTGATCGCGTCCTGCATCGAGCAGTATTACGTCTGCGCGAGGGAAATCTACGATGCCAATCCCGAGGATAACTCGATTATGATTTTGACCATCATGGATCTTTGGATGGCTTTGGATAAGCTGACCGCCCAACAATGTCCTCTCCTGACGTCCTATTCACCGGAAATTCCTCGAGATTTTCTTCATTACCTACTCCTTCACCGTTCCGGCTCTCTACGACGTGCCATGGTTATTGGAGAGTATATTTTACAGCGACATCGAGATGCTTCCTGCACGACGTCCATCTTCTCAGACAAAGCTATCGAATCGTCATTCCCTGTGCAGTATTTCCGTGGCTCTCCCAAGCAGCAGCAGCTTTACGCTGAGATTAATCGACATGCTGAAGAACAGCGGGAGAAAAAGCGTAAGAGACTCCGTGTTCTAAACAACAAGTGGCGGTCTCTGAAGGATGCTGCCACAAATATGGATCACAATAATCACGAAGGGAACCAAGACCATGGTCGTTGTAAAAAGTGTAAAAAAGACAACAAGGCCGATAACCTGAAGATTGTCGCCTTTGAATGGCCACTGCCACAGGCGACGATGCAGGCACAATTGGTAATATTCGAGCTTTCTCTACCACGTGCGTTTTCCGCGTGGCGCGAGATAACCTACAAGATTCTCTGCGACATTGGGCTGCCCAGCGCTTCTGGGAACGTTGACCGGCCAGAGCTTCTCTTAGATGCTTTCTCTGGTCTGAGAAATTGGGCAATACGTCACAAGTACCATCGGATTACGATTGGATCCACCACTAAATCGTTCTGTGATCAAACGCATTACAAGACAGTTAAGATTCCTGCCGACGATTCCGATGTTTTGCTCAACAACGGACTATCTTTCAGACTGTATGATCGCGAAACCAAATTGTGGGCAGCGCGGCCTTTTCTTGGATCTAACGTTGCACACTTCTGCACCCCTCCCATTCCTGTCTCGTCTCCGTACAGCAAAATCCACTCCTTTGTTTCTGAAACGCACCATACTTCTAATGAGGTCATCGCTGGTCATGCCGACTGTCCCCCGGAGTTGAGCTCTCATGAGTACATGGCGTTTTCTGGGTTGCGTAGCGGTCCACGTTTGCAATGGCTTAACATAGCGAGGGAACTGTCATCGCCCTCACTTTCATTTCGCCGCGAGGAGGTGCATACACTGATCACTCAAGCAGCCTGGCAGCTTGGCCCACTATCAGACAACGTACGCGAGTGGCACACCGAACTTGGCATTCCCGGCTTTGGATGGACGATTCTACATGAACTAGAGGGCCTCCTCGGGAGGATAGAAGCCAACTGGATAGAGGAAGTCACTGTCAGGACTGTTGGTATGTTAGACTCCACTCTCCGCTGCCCGCCGGCATCTTAGTGCTTCTATTTTCAGCTCTTCTTACCTGCCGCCTCCTTTCTGCTGTGCGCGATCACGACGTCTGTGAAAGAGCGTATAACTTGTTGCGGAAGGCTCGGAGCGTAGCACATAAGTGGATTCACGAGCTTGGTTCAAAGCTTGACATGGCTGAAGAAGAACCGTCGCGCGCCACCTTGCGTCGACGACTGTGCACACTTGCCATGACGTGTCTCTCTACCTATGATGTTTGCCCGGAACACGTCCCTTCGACACTTGCTAGCGACAACGACATCGCCATAGCTGTCCACTGCGCGGTAATTGTACACGACAACACCCCATCGATTGTTGAGGATGGGTATCTCATCAGGCTTCTTAGTCGACATCACCGCCTCCTTCATTTTCTCGAGCCACATCTCCGCGAATGTGTACAGTCTAACCCATCAGGCTTCGATAACGGCCTCACAAGTTTATGGCCCGGGTTCCGCCGGCAGACAACTTCAAATTGGCATGCGCTTCCTAGGCCTCACTCACGGTGGATCTCCTGTACAGTAGAAGGTGGAAAGGAGGTCCATTATAATATACTGACAGGACAACTACTTATTGGTGGAAACCCCCTTGGACGACTGCCCCAAGATATCATCCAACACTCGACGTACGCAAGCGTCCTGGGAACAGTGAGAGTTATCGTTATTATAATTCACACCCACTCACGCATGTTCACGTACTCCTTGCAGAGGGTTCTCGACGTAGTTCCTGCTGACATCCCCGAAATGGAATTTATGACGCGATCGAATGTCTATGGGCACCAGGTAGGTTATTGTTATCCTCGATGCTGTGCAGCGGCTAATACGAGCTTAAGATATTTTTTTCTCGGCGCGATGGGAATCTGACCATACAAGCTCGGCGACCGGAAGATCCTCGACTTCTACAGTTTGTTCCACGCTCAGTATTCGTCAACGACTTCCCGAAGGCTTTCGTGGATGACTGTGTACACTGGCTGGACCTTGGCACTGGAGAGGTCGAATTCCGCCCTGTCGAATCACCCTGGACTCCAGATCCGTCTAATTGGCGACTCACTGTGGATACAGACGGTGCCCGGTCCCTATTCCGCAAGATTTCCGGAGATAACGCTCCAGTAGATCTTATCGATATTCGTTCCGCCACATTTCAAATGATATCCTGCCTCCTTTCTGCACTCGATGCTCCGGAGCACATTATCATCATGTGCACAAATCACGCACTCGAGGCTTCTCTCAGTCGATTACATCTCGCGTTCTTCGTCAATCAGGACTCAGAATTGGAGTGTCGGAGCTTCCCGGGCTACGTGATCGATAGACTTCAGTCCTGTGGCACCATGTTTGGGCTCAGAAATCAACTCGTCTTATGCCCCAGCCACGGTTCTTCGGTGATGCCGCGAAGGGTCGTCATTCCGCAGGGAGATATTGAGTTCGGTTTGGATGGGGATTTTTCCAGAGTTTCCATTAAGACAGGACCGGCGCGACATGTCTACTGGCACGAGTATACCATCGATACCGATTTGGGACGCCTCACTGGAAACCTGAGCTTGCACAGCAAGTTATACCAATGTTATTTGCATGCGCTTACGAGCCATTGCTTGCCCGATCCGCTGCTCGGACACACTGGGACTGAAGAATCTCTGAACATGTTGCGAAGCGCCGCCTTTTTGTCATTTCAAAGATTGAGCAACGACGATGCAATGCTCTTGAACTCTATCAGCAACTTGACACCAGGCAGGGTGTATTATCCGCCACACCTGAAGTCCATGGTTACGGTGAAATGGAACGACCTCCCCATTCTCTCACAGCACCATGACTTTCACCCAGCTGTGCTTTCAATCCTCGATCACGCACACGCAATGGAAGCACTGTACGACAAACCCGTCGTCTTTGAAGTACCTCCTCGAAGCGCATCATTGCTGAAGCGCGCGGCCTCTCGTAACAAGGTGTACTACCCATATGACCTGCAAAACGCAACGCATTCGTCTTCTTCGATCCCAGAAGACGTTACCTACAAGTCAAGGGATGCAGCTGACGGGCTCACTCGTGCTGAGCGTGTCTACCAGATGTCGTGGTCTGTCTGGAATGATCGCCCCTATCTTGCTCGCAAAAAAAAGAACCGGACAAAATTGCTCAAGCTGTGGGACGTTATACGATCATGGAAATCACTTGGTCCGGCAGAGAAGGAAATCTCCTTGCGATATAGTCGATATTGGCTTGCTTTCGATGTCGCAAAGGATTGGCTCAGAATATACGACATCTGTCAGGAGGCGCTAAACCGCAATTCTCAAGACTCCAAGATCTGGTTAGCATTCAGCCTTTCCGCAGCAATCTTCGGCGGGTCCAATGTGAACATCGCCCCACTATTTCTAATTTTTGCGACAGACACAAGACTACGTGGTCTCACTCGCCCCCCACCATCTCACTTTAAACTTTCTGACGGCGTGTATCCGGACCATACACAGTTGGCGAAATTGATGTCTCAGTTTGTTCTTCCCATGGAGCGAACCCCTGCGCAAACTATGGAGGTCCAAGCAACCGCCAACAAGAAAAGAAAGGCTCGGCAAAGGGAGGAATTCGACGAGTCCATTAGCGAAAAGGCGTCAGAGGCTGCGCGGTCAACAGTTGAACGGTGGCCCGAGATATGGTGCAATCCTCCAGACCAATGGTTCGACGTACAAAGATGCAGAGAAAATGTTAAGGCTTACTTACAATCGATTTCTCGGAATATTGACTTTAGGGACCATATTCATCGTCTGCAAGCCATCTTAAACCATTACGAAGCCAGTGAACCCCCTACAGCACCCTACGTGTTTTCTCCCCAGTTTAATGCAAGACTACCAACAGCGTCATCTCATTCGCTTCGAGAAGTACTGATATCTCGGGTCAACTTCTCACCGCCACCGTCTCGCGAACAACCTTCATCCGGCTGTGCTATACCTTCTAGTACGGTGACGATAGTGACCGAGAGTAACCCGTCATCAATCAGGGAAGATGGCCTTAGTTCTCTTATTCGGGAGCTCCGACAGTCTCGGGAGTCGTTACTACAGCTCTATGGAGAAGATCTGAACAAGAGTTACAGTGACTTGCTGGGAAAAGAAGCTCCCTTTCTCGTTCAGCGCAGCGTTCCTCCTCAGGAGGCTTTACTCCAATATCGCAAGTCGTGCTCTGACGAGAAGGACGCAATATTTTCTGAGCTTTTAGAGGCTCTAGCACCATCTCAGAAAATAGAACATGTCCTTAGCATCTCGGGTCTTTGGCCTCGAATAACGCCGCGATCCATCCTTCGAGAACTGTCCAGGGAGCGCGTCCACACGCTGGCCGACCAGTGGAAACATGCCATCACTCGCTATGCGGTGGCGTTCCTAAAATATCAGCAATTTCAGCGTTTGCTCGAGCTTTCATTGAGACACCGAGACGAGGAACTCCTCCAGGAAGCGGAAACCGCTTGCGAGGACGTAGCCGCGGCTTGTTCTCCCGACTGGCTCCTGATACAGGTTAGTCTGTTCCACTGTGAAACCTACGAACACTAACAGGCAGCACCGTTAGATCGACGCGAACTTTTTGGCACGTCCGCTGCAAGTAGCAATCGCACGCGAGATGATATCCCCCTCATGTCAGCGAAGTGCTTCGCTTCAGCTTAACATGGGAGAGGGAAAGTCATCCGTTGTTGTACCTCTCGTCGCCGCGACCCTAGCTGACGGTTCCAACCTCGCGAGAATCGTGACGCTCAAACCGCTCTCTAACCAGATGTTCCAATTGCTACTCAGCAGACTTTCTGATCTCGCCGATCGACGTATTTTCTATGTTCCATTCTCGCGGAATCTGCAAATGAGCGCCTCCGTCGTCCGAAGTATCAGCACACTCTACAAGCAATGCGCCGCAGATGGTGGCGTTCTTGTCGTCCAACCCGAACATTTACTCTCACAGAAACTCATGTACATCGATACGCTCGTGACATCCCATGAAGACGGCGAGAAACTTCTAATTGCTAACGAACTCAAAGACTTACAAAGATGGCTAGCCGAAGCATCGCGCGACGTACTCGACGAGAGCGATGAGATACTGCACGTTCGATATCAATTGGTCTACACTGCGGGCGAGCAAATGTCTGTCGAAGATCACCCAAATCGTTGGTCCACGACGCAGCAGGTGTTCAGTCGACTACGAGCACACGCCACGCAGTTGCACGACAGTTTTCCGAATACGTTTGAACTCGATCAGGCCCAGAAAGGATTTCCTACAATGCGAATTCTCGGACGTGAAGTCTTTCGACAGATGTCTTCACTCATCGTCGAGGATGCTCTCGGAGGTGCACTCTCCACCCTTCCACTCGCCGTTCTCTCCCCCTCAATCCGAGAGGCCACCCGCCGCTTCATTACCTACAAGGAAGTCTCTGTCGAAGATCATGAGTTGATCAGATCCCACTGCTCTGGAACAACCTTATGGAGCGGAATCCTCTTACTACGTGGGCTCTTGGCTGAAGGAGAAGGGGTCCTCTACTATGCTCTGAAGGATCGCCGGTGGAGAGTAGACTATGGACTCGATCCAAGTAGGACGCTACTAGCTGTGCCATATCGTGCAAAAGTAAGCCCGTCTAATAGTCTATCCAAGGAACATAGCTTAAGGTGAACACAGGATGTACCAAGCTTGAGAGCAGAATTTGGTCACCCGGACGTAGCCATTGCACTGACCTATCTCAGCTATTACTATGGTGGCTTATCAAAGCAACAGGTACTTCAGTGCTTTGATCTACTCGCTAAGCTCGACAATCCAGACATGGAATATGACGAGTGGGTCGAGTCTGGAGAGGGCGTTCCCACTTCACTGCGGCAGGTCAATGGTGTAAACACAAAGGACGACACGCAAGTCGACGAACACCTTTTTCCGCTATTCTCAAAGAACACAAGAGTTATAGACTTCTATCTGTCTCAAGTGGTCTTTCCTCGAGCGGCCAAGGAGTTTCCGTCTAAACTTTCCACGTCAGCCTGGGATCTGGTAGAAGACAAATCAAATGTGACAACGGGTTTCAGCGGCACGAACGATAACCGGTATCTCTTGCCGACATCAATAACTCAGGAGGATCCCGTCTCCCAATTGAGCACCAATGCGCTCGTCTTGCAGTACCTTCTCCAGCCAGAAAATAACCACTATGAGTGTACTGAAGGTGTCAATGGCGAACGCGAATCTGCAGGGGCTTTCTTGCGGCGGCTGGTCAGACACGAACCCGAAATTCGGGTGTTATTGGATGTTGGAGCCCAGATGCTAGAGCTGCAGAATGAAGAGTTGGCGCGCCACTGGCTCTCCCTCAAACCCCATGTCTCAGCAGCCATCTTTTTCGATGAATCGGATCACCTCACCGTGCTTACCCAGGATGGGACGATCGAACCGCTCATCTCTTCCCCGTTCAATCGGCAGCTCGACAAGTGCATCGTATACCTTGATGACGCACATACACGAGGGACGGATTTGAAGCTTCCTCGAGGGACGCGCGCGGCAGTCACGCTCGGGCCGAAGGTCACTAAAGATAGGCTACTACAAGGTAAGCTATTACAAGATGAAAGAAAATAAGCTGACTTGATGTAGGGTGTATGCGGATGCGGCAGCTAGGGAAAGGGCAATCGGTGATGTTCTTTGCGCCAGGAGAAGTCGACCGGCGCATTCGCAGTCTTATCCCAAGAGGTCAGGAACCCGACTTTAAACGTGAACCCCTCTTTAAGCTTCTACTAGGCTCTGTGGGTCTCGGTCCAAGAGATCAGGAGTCCGAGTATGGCGTACACGTGATCGACATCCTCCGCTGGGCCATGCACGAGACTTGTTGGGATATTAGACACCACCTCCCGCACTGGGCACAGCAAGGCGTCGACCATCACCGGCGATTTTCAGCATACAAACGATACGATTCAACTGGAGACCTGGGGGTTTTGAGGAATTCCTGGTTGCAGCGCGAGTCCCGGACCTTGGAAGAAATGTACGAGCCAGCCCCGAACTCACAGGTCGCTGGGTTGAGTTCCGACATAAATTCCATCCCATCTCTACGCGAACGGCTGGAACGTCTTGGGGTCACCCAGTTGACTGACGTTAGGATGGCGGAAGAACAGGAGCGGGAGGCGAATCATGAGGTCGAGCGGGAATGTCATGTCGAGCCTCCTCCAAGGGTACATCCTGCAAAGCATATCATCCACAACGACCTCCGCAACTTCGTTCGTACTGGATCGTTCCCTACGCATTCCAAGCACATAATTCCGCTGTTCTCCCAAACTGGGATCGACAAGGCCCTGGATTCGACGGCAGAATGGTCCCCGTCTCCACTTGCGACCATTGACTTTACCATCACTACCCAGGGCTCCAATATCGTGCACCTGACAGACTACCTCCGCCCCGTCAATTGGATTCTAATGAGCGGATCTGGGAGGAACAGCATCGCGATCATTATTAGCCCTCACGAGGCGAACGAATTACTCCCTACCATACGCAAGAGCGGAAAGGTCCGACTCCATGTCTACGCGCCACGGGTCACTGCTTCCATGCGGTCCTTTTCTGACCTCGCTTTTTACACCATCCCATCGACCTCAGCGACGGAATGGACCGCCCCCGCCCACCTCCGAATCGAGCTAAATCTATTTGCGGGCCAACTCTACTTTGACAGCAGAGAGCAGTACCAACGGGTGTGTGAGCTACTTGCGCTACACATGGCGCACCCAGGTGCGAAGCATGTTGAGGTCGATGGGTTTGTGCCTCCGGCGCATCGTACGGGCGAAAGCTCGCCGTTTTCTGTCAGCGCGATATCTATGTTCAAAACGTTGACAGGGTTACGGAGGAAGGGGATGGGTTTCGGTGGGACGGAACTCGGCCGTGTTTTAGATGCTCGTCCTTTGAGCAGCGACTTTGATTCGTAGGTCAGGACAGAATGAGGGCCCAGAAGTGTGTTCAAGTTGACTCGGTGTTGTCGTGTACGTACAGTATGTAGATATTGTGAGCAGCGGTAGTGAGCGCAGAGTTACATTGCAGAGTTAAGTGAGCGCGAGCGTGATGTAGCGAGTAATAGGCTTCGACCCGGGGGGAAGCGTAGAGAGGAATAATAGAGAGGAGTGGAAACACGCGGAAACGCAGACGGACACGGACGCAGACTGAGATCGTTAACAGAAAGCTAAAGGCAGACTGTAGGTGAGGTTCAATGTAATCAACTATAGAGTATAGACTCGTAACCAGCCGTTCGAATGAGGATTTTTGCCGGCACCCCCAAAGAGCGAGCGGTCACCGGTCTACATATAGAGTATACGTGATTGGTAATCGAATAGTATTAATACAGCGAGTAAAGCTAGTTAAGTATTGTTCCGAGTCTAGGAGGACCATGGTCGGTGTCATGATGAGACAAGCAAGAGAGATTAGGAACGGCTCAAGCATACCGGGTGCTTTCGAGAACAATCAGATGGGTACATTGCATCAAAACAAGGACATGCGGGAACAATACCCTAAGTAAGATAATAAGGGTGAGACGGTGAAAGTATATGTATGAGTCACGCAAAACAATGCAGTCTCGGTACGTGCTTGGACCCGCGCGTCTGGCACTTGCTCTGGTGATGGTACGGGAGTCAGCGCAACATTAATCTCCGAATCAACTTGAACTCGGACACAGACAGAAAACAATAGTTCACGAGACGAGATATGCTGGCCTCTATCATATGTATCAACACACTCCTTGCCGCGCTCGACACAATTCATGTGCAGGGTACTTGGCAGGGTCGATGTACAATACAGGGTCGATACAGGGTCAAAGACGGAAACAACCGTGACAGATTCGCACGGCGGTTCGACCAGACGATGTAGAAAGCTTAAAACTTGGCTTCATGACCTAGGTCATGTACCACTGTAACAGGACCCCGAGGGTGGTATACTGTGTAAGTCATCTGGTCAGTGGACACGTCCCCCATAGCACCGAGGTCGTACCTAGGTTACTGCCCTGTGATATAAATGAGAAAAGAGTTCGAAACCAAGTTTGAAACATCACAGCGAGTTCCTGTCTTCAAGAAGCTTCTTGCGACGAGCGGAAGGTGATCCACTCCCGACGCCGAAGGCAGGCCTCGACCGTCGGCGTCAATGGCTCCGGTGATTCGGACCGGAGATTAACCGGTATTGGCGAGACCCCCAACGAACCCAATAAACACTCAATCAACAAAGTCCTTACTTACACCCAACCCCCCACCCACTCTAGACACCGCACACCGGCAAGGCGTGTTCAACCGTCTGGCCTTGGCCACACAACACCACTAACTACAACATAACTATCGCCACATATCTTTCAGTCCTTTCACAAGGAGGGCCGACATCGTCATCCCCAATGGATCAACTATATGCGTACATACCTAGTACAAGCAATCGTAAAGAACTTACCCCGGCCGACATCGCTCCTGTCATTTTATGCTACTATGCACACGCCGTAATGGCCATACTCCCCGGCACTTTTTGGCTCCGCATTGCTTTACTCCCCGTCACCGAGTGGTTGGTGTGGAACTCGGCCGTGACACTTGATCTTGCCCAGTATTTGGCAAGCACCTTTGGGCTTTCGAATGCTCTGCGTCTTAGTTTTCTCAACTTTATGTTCGTGGTGAGTGTCTTTCGCTTGTCAGAATTGTATTTGTGTCTAAAGAGCACGGATTAGCTTGCTCTGTGGGCCATAGGACTCAGGTGTTTCGAGTGGACGCTCATCATCGATGAGCCTCTCAGGCGATACGAGTTACCGTTGGATTTAGAAAAAAAGACACGCAAGGAACGACCGTTGACCGTCGCCAATGTCCTTGTTGATGCGGTCGACCTCCTCGTCAACTTCCGCGGCCTTGGCTGGGCTTGGTCATCTGACGCTTTCTATGTCGATCCCAACCCGCCATTGTCGATCCCCCACCAATTTTTCAAGCTCGCAGTGAAAATTGCATCTCTCGACGCTGCACACTACATTGCAACGCTCATCCTTCCGACGGCTTACCGCCTCGAGGGCGACACCATCTTCGATTATACACTCGACCCACTCCCGCACTTCCTCCGTGTCCTGTCCATTTCGGTCTGCGGCTTGATCCTCATTTACTCCTCCGTCGACATCATGTACCAGTTCTGCGCGCTGACCGGCCAGATCGTGTTTGGCCAATCGTTGACGCAGTGGCCTCGCATCGCGAATCGCCCATGGCTGGCCATGTCCGTGACCGAGTTCTGGGGAAAGCGCTGGCACCAGTTCTTCCGCCATCTCTTCGTCGTGTTTGGCGCCCGGCCCGGCAAGAAGGTCGGGGGGTGGTACGGTTCGGTCATGGGCGCGTATATCGTTTCCGCCAACATGCACATTGTGATGCTTTGGGGGCTCGGCCGCGGCACGGAATGGGTCCACACGGGCGGATTTTTCATCATGCTCGGCATCGCCACCATCGCCGAGCGCAAATGGAAAGAGTGGACGGGTAAGCCGGTGACGGGCATCTTTGGGACGCTCTGGACGACGCTATGGCACCTGGCGTGGGGATCGGGGATGGTCGATGCGTTTGTGCGTCGTGGGATGGTCGCTAACGACTTTGTTCCGAAGCAGATGCGGATTGGGAAGGTCCTCGTCGATAGCATTCTGACTATCGTGGCAAGGGTCAGGGCTGGTTAGAGACGCGACTACATCTATCTTGGTACATCTTAACGTTCTAAACCCTTCTTTGTTTACAATTTCACGCTACAAACACGCTATTCTGAACATGTTAACACGTATTACAGTAGAATACGAAAAATTGATCGACTCATGACGCGAATCAGTCCGAAGATAACGGGTCATTCCGGGACAGTTTGGTTGTGGGCCAGAAACCGATTCCATCAAGGATACGACAAGTCTTTGCCCAAACGCATAAATGACTGGGCAAGCGATTGCCCTTTGAACCGCAAGGTCCGCAGCCCACCACCATGTACGGTTTTTCCCACACCCGGGGAAGGATTACCCCCCACACCTTTGAAAAACCGATGAAACCCACCATATTAGAGATGCCTACCAGGCATAATAATGTACCTACTGAATGCGGCCTCTATTATTTAGCCACAACGCCGAACGCTGCGTTGAACGTCGAACACTCAACATGCTGAATGTTGAACTGTGTGTTGAGCTTTCAAATAACAGCTACCAAACACGACCACAATAAAAACAAACACTAAACTGCCAGCAAGCGATGAGATAAGCAAAGGCCTGATTTGGCAGGGAGCCCAGAGCCGCTGCTCGACCTGAGGGAATTCAGAGCGGGATTCCATCTCCGACCCCAGTCGTAAGCCAAATAATACCATGACTTAGCCACATAGAGTATACGTCTGGTCCATCGCTGGCCGACCGCTGGGCGTGGTGCTGGTGATGTCGCAAAAACGGGAAACCTGTTTAATTATTATAAATGGCACTTAAATGGTTATAAGGTATTTATAATCAGTTTATAACTAAATTATAAACACCTCATAACCATTTAAGAATCTTTCTAATAATTATAACAGGGCGGTCACCTAACCGGGGGCACCGCGGGACGCGCACCCAAGCCTTTGCTTACTCACAGTATTCTTAGTACGCTTCGATGTTTCATACGCTTCGTATGTTTCGCACCTTTCGCAACCTTTCGCACCCTTTCTGCTTTCGGTCCTTAGCGTCTTCAGCACCTTTCGCACGTCTTCCATTTTCGTCCTTAGCGTCCTTAGGGCGCTTTGCACATTTCGACTTTCCCCTTCGCTTTCATCACTTTCCCCAGTGTGCCGCACCCTCGCGCGGCCTTAGCGACTTGAGCACGATGTGTAACCGACCAATGCGACCACCTCTGTGAAGTCTCGCGTCCCGCGGAAGCGTGCGTGACCGTTTCCGATTGCCTGCGACCACCCAGACCAGCAATGCTCCATGCGGCCCCATTATTCCTATTCCCGACCTCGCTGCACCTGCGTGCAGTCTTAGAAACTCAAGCTCAACGCGTCGCCGATCAAGGTAGCCCCCTCTGCGAAGTTTCGCGTTACGCGGAAGCGTGCACGATCGTTTGCGACCACCCGATCCAGCAGGGCTCAGTGCAGCCCACCGTTCCCGTTCCCAACCGCGCTGCACTCGCGCGCAGCCTTAGCTATTCGACACGGACGTGACCGCGGCCGCCGCGGGCCTACTTACGACACCTTGAACCCCGCAGAGGCCTGCACGCCCACTTGCGCCGCATCACACCCGGGCACCCCCAAAATCTTAGACACGTTCCCAAGTGATCAGGGATCGTTTGGACTCTTTCCAGTCTATTGAAAAGTCCCGTGGGTACGGTCAGAGGGATTGGGGCTAAGGACCCAATCTATCTGAAACCTTCACACACCGTACATGGTATACTCCACCCAGCGGTGGCGTTACCACGCGTGTATTTCACGTCCACGTACGGTGTGTCACGGCATTACCGGTCACGGGCACCCGTATCACCCTGGTGACCACCACGACGCAGGGACGTGAGTGTACGGTACGAGTAACGGAATAGGAGTGTCCGCTCTCTATCAATCCATTTCCCGCTCATCCCTCCTGGGATATCTCACGGAGTATATCTTAACAGAGCTTGCTCCCACATTGGGGCTATGTGGGTCGACTGGGATCAGTGACTCGGATTATGGCAACCCTTCTGGAAATCCCTTGATCGGAGCCGCATGGCGGCCATGAACCCCTACAGTTGGGTGTGCTAGAGGTGAGGTTGAGCTTGGCCAGTTCAACGAACCTAATAAAAACCCAATCAAAGTCCCGCTTACACCCAATCTCCCGTCCACTCTAGACACATACTCACAAGCAAGACGTCTTCAACCATCTGGCCTTGGGTCCCGGCCACACAACACCACTAACTATAACATAACTATCGCCACATATCTTTCAGTCCTTTCACAAGGGGTACCGTCGTCGTCGTCCCCAATGGATCAACTATATGCGTACATACCTAGTACAAGCAATCGTAAAGAACTTACCCCGGCCGGCATCGCTCCCGTCATTGTATGCTACTATGCACACGCCGTAATGGCCATACTCCCCGGCACTTTTTGGCTCCGCATTGCTTTGCTCCCAGTCACCGAGTGGCTGGTGTGGAACTCGGCCGTGACACTCGATCCCGCCCAGTATTTGGCAAGCATGTTAGGGCTTTCGAATGCCCTGCGTCTTAGTTTTCTCAACGTTATATTCGTGGTGAGTATCTTCCGCTTGTCAGAATTGTGCTCGTGTCTAAAGACCACGGATCAGCTTCTTCTGTGGGCCATAGGACTCAGGTGTTTCGAGTGGACGCTTGTCATCGACAAGCCTCTCAGGCGATACGAGTTACCGTTGGATTTAGAAAAAAAGACGCGCAAGGAACGACCGTTGACTGTTGCCAATGTCCTTGTTGATGCGGTCGACCTCTTCTTCAATTTCCGCGGCCTCGGCTGGGCTTGGTCATCCGACCCTTTCTATGTCGATCCCAGCCCGCCATTGTCGCTCCCTCACCAGTTTTTCAAGCTCTTGGTCAAGATCGCCTCGCTCGACGCCGCACACTACCTCGCAACTCTTATCCTTCCGACGGCTTACCGCCTCGAGGGCGACACCATCTTCGATTATACACTCGACCCACTCTCACACACCTTCCGTGTGCTGTCCATCTCGGTCTGTACCCAGGTCATCATCTACTCCTCCGTCGACATCATACACCAGTTCTGCGCGCTGACCGGCCAGATCGTGTTTGGCCAATCGTTGACGCAGTGGCCTCGCATCGCGAATCGCCCGTGGCTGGCGAGGTCCGTGGCCGAGTTTTGGGGCAAGCGCTGGCACCAGTTTTTCCGCCATTCCTTCGTCGTGTTTGGCGCGCGGCCTGGCAAGACGGTCGGGGGATGGTACGGCTCTGTCATGGGCGCGTACATCATTTCTGCCAACATGCACGTCGTGATGCTCTGGGGCCTCGGCCGCGGCACGGAATGGATCTACACGGGCGGGTTTTTCATCATGCTCGGCATCGCCACTATTGCTGAGCGCAAATGGGAAGAGTGGACAGGCAAGCCGGTGACGGGCATCTTTGGGACGCTCTGGACGACGTTATGGCACCTGGTGTGGGGATCGGGAATGGTCGACGCGTTTGTGCGTCGTGGGATGATCGCCAATGACTTTGTTCCGAAGCAGATGCGGATTGGGAAGGTCCTCGTCGATAGCATTCTGACTGTCGTGGCATGGGTCAGGGGTGGTTAGAGATGCACACAACTACTGCACCCTATCTATCTTGGTAAATCTTAACGTTCTTTCTTTGTTGACTACTCCAAGCTACGTACACGCTACTCTGAACACGACATGTATTACAGTGATACCCGAAAAACTGATTGACTCATGACCTCGAATCAGTCTGAATGGCAGATACAGGGTCATTCCATGACAGAAATAACCGTCACCTTTTGGGGTTTGTTTTTGAGGGACCGATTACATAGGCGAGATGTGTGTGACGGGTGACACAGTGACGGGTGACATGGTGCAAACAAACGAAAGCCTCACGGTAACCGTGCGGGTCTGCCAATGGGGAAAACCAGTCTATTCAAGGCCTATTCCAAGTGTAAAGACCTACGGTCTATACTGTATAGTGTGTATACAACCGCTTAAAGCACTTTACACGGGTTCTGCCAGGACCACCGCATCCATTCTCTCTGCCGAGTGCGAACCGGCGAACAAATGTCGTGACCCATCCAACTAGTGCCAGTGTTCTCACCGCTTCCGTTCTCACCACCATGTCTTCTCCGCTAGCACCGTCTCAGACTTTCCCCGCGTCATGCTCCGTGCAGCTCCCGCGCGAGCTGTGGTGTGACATCACAGCCCGGATCTTGGGGGACTACCTCTACGACCTCATCATCGGCACCGACACGTTCGACGATGGCGACCTCAACGACGAAAACGCAGACCAACGACGACCTCCCACGCCCACGCATCCCGGCGACACGTGCCGGTGCTCGGTTCCGGACCGACCAGAATGGGACGCCCTCGCGACCCTCCTGCACACCTCGCGCCTCGTGCGTTCCTGCACGCTCGACCACCTCTCCTTCCTCTCCCACCGCCCCTCTCCAGCCCCACCAACAGCACACAACGACTACCGCCCGCTCGTCGCGCACCTCTGCGCGCTGCGCGACGACGGCATCGACACGCTCGTCCTCGAGGAGTGGGACTACGCCCCCGGCGCGCGCTTCTTCGGCCTCCCGCGCTCCCTTGCGGGCCCCGGTGCGTGCACGAAGCCGGGAGAGGAGGAGGAGGACCAGGGACTGCCGCCCGTGCTGGTGCTCGCGCGTCTGCGCCACACGCTCGTGGCGTCGGACGCGTTTGCGCGCGAGGGCTGGGATTGGTTCCCGTATAATGCGCCGGAGGTGTACGACGTCGGGTGCACTGCGCTCCTCGTCGACACGTACCGCGCGATCCCTGCGTACGTGCGGTCTGCGTTGCTCAGGCGCGTGGTGGAGCGGATCGCCGCGCTGCAGGTCGCGCGCATCACACGTGCGTGTTTTTTTTTTTTTTTTTTCTTCGGAGTTTCTGAACTGAAACGGAGTTGTTTATTTGATTTTTTGGTTTTTGGTTTTTGGGGATTGTCAGGGGCAATCGAGAAAACCAGGAACAGGATTGAAATGACGCAATTGTGGCTTGGCGCCAAACACCAAGATATCGCACACCCGGCAGTACGTTGTTGCCTAATTACTCGTGATGGATGCCTATATGCGATTATTTTTTTTAGGCCAGGACGTCGGGCGAAGACCTTTTGGTTTCTGTGAAACGCGTGTTGGCCACGGAGCTAAACATTACCTTGTAGCTCCGGCGTGTCATCACGGTTAATCTCTCTCTATGTTCACTCTTTCTTGAAACACTTTCCCTACGCTATGATGTGATAATCTCTAGTGGCCATCAATCGTCTTCGATTCAAGTCCCTTATAGTAATACGGCGTTATATAGTCATGCATAGGGCATCAGATTCCCCTAGTTTAACTTGCGGACGTTCCTCTATTCGAACTCAGAATATTCCTTAAAGGAACATCGACGTAGGAGCTGAAACATACCGCATAAAACGGCGCTGCCTTCTCAGCAATTACTCTCGTCGTACGGTCAGCAAAATCCCACTCGACTGGCCAGTGTATCGCGCGGTGTGTTAGTCAAGTATGCTCCATCAGAGACGTGACCTACGGGTTCCCGAGCTAATTCCTACAATATGCGCATCGCGTCAGTGTATTTCCTAGCCATTTGATGAGGGGCACGCACGATACTGGTGCAAAAGGCGGTTAGGAGTAGTGCTAAGGGAAAAGATGTCCTGGATCGTAGTAGTATTCTGGGAGGTGGCTTCTTCCGGGTATGAGGTTTCAACGGACCGCGCGACTTATCGATCCTGCTTACCCAACGAGAACCAGCACGAATCTGCGCAGGTGACTCAACATCATGACATACCACCCAAGAGAAGCAAAGGGGCCACGCACGTATCCTTAGCTATTTGGCCTCAGGTCAGTCAGTATAGCGCGCGCGGACTGGGCGGGTCTGGAAACGTCTACGTACGTCACCGCGTTCCTCCGCGGACAAAATCTGAACCTGGGAGAAACCGGGTGAGCGAACGCCACTCCGTATGCTTCTAATCTAGTCACCAGACAGACCTCACCTCAAAAATAGCGGCATCTCGGGCGGCGCGATTGAACGCGTCTAGCGCCAGTTGGTTCTCGGTTTCGTTGTTCTCCAGGGAGCCCAGCGCGGCTTTGATGAGCTCGGTCTCCTCGGTCTGCCTGGGTCAGCTTGCTTGTCGACGCGCGGAAAGTCAAGGCGCTCACGTCCCATCCTTCGGACCTGAGGACGCGGATTACGACCTGGTGCGAAAGCGCTGTCGAAGCGCATACTCATTTGATCAGATATCGAAGGAGGGGGACGTACGTCGGCGAGCGCCCCATGCGCCGAAGCGGATTCTATGTCCGCTATTGCTCCATCGGTCATCTTAATGAGTAAGTGAGACGTCCACCGCGGTCGGGTGGCCAGCCAGATGATCTTACGTCGATCCCCAGAGCGGAGAGCTTGTCCCTGCGATCAAGTCGGGTCAGAGCTACAGCTCGCTCGGCCGGCGAGGGGAGAACGAACGTGTAAGTGCGGAGCCTATGAGAGCCCGATCAGCGACAACCCGCGCGAATCGAGAAAGGCGCGCACCATTGTTCCCTGCTACCTGGCTTAGCCTCGTCCGTGCTCATTTGAGCGAGCATGATGCGCCGCTGTGCGGTTTCCTAAAGTCCAGTCTTATTTATTTTTTTTTTTTTTAGAGCTTCTAGGCCGCGGCTGTCGTACCACGATATCGCCGAAGTAAGGTTGCGGACTCCCCTTGATTGTCATTGGTCAGGCATACAAGTACAGTGAAGGGAGGAAGGGCTCGACGCACCCGGATGGCCTGGACGCACCGCACGTTCACCGCATAGCTATCCGAAGGCGTGGACCTGCTACCGACGGTCATAGTCGAGGGACGGGGGGGACAGTTAGTTCGAAGTGGTAGTGGTGAAAGTCGGCGCAGCCCCACCCCGCCACGACACTACTCGGTTTATATCCTGGGATTGCGCCTGCCTCCGTTCTCGTTGGAGTGATGGTGGAGTTGATTGACAGGTGTATACAACATGCATAGGTGGGGGGGTTCTTCTCCCATCTTGGGGATCATGTAGGGCGCTTAATGGAAGCCGCCCGGTGGTACTTACTCGAGATGGCTGCTCCGGTCGGCGTCTTATTGCCCACGGCAACCGCATGCGGTGATGACAGCGAGAGTAGCAGGCCTGGGATGACATTTTTAAGGCAAGTCTTGATATCACACGCCGAGTGCTGTCACGGCGAGCCAGCTTCTAATATCAACGGGCGGCTGACCGTGGATAGAACGCTGCTCGTGCGTACAGTGCGATGATAGTATACCCCCAATCTGACAACGATTGAGTGGTGCACCGAAATGGATGAACGAACAAGAGAAGCCGACAGAAGATACAAGGATGTATCGCCCTGTTTCCCATTCTCCCATCCTGCTACTTTTCTTGTCCGTAGAATGCTGCACCTCTCAGGAGGAAAAGTCCACAGGTCGCTTGTACGTAGCTCCAAAAAGGTGAGGGTGTCCAGGTTGCTCCTGCCCCATCGCACTATCATACAACCGGAAGAATGTAGGTCACATGCGAATTGAATAGTCTTGATCACGTCTTCCGAGTCTGTTCCAGTTACGGAGTGGCCGTCCAAAAGCACCGGCGAGAATGCGTTTTCCCCAGGGCCCGAAGTTTCAGAGACTAATGCTTTAATGCTCAAGGTCCCAGCAGCCTGAACCTCGAATCCTGAGATGGATGAGTCCCATACACCGCAGTATATCCCGCGACGTGATACCTCTTTCTCTTATCGTGTTTCTCATCTGACTCGGATTGTCTTCGGCTTCTTTGATTTCCACTGTCTATGTTACCCCGTTCCCTAGGAGCCATCACTGGCAGCCCCTCACCAGAAGCACGCCCTTGCAGGACCCCTTGATACCCTTCACTATAAGACCCCAGTCTTTGGATGCGAACTCTGGTCAAGACTAAGACGACCAAAGGGTACTTTCGGCCATCCCCTTTTCCTTTTATGGTATGTCGCTCTCATGTATGTTTTCGTTTCTAAAAATAAATGATCATTATGACTAATGAAGGAAATACCATATTTGGTAAGAGTCTGTGCCTTCAACTGTGACCCCTATGCACGGCGACGATGCCCAGTTCCTGCTCTGCAGCTCTTGCAGGACCATGAGTGATGAAACCAAAGAGTATATATAAGCATCAGAAACATAAATCCCCCTTATTGGCGTGCTGGCGAATCTGCGGTGGAAGGCCTAGCATCTCAGGCACACAGAATGGTAAGAAGTCAGTGGTGACAGCGAACCGAGTGTTCGAGGACTCTAATCAGAGCCTAATCACCGTACGTGTTAAGCCCTCGTTCCGTCGCCAAGTTGGTGCATGGTTGCATGACTGCGTCTCGCTGGTATTGTACAGCGCGTTTGCAGCGGCATTTTGCGGACAACCATGCGCACGTTCATAGCTGCTCTATCTAAGCGCCCGATCATCCATGTTGGCCTCCAAGTTAGTCTCCAGGATGCACTCGTGTAGTCGTATCACCGAGACAGAATACATGCGTCTCGCATGAGGAGCGTCCGTAATCATAACTGCTTTCAGAGATAAGGGGATGGCCACTGACCGTGTGTGCGTTAAAACACCCGGGCCCGAGGGATTCGGCGACTGTCACCGCGCCACGCGTGTTGGGTTTTTTTTTTTTTCATCTCCTCATTTGCGCTCAAGCTCAAGCTCAAGAGCCAGTGTTCCATTCGCATGAGCCAGCGTGGTACATTACACGTCCAACGGCATCTCGTGAGTGGTGGCATTGCCTTACACAACCATAACCCGTAGCCCACAACCTCCTCCTGGTGTTGCAAAGGGGGGGGGGTTGCGTTGGCAGTGGGTTCGTTGAGTGTATTATGATTCATTCAAGCTTTCGGACACGGACCCGGTACGATTCTCAATTCGCACGCTACGACCCCTACATAAGATCTCTGCCGAAAGGGCAGATGTGCAAATGTTTCGAATGATTTCCTGTTTACCATATCGCATCTGTATGTTCTGGCCACCTCCCCGTCACTTCATGTGTCTCGCCCGTTCTGATTGTTGCGATTCTAGCCCTGCTGGCAGAGTATTGGGGGACTGACGGCCCCGCGGGATGTCCACGTGTGTGATGCAGACTTGCACGACTTCACTTCAATCAATAACCTTCGTCCCCAGCTGGAACCCCGGCACCCGCCATGTCACCGCAACTCCTGGACCTCTCCACCGAACTTGTCATCCACATCCTCTCCTACTTATCCGTGCGCGACGTCGGCGCGTGCGCCCAGGCCTCGCGGAGGCTCCGCAGCATCATCTCGGGCTCTCAGTATCTGCAATACCTGGTGCGGACGCAGATTGCCGGCGTGCAAGATCCCTTTCTCCCTGGCCTCTCGATCCACGAGCGCATCGCCGTCTTGGAGAGATGGCAACGCGCCTGGCGCGGTCTGGATCTCCGCCAGCCCGCCCTCCAGTGCGTTGTTCCCAGAGACATTACAGTCGGCGCGATTGGCTATGAGATACATGGGGGGTACTTGATCGCGACTCGCCGGTTCCCCGTGGACGATCGCCCGATGGGATACAGCTATATTGACCTACACGACGCAGTCCAGCGCGGCTGCGCGTCGTGGAATAACGTCGATCTCCCTCAATCACAGTTCGTGTTCGCGTATTGTTTCGACGTCGAAGAGCACAACCTGGCGGTGATACTAGTTTTGTGCAGTAGCCCCTCTTATTTCCTACCTGTGTCGCTAACCTTCTTTCGATTCGAACAGCAACCCGGGAGATGACCCCGAACCCAATGGGTCGCTTCGATTAATGGACTTCAGAAGGGGCACAAATCACCCTCTCGCTACCAATCCGACCGTCCAGCTGCAATCCGAAGGGAGGCGAATGAATGTTTATGACACGTACGATGTACACATGGAGGTAACGGGCGACCATGTTATTGTGATGATCACCCAGGCTAGAGCTCTCCCCGACTTTATATATGTGGTCGGGTGGAAAACAGGAAATGTATCACTCGTAAGCGCATGACGGGGTCCGGATCTCACACGTGTTTCCAAGGCCCTGATTTCCCCCTCCTTTGATAGGTTCTGATTACTCCAGACCTCACATATGCGTCCTCATTTGCTCTCATCGACGCAGAATTGCTCGTGCTCGTCAATTTACAAATGAATACTTTAGACATCTATCGCCTTGTGAACGGTAAAACACTGCTCAGAGTCCGACAGCTATGCCTACCTATTCCCCGAGCCGTCCACCCACTGTCTACATCCTTTCGTCTATCACAGGCATGTCTCACAGCGTCCCCCTCCTCGTGCTCGCGCTCTCGATGTCTCCCATTTCGCCCCTCCCCTGACGCCTGTCTAGTTGGACTGTCCGTGCAAATGGCAACCCAAAACGGTGCCATGACGTCCTATTGGCTCACGATGCGGCGTGATTACCTCTCTTCCGATCTTCCCAACGGGTGCGGACCGACGTCATGGGAAGCGTGGAGCACACGGATGGCGTGCTGTGTCGAAATGGAGCGTCCGTTGATTGCGCCTATTCCCGCCGGATCGCGCTGGCTCGTGTACTCACAGCCGCTCGTTGTTCGTGAATTTGGTGGCCCATCGCGTGCGGATCGGAGGGCACACCCTGGCGAAGACGCCCGCGGAGCCGGTGTTCGCAAAGCGCTTCAAGATGTGCTTGCCTCGCAGCTACCATCTTGCGATATCATCAGTGTGGGAGAGAGTAAATATCAGTCGATCTCGGCTGATTACGAGTGGGTTGTTGGGATGAACGAAGAGGTGCGCCACTGCGCCACCGCGTGCCTATGCGTTGAAAACCTCTCATGTGCACAACGCAGAGTGACGAATTTTCCCGGAGGATACACCGCATCGATATCTATCACATCATTTAGTTTCGGGCCGTCTTTTTATTATGTGGTTCCGTTGCGAAGAATTTTAAAGTTATTCGCTCCGTTTCTCTCGGCGTGGAGCATGACGCCGGCAGAACGACATGGAGGCCACGCAGACGCGATTGTGCCCAGCACAAGGTTTACTACCGGCGCCACCTCAAAATGAACAACTCCGGCCTTCCCCGAAGATGTGTCAAGTCGAGCCCACGGATACCGCTTCTATCAGTCCTCGGCATTTTCCACGGCCTCGGGGCCGTCCCGAAACATGCTCGCAGACGAGACTTGCGTCCGTTGATGCCTTTCACCGGGACATTCAGGTATTCTCCAGGAGGAAAAAAAGGCACTGTGGCCACGTGGGACGATGTGACCAGAAAGAGCGGCTCGTGTGCTCAGCCGGCACATACTGATAGAGCGTAAGCAGCGCTCCACTCGGGGCGCCACCGCCACATATTCGTGATAAGTAAGTTTACCACAGAAAGGGCAACGGGCCACGAGGACCACACGTACGTACAGTAACCATCGGGGTCAAGCGATGGGCGACGGAAGGAAGTGCGGCGCTAGCGCATCTACTCTCTGCGCTGCAATGCGACGATTTTACGTGATCTACGTGATCCAAGTGGTGTGTTATCGGTCAGATAGAGTAGCAGGAAAAGTTTGGATCGGGAAGAATCGCTTCTCGAGTCGCAGCCTCAGGGCCGCGTGAGGCACCTGTACGACCCGGTTAACATTGAATCACCGATGTGCCTTTCCTGGGCAGTGGCCATACGTATGGTAGGGCTTTTGAATGACGTGAAGATCTTGTTAAAGTGGAGGAGGCATGAGGTGCTTCGTGGACTCACACGGGTGGTGGTGCTAGTGTAGAAAACATACAACGTGGCGTCTCCAGTATCCCCTTTACTATTGCGGGCCCCTCTGAGAATTGAGAGTCTGAGCGCGATTTTCTGTGTAATTGGTACCACTTGCTCGCTCCAGCACCGGATCTGAGCCCAGTCCATACACTGTATCCCGCGCAGGGTGGTAGAGTCGCCGTTCAGGGCAGTGCGCCGATTCGCCGTCTTGGTGGGCTCCATCAATTCAGCGCTGAGAGGGTGTTGCATGGAAAGGGGGGTTGAATCCAAAGTGCCAGTGGAGAAAGGACTGTGTTTATTAGATTCGCTTCAGGGGTCGCGGTCTTGCCACTCTCACTCCTGGGGCCCAAGGGGGGTGATAATCCCAATACTGCCAAGACGTAACTGAGATGCGTCCGGTTGCTACGCTGCTCGGCCCAAACGAGAGGCGGTCGTTTACTGTACATTATTTTGAACATTCACCAATATCCACCCTTCGTACGCCACGGCATCCCTTATCTCAATTCCCATCAGACTATTTTTTGGGCGAGCAGATTGACGCGAAAAGTCGACTGGTACGTACTAAAGAACTTGATCAGGGATTCACTTGCATTTCGTATCCGGTGAACGTACGAGGATCCAGCCCCAGTGCCAGAAAGGAACTGATGAAGGAACATCCCCAGACAGACGTATCCACCTTGAGCCACTGGGGTCAGAATTTCCAGTATTTGACTGCGGAGGTAAACGAACCCCCGTTATTGGTCACGTCAATCAAGAGATTCGTGACCCCAGATGCTGTGAACTGCCGGACCGCAGCCTCGACATCAAGCGGGAACTGGGAAAAGTTCCCTTCGAAAGAGCCAATAAACATCTACCACCCATAATTGCCAGGTGGGGAACACAAGAAGTTGCAGGAACACGAACGACGCCCGTCTGACTGCCGGGCAAGATGAATGACTTGATGACGCCATCACTTCCATCGGCAGCCGTCAGAGCCGACCCTAGAGTGTTTGGAAGTTTGATTCTCGTCTTGTGATGAACGAGATCTACGCGCGCTGCACGGGCATGACTGCGCTGGCCCAGGGAAGCACCGCTGGAACCTGGCCTCAGGCTGTCGTCCCTTCCATTCGTATTATCGTTCGCGGCGCACTTGTTAGCCCAGCTAAACAAAAGAGGGGAATAGAAAGATATTGCCTTTTCAATTCGCTGGAAAAACGGGTAAGAACAGACATACTAAAATGGTCCATCTGTGAACGAGTTGCCAACAAAAGCGGCGGCAAAAGAAATCTCGACGACCTCTGAGGAAGTTGAGTTCACGGGAATGTCCGAAAACGTCAGACTCGTCTGTGTCAGGAAGCTCGACGCGGTGAGGTCACCGAGACGTTGAGAGAAACTCGTTTGGGTAATTCGGTAGCTGCTGACGACACTGTTAACCCTGACGTCGTGGCTAAGGTAATTCCCAGAGACAGTTCTCCCAATTTTGTCAATGTAGACGGAGGCAGGGAGTCCACTGATAGTTAGGACTCTAGCTCCAGCAAGACGCTGCCAGTTGAAATTCTTAGCCGCAAAAAAGCCAGCAAAGTTGGGCCCAAGATTGTTGAGAAGTTCAACAGTGTCTGGGGCAATGAAAATACTATCGTCCAGAAGGACAACGGGAGCGGGAAGAATGTTCTGGTAGATATTGTAGCATTGTGGGTACCAGCCTTATAATGGAATGGTGTCACAAGAATATCCCAGAGGTGAGACCAAACCAATGACATACGTGTGTGCCCGTCATTAAACTGGGTAGTAAAGTCCCACAGGTCTCGATGGAAGCCCTAATCGGTCTTAAATCGTACTGTTCATCAACTGGGTATCATTGTTAGACAACGTGCTCATCGCGTATACATATGGTACACAGTTACAAATGTGAATACACGCTAGACACAAAATAAGGAACAGAGAGAAGATAGATACGAGACAACCGAGGCCGAGTGCAAAACAATAGTCGAGATGAGAGGAAAAAATCAATTCGCAGGGATAGATTCGGCATCACCACGGATCCAAATTCTACGCAAATCCGTTCCACGCCTATAAAATCCCGCCCTCGCTCGTGTACGCATACGCGAGCGCTGGCACGACTGTAGGAGTGGCTATTTTCAAGTCCTCAGGCCTCAGGATCCGACACGCGGTCCACGAAGGTCCACTTCAAATGACTCCGCACCTCTTTTGCCTCTACTGACGCCATCTCTGGGCCAGAATTCAATTCCATTGATGACTTATAGTATGGTAGGAGAGGGCGTCGGCCGTCTGGTCGATATAGACTGCGCTGCGGCGCTCTGAGCAGGAACCGTACTTTGTGAGTTACTTGTAAAGCTCACCATTGCCCGCAAACTCGAGCATAAGAAAATTGCGCTCCTCATCGCGGAAGTAGCCGTGGAGGCGGAGGACGTTGGGATGTTGGAGGGTCTGTTGTATCTTGATTTCGCGGTGGATCTGCTTCTCGACTTGGGCTTGGATGATCTCAGACTTGTAAAGACACTTGAGGGCGAGGGTGTAATTGAGCTAAGATAGAAAGAGAGAGGATATTGGAAAGTGGAGAGACACCGACGCGTGGTATATTGAAAGTGTAGTGCTACCCATATTCTGCCCTTGGGTACACAAAAATGAATTCAAAAAAAAAAAAAAAATTGAGCCCGACCTTGGTGGGAACCATGTAGACCCGTCCGAATTTGCCTTTGCCTAGCGGGCAACCAATATCAAAGTCGGTAAAGTAGTATTCTCGTGCTGGGCACGTTCTAGAAAGGAATTATGGGACGGCGATGTCAGGCAACAAATCATGAGAGTTCTCGTGCTGCTTCTCCCTGTACGGCCACGCCACATTCTCACTCTCGTACTTGCCAATGTCAAGCTCAGCTCCGGTGAGGGGTTTCTATGTCGCCGTGGTTTTCTGAGAAGTGGAGGCCAATCGCCTTGTCGCAGATCGTACTGCCAGGTTTCTATGCGAGAGGTTTTAGTTTAGAGTCGGGGAAGGGATTAGGAGCAGCAAATTTAGTGAGAAATTTAGAGACGCTAGTTTGACCGTCTTGAGAGGTCTTATCGGCTTTGTCGCGCCATTCTGTTTTGCAGATATTTAGCTCTGACGGGTCACAGGGCCAATGGAAGCCATGGGAAATGCGACTGGGTGAGATCATCAGAACTAGAGGAAAAGGTATCGAACTTACATGACTTGATGACACTGAGTTCCTCTAAAGATCGACATCGAGACAATTTGTACGGAGCCGAGTCCGCGTGAGTTCGTAGGCGGAGAAGGATTCCACAGGGATGAGAGAGTAAGGGAAGGGAAGGGAAGGGACCTAAAGGGGAGACGAGGACGTGAGTGAGAATAAGCGAAGACAAGTGAAACAAGAGGCAGCGAGACTAAGACAGCGACGGGTAGCGTTGGATGCGAGTGCCCACGGTAGGGCCTAACTTTGATCCGGGTCACGCCAACACGAAACGATAAGGGGGAAATCAATGATGGATTCCATTGAGAATCAAGGCCACATTAAATACAAACGAGCCATGTACGAAAACGTTCAGAGACCAAGTTGAAGGTATAGTGAGAGAGATGGTGTGGTAAAGAGACAGGTAAGAGGTCGGAACGAGACGAAACGCGGAGACGATCGAGACGCAAGGCAAAGGGATATGAGCGCAAACGCGAGGGAGGCAATATCTAACATCTAAGTGAAAGGAAGAGCGAAGGCATACGATAATCTATGAACAAAAGAAAGGAGACACAATGACGCACAACATACGAATCCAATGGTGAGGTGAGCGCGACGATTTGCGCGACCGCTAACGGCATCTTGAAGGTGGCTAGAGACAACCGAGAGTCGAGAGGGGGGCGGGGTGATCGACGGAAGTATGGGCGATGCGCTGAAAGGCAGGGAGGGATTGGTGAGTTGTGCGATATGACGAGCCCAGGGTGTCAAATCAATGGACAAAGGCGGCATGAGGCGCGGGGGCGGCCTGGGCCGGTTGCGAGACGAGTACGGGTGGCTGTCGTCGTTGACCGTCGGTAAGACGTCGGGCGATGTAATGAGCGACAGAGGGAAAGATGGGGAAGGGCAAGCATTGAGATCGATAGCGAGGTGCGAAGCCATGAGAACGCGAGTCCGAAATGGTAGCAGGCCACACACGAAGCCAGACCGAGACTGAAAAGACCGAAGTGACGAATTCGGGCCCAGAGCCCGAGGCATCCTTACGACGTGTCGGCACCTTTGAGTTCGAGAAGCTCAAGAGGCGTCCGCTGTCGTATGTGGCTCTCGGGGCGCAAGGCAAAGGGGATGTGTGGTATTACCGGTGCCCTCCAAGTTGGCCGACTTTGACGAGTACGGAGGAGTGGAAACGAGTTGACGAGGGTGAACGTCTTCTACAGTTCACATGTTTATAAATTTAAGCTTGGTGGAAGAAAGGGCAGAGGCAGTGTGCTCGCTGTCGGCAACGATGAACCACCATGGGCGGTAGGGGAATTACATAGTGCAATTCCGGAAACGCGGCTCAGGATCTCGATTAGCTTACACTTGTGGGCATTTTACAATGTAACCCAATTTAGCTGCAATAATCTGACCAATCATATTTCGTGAAATAGCCGACTGAACTGGATTACATTGTGAAATGCCCGCAGACTTGATGGAACCAACTTGGTGGACTCACCAAGGGACTCACTTTTCTATGGGGTACTGGGTTATCCGCCCTCTGGGTTCAACTGTAATGTGGAAGAGTAGCCGCATCCGCATCCGATCTTGGCTAGCTCAGCCGAGCAGCGCGTTTTGAAAATTTAACCTGCTTTTTCCATCCTGTAATTATTCCCTACAAAGAAGTTTCCGAAGGTCGAAAACACTTACAGTAAGTGGTCCAAAGAGCCATGGAAGACCGTACTAGTGCGTTTTTAAAAACTAACATGCTAACACCTGCCTTCCATATCATACTCCCGTGCCACTTCAAGTTGTTGCGGTCCTGTCTATAAAATGCCTCTAGTCTTGGGTCATCACTGCTTTTTATCTTCGCTTCTTATCCCAACTTACCATGATGGTGTGGTTACGCTCATTTTTTGCCCTTCTCTTGGTCTATCTTTCTGCTGTCCCTGGAAGAGTCTCTGCTGCTATTGGCCCTACTGTCAATCTGCAAATCTCAAACCGCATTATAGCTCCTGATGGCTTTCGTCGCTCGTGAGTCACTCTTTACTGGTCCTGTCAGAACTTGCTCTTGAATGGTGCTCCGCTCCCAGCGCCGCCCTCTCTGGTGGTGTTTTTCCAGGTCCAGTCATCCAGGGAACTAAGGTAAAGTTTTTGGAACGATCCCCCTGATTTTATTTGAAGTTACTTTCGATAGGGTGATACATTTTCAATTAACGTCATCAATCGACTGGCGGATAGAACTATGGATCTGGTAACGTCTGTGGTAAGGAGCCAGCTCCTCCAAACCCAAACAGAGGTGATAGTTCCCTTGTACAGCACTGGCACGGAATCTTCCAGACGGGTAGCAATTATGCCGATGGCAGTGCATTTGTCAATCAGTGCCCCATTGTACCGCGTGACAGTTTCTTATACAAGTTCCAAACTTCCGAGAAAACGGTATTCCCCCACACTTAACTCACGAGGTCCGACTACATAGTGCTATTGCAGGGAACCTATTGGTATCACAGCCATTTCAAGACCCAGTACTGCGACGGCTTGCGTGGAGCCTTGGTGATCTATGATCCTGAAGATCCCAATGTTAGTCTTTATGATGTCGACGACAGTGAGATGAACGGCAGGTTTTGAATATGTCGTTAACTGACCCTTTCGCCTTAAGAGGACACTATCATCACACTTGCGGATTGGTACCACTTCACAAGCCACAGCGTTTCTTTACAAGCGCCATTGGTCCCGTAAGCGACCATCGCCCCCTTGTCGAAATTCTGATGCTGAGGATTTCACAGTGAACCCAACTCTACTTTAATTAACGGCAGAGGTCGTTACTCCGGCGGACCGAGGGTACCCCTTGCTGTGGTGAATGTGCTTCAGGGTCAACGGTTAGTGCAGTGCTCACCCCTATGATCGAGATAGGACTCAATCTGTAGGACCAAATAGCTACCGACTGCGCCTGGTGTCCATCTCCTGCGAGCCGGCTTTCACCTTCTCAATCGATGGGCATCAGCTCACGATCATCGAGGTGGATGGCGTCAATCACCAGCCGTTGCTGGTTGATTCACTTCAGATATTCGCAGGTACGCACGATCATAATACGAATTCGGACGGAAATGTACTGACTAAGTGCACAAACAGGACAACGGTACTCTGTTGTGGTAAGGATATTTCATCAATTTCCTGGAGAAGAGAACTCATCGTCATATCGGTTTTCAGTTGAATGCTGACCAGCAAATTGGCAATTACTGTAATATTTTTTTGTCCCAGATTGTGTGATGTTTGGTAAGCTAACAGCCGTGTACAGGGCTCCGTTCTGTACCTAATGTCGGAAACCAGGGTTTCGCAGGCGGGACTAACTTGGCTATTCTACGCTATCTGGGGGCTGTTCGCCGGGATCCAACCCCCGACCCCACCGTGAACATTCCGGCAAGCGTGTTGCCACTCAAAGAGACAAATCTCCATGTAGACCTTCAGTTTCCATTGAGATTGGACTGTGCTAATGAATCACCTTGTACAGCCGCTCAATCCTACCCCAGCAGTAAGTCAGGATTGTCGGTTTGATTCTGTTTGTGTTTACGAGATAGAACGACGTAGCCTGGCCGTCCCATTCCTGGAGGCGCTGACATCAACATTAATCTTGACGTTTCCATAGTAAACACCGTCTCTCCTTCGATAGAGAATGAGTACTGACACGCACCGAACAAAACAAAAAAGGACCCTTCTACTTCGCAGTTTCTGGTCAACGGCGTTTCTTTCGAGAGCCCGAAAGTCCCTGTCCTGCTCCAGATCTTAAGCGGGGCAGATGTGTCAGGGCTCCTCCCCAAGGGAAGCATCTTCCCGGTCGGGAGAAGCCAGAGCGTTGAAGTCTCTATACCTGCAGGTGCTCTAGGCGGACCTGTGAGCGCACAATCTACCACAGTGCTTGCGATATCCGTTCCATGATTGCTGATCGCCGTGCTTCTGCATTTTAATTAGCACCCTATCCACTTGCACGGGCATGCCTTCCACGTCATTCGCAGTGCGGGAAATTCAACGTACAACTTCGACAACCCCGTCATCCGTGACGTCGTAAGCATAGGCAATACAGGCGATAATGTCACGATCCGGTTCTTCACTGACAACCCTGGCCCGTGGTTCCTCCGTTGCCATAACAATTGGCACTTGGAGAAGTGAGTACAGCCTGACCTCCCTCTTTTTTCGCACGCTGATGTGTGCCGGGGCTTCGCTAGGGGCTTCGCGGTGGTATTTGCGGAGAGTGTCTCTGACGTGCGGTCATCGGTCATCCCCACTCGTGAGTCCAAACATATCTCTATAAGCGTGTAGTTGCGAAAGCTCACCCAAACATGCCTTTCTTCCAGAACAATGGCTGAACCTCTGCTCGAAATACAATAGTTTCCAAGGCGCTACGTAACTACGTAGATTCGTATGCTTATCCCTCTAATTCCTATGGCTTGCGTTTCATTGCCATTGCCCGATTCGCTGCAGCTCATTCTCTGTCCTTTCGCCCGTTTCTTGATACGGAAGCCCCTTCTTTCCGGCTTGCATTACCCGTGTGCTTTTCTAAGTACCCATTTTTTGAATGTCACTCCTTTGGTGGTTGTTGCCCCTTTAAGCTTGTGTGCATAAATTCGGACACCCTGTCCCTTCAAGATAAATATGTTGCAAAATAGGCGTGAGACAAGCGATTGCATAACACTACTCGATTTTCTATAACTTCTAATTGACTGAAAAGTGAAAACCTTGTCCGCATGCAGTGAGCTGCAGTACAGTACATGCATGCTTGTAGGATAAGGACATCACAGATATACATCGTATAACGATTACTATTGCGATTGCCATGTCCATTTAACACCTTATGTGCTGAATAAGGCAGACGGACATCTTTATCCCAAGCCATACGTAGGTAGTAGGGATGCGGCATGGCCGGTAGAAAAGGTGCTCAGATAGCGAGACAGCCCCACTCCAGATCGTTATACAATACCAGCCGATCTCATACAAAGAGGTGCAAACGCGTTTTTTCATGTCGACATCACGGTACAGAGCTCATGAGCATCAGATCAGAGTAAGAAAAACCAAGCCGCACGCACGCACGACGAAACACTAGCTAAGAACTAAATCCTGTTTAAGGAACGGGAATCAACACCGTTCAAGCCAAAAGAAGCGCCAAAACGCCCGCAAGAAGCGCGCCGAGCACCGTGGCGCCCTTGCCGTGCCCACTGTACAAAAGATTTGGATGTCTCGGAGGAGCTGGGGCAGGGGCAGAGCCATGGCACGGACTTTCCCTTGCGCGATGAGGTTGACGACTGGGAGCGGGGGTGGTGATACTGGTGTCGAGGCCAGGTGCGACAAAGATGGGACCGCCGCCCGCGCTGATGGCGGACGTGTCCGGCGCTCGGAAGGGGACGTACCGCTGCGCATCGAGCGGCCCAGGGATTGTGCCGGTGATGTTCGTCAGAGGGATGTCGGCAAGGGAAACGTCGAAGTTTTTGTAGCCCGTCGCGTCTGTGACGAAGGAGTAGACATTAGAGAGCATCCTGCGGGGCACACACATGAGAAGGTAGCTTTGGGGAAACTCGAGACCACAGGACGTGTTTGTTCGTGTTGCCGCGGCCGAGCGACCCGAGATTCCAGTTTGCCGCCATGGTGGAGAGTGAGGAGTAGTGCGTGTAGTAGGTCGAGTCGATGGTGCCACGAACACTCTCAGGGATGGCACCTCCAAGTAGCAGGGTGGAGGCACGGTTGTTGATGGAATTTTTGTCAAAAGTAAGGATCAGAGTACGGTTGTCGTTGAAGTTCGTGTCTTCAAGCAATGGGACGAGCCAATACTCAATCCACTGGGCAGTAAAGTCGATGGTGGTATCATGACCATCGTTGACCAGATTTGGCGTCACGAGCACCCAATGAGGGAGGGTTGAGGCATTGACATCGACGGCAAAGTCGTTGAAGTTGCGACGAAGCGCACGGCGGGAGGCAACCGAGGCGACCAAATTGTAGAAGATAGTTTGGTTGTGCTCGCGTACGTAGAAGGAATATACTGGAGCAGGGGTATTGAGCTAGTTAGTGGAGAAGAAGCTATATTGCTCAGCATGAGCAAGATAGACAGTCATCGGCGTAAATTGCTCAAGCTCACTTAACTCCTTCGGAACCGTCAGAGGGTAAGTTTTCCTGGTAAGATGCTCACGATACATTCTTTGCTTCCAGGAGATCAAAAATGCACGGTGGAGATACTACGGGGTGGTCAGGGTAGTAGATACAGAAAAACTGACAGGTAACTCGCTTTGATGGGATGTGGCAGAGGCTTTCATCTCCACAACCCCAAAATTCACCACCGGCTGCCGCCATGTAATTGGGTTCAGAGGGAATGGGTTAGGGCATGATACCGATCGAGGATGAACCGCGTCGAAACAAATCTTCAGGTAGACGCCGTTATGAAGACTTAGGAAATATCACGTGATCGGACTACAGCTTTGTGAGTGTGAACTTCATAGTGCACTTTCTCACCTGGGGTGAAGACGGAGACACAGGGGGAGGATGCAGGAAAAGACAGTTGGACGAGAGGTACGTGAGTCGTCTCATTTCAAAGGTTCCATTGTTTTACAGAAACAACGAGCGATGCCGAAGAACTTGCCAAAGAAAATGGGCCACATTTGTAGAGGGCCACAAGGCGTGGGTCAACAATAGCCAAGCTGCCTCGAAAATGTGTATGCTGCATACTGATAGTCCATGAACGACTTTCAAATTTGATTATCAATCGATTCGATCCTTGGTGATGACTTGGAGAATGTGTAGATTGTGAACTAAGAAAATCACGTGGTCACGTCGGGACATCGCTGGCACTGCATGCAAAGCAGAGTTTTCAGATCAATAAAACTCATAGAAAACCCTATGGAGGTGTTAACCACTTATCATGAGTTTTCTTTTGAAAAACTCTGAAAACAGAGTTTGAATTTTTCGGAGTCACATGATTCATTGCCTGCCAAAAGTGCTGTTTTTGCTTGGAATTAGACTGGTGACCGTCTGTATATGAAGGTAAACCTGCAATATACAGACCGGTATAGCTGGGTTTAAATTCCTATAGCGTTCATTTCCCACGTAGTTTGACCTGCCCTGAAGTGCTGTAAGTCACGTTCTGTCGTCCGAAAACAGTGAGATGTCCAAAAATGGTAATGACACTATCTCTGAGCTTCTGTGCGGGCCTTAGCATCATATACAGTACACGCCTTTGCTATGCTACCTTGCTCATCTATAGATATTCTGGCTTCTTTAACTTCTAATCAAAAACATGTTATTCAGAGGTGGTCGTATTCTGGGTTTGAGGGCCAAACTTCTTTGCTTACACTGCCTTTGACTCCTGGACTCTCTGGTACAGCTCTTGTCGAAGACCGCCACTCTGTTTGTAATGCTACCACGGCGTTTAGTCCGACTTGGACTTCACAAGATGGCGTTCACGACTTAGCTTGTTATGGACGGACTTACGGACCCAGTAATACAATACGAGAAGCGAAGTGGACACTTACTATACGGTTATGACTATGATAGTAAGTAGGAATTAGTCATGGACAGCGGGATCAGTCAGCACGTCGTGTTAGCATGTGATTGCTAGCATGACTCATTACTAGTACAGCGATAGTAGGGTTTGAGCTATTATTGCTAGTAGTTGTTACATTCGAGAGGAGCTTTAAAGCTGCCTCTACAATCTGTATAAACAGTGGGCTGTGAAGACCAAGAAACGCCATCTTGGTCTTCTTCCAATACCACTCTTGCCTTCTACTCTTGGGGGAAACTCTTGAAGTCCCCCTCGCTCCTAAGGGAAGACCTCGCCTTTAGTCCTGACCTTCAAGTCTAGGAACCTGGTGTTGAGCTGGCAGCACTAACAGCGAAGTAAAGCAAGAGCGGCTAGGAGACAAAAGTAACTTCAGAGGTAGAAGTAACTCTATTAGCAGCACTACACACCTAGGAGACAAAAGTACTATAGTAGCGTCAGTAAGGTAGTGAGGCTTAGAGTATAAGAGGGCACTTACACTTCAGAGGTAGAAGTAACTCTGAAGTGTGAAGGCGAAAACAGCAGTCCTTATATACAGGACGCTTAGCTAATAATGGTCTGTGCGCACTGGTGACTCAAACAAAATGCACCTGGTCTGTGCGCCAGAGGGAGAAATGCCATTGGAGGGCTGAGAACAATAAAACCGCCTAATGCGGATGTGATCGGTATCTTAACAATAAGAACAAAGAGAACCTAATAAGGAACTACAAAATAAAGATAAACAATAACCGGTCCGTACAAGTCCGGAAGTCCATAATCTAACCATAAGGGTCAGATACCGAATAAGGAAGGGAATGACTCAATCATATCCCACGAGACATCACACTTCAATTGGTGACGTCTCAACATCCCTCCATGATCGAGGCAGTCCATTCTGGAGATAAGAATAGGTGGTAGATGGTGATGAGAGCGTGTGTCAAGTTTCAACAAGTTCTCAACATGAGAACTGTGTGAGAGTCCTTTGCAAGTTCTCAACATAAGAACTGTGCAAGAGTCTATAGGAGTTTGGGATTGAGGTCCCGTGAACACTCTACTTCATGTGTCATAAAGGACAACTTTTTGAAGTGCGGTGTACAACTCCATATAAGACAGAGAGAAAGGACTCTCTTCTGCAGAGATAAGAGCGGATCTTATTCTGCCTTGACACTTCATCGACAACCTTATAAAACAGGTCCATCAACCCGAATTTCTGATAGATGTGGATCCTGTCCACTCTATTCTCCATTAAACCAACCCAACATCATTAACCAGCTTCTCGAAGGTTTCCCTTGGTAGAGACTTAGTAAGTCCATCTGCTACCATGTCCTTCGTTGGAGTACGTATTAGGTGTATCACCTTGTTTTCTACATACTCCCTAACAGCGTGGTGTTTGATGGGGATGTGTTTGGACCGTCTCCCTGTGACTGGGTTCAGGGCTAAGTCTACAGCGCCCTTATTGTCACAGTGAAGAGGTATGGGGGAGGAGACCTCATACCCCAGTTCCTCTAGGAAAGTCCTATACCACTGAGCTTGGTTTGCAGCCTCTGCGAGGCTCATGTACTCAGCTTCTGTGGTGGACTGTGCTACCGTCTTTTGCTTTCTGGTGCACCATGAGATAGCACCATTCGCAAGTAGGTAGACGTAGCCTGTGGTGGAGTGGCGATCTTCCTGGTCACCCCAGGAAGAGTCGCAGTAGCCATGGAGGCCTTCTCCACCATTCCCTCCAGAGTAGCGCAACGCGTAGTCCTTTGTGGTATTAAGGTATGCTAACACGTATTTGGCAAGGCGCAGATGCTGCTGAGAGGGATTGGAAGCGAATTGGCTGAGGCGCGCAACAGCGAAAGAGATATCAGGTCTGCTTCCAATCTGCGCATATAGCAGAGACCCAATTATCTGTTGATACTTCTTAATCTCAGAAGTAGAGGCTTGATCTTCGTATTTGATCAAGTGAGCCTCCGCGCCAGAGGGAAGAGGGGTATATACTGGGTTGGAATCCCTCATTCCAAACCTTTCAACTACATCGGAGATGTAATCTGACTGGTTGATGGTCATAGTGCGATTAGCACGATCTCTGGTGATATTAACACCGAGATATGACTCAATCTCTCCCAGGTCGGTCATCTCATATCGACTTGATAGAGATGCCTTCAGATCATTGATCTTATCTAGTGAGTTGCCCAGTATAGTGATATCATCTACATATAAGATGACGAAAAGTACATCACCCCCCTCTTGGAGATGATACACATATACTCCTGCATCAGAGTACGTCCGCGTAAAGCCGAGTTCACTGAGAACTCCATGGAACTGTAGATTCCACGCGCGGGAAGCCTGCTTCAGACCGTAAAGGGCTTTCTGAAGCCGGCACACCAAGTGTTCTTGACCAGCAGTGACGAAACCTACGGGCTGCTCCATGTAGATTTCCTCGTCCAGTTCTCCATGAAGGAAAGCCGATTTGACGTCCATCTGGTGGATCTCCCAATCCTCCAGAGTGGCTAACGCCAACAACAGTCGTAAGGACTCAAATCGGGCGACTGGACTAAAGGTTTCGTCAAAGTCCACCCCCTCTAGTTGGGTGAACCCTTTTGCCACTAGCCTAGCACGAAAGCGGCCATCCGCTTTCTTCTTAAAGACCCACTTGCACTTCACCACCTTCCTTCCAGCAGGAAGGGGTTCCAGCCGCCAGACTTGCAGCTTATCCAAGGCGTCCAGTTCATACTGGCATGCCTCCTGCCACTGGTCGGCGTATTCAGACTCCATGGCTTGCCTGAAGGTCTGAGGGTCCCTATAGCCAGGGGCCTCTGCCGCATTTAGCAAGTTCATCATGGTAAGCCTACTGCTCCCTTGTACAAACTCGTCATTGTCCTCATTGTAGTAGCGAGGATTCTGACGCCTCGTCCTTGTGCTCCGCCTAGGGCGAGGAGGCGAGGACTCCTGCTCAGTCCTGGGACTCCTGGGAGTCTCGGCAGGAGGACTGATATCCCTATTAAAATTGGGAGCAGGTATCGGCTGGGTCACCATAGGTGGCCAGTTACGCCTAGAGCGCGAAGGACGAGGAGGGGTGGACGTAGGGGGTGCAGAGGGTGGGGTCTGATATATAGTCTGATCTTCTGGAGCAGGGTGAGTGCTGGGTGGGGTGCTAGGCTGTTGTTCCTGCAGGAGGAGCTTCCTCCGGCACCTGTATAGTAGGCGGGGCCACATTGACTGGCGGCGCCTGAGGTGCTGTGGCAACAGCTGGTAGAGGCTGATCAAGCACTCTTATATAAATATTACCGCCGGTGGAGTCAATGACTTCCTGTTCCGGCACTGGTGAGGTATACTGGTGAGGGATCAGGTCACCGCGGGACGGAAAAACGCTTTCGTCAAATGTAACATCTCGAGAAGAGACGAAGCGTCGGCTATGTCTGTCCCATAGTTTGTAGCCCTTAGAAAGAGCTTCATAGCCCACAAACACGGCCTCCTTTGCTTTAGGATCTAACTTTTGCCGGTTGTGTTCAGGTACATGATAGTAGGCTTTGCAGCCAAATACTCTAAAGTAAGAGACGTCTGGAACTGTACCATTCCAGAGCTCCAGCGGAGTTTTCCACTTATTAGAACGAGTGGGAGTGCGATTGTAGATATGCACAGCAGTCTCAACTGCTTGTTCCCAGAAACCAAGGCTAAGGCCCGCATGATGAAGCATGCTGGTGCCTTTTTCCATAACCGTACGGTTAAAACGCTCGGCTCTCCCATTCTGTTGTGGAGAATAAGGCATAGTAAGACGATGCTCAATGCCTGCTTCCAGCAGTATGTGCTTCAGATCGTGATTGACATACTCGCCACCTCGATCAGAATGTAAGGATTTAATGGGCTTGTTGAGTTGTTTTTCAGCCCACGCCTTATAGTGTAGGAAGGCGTCCTTAAACTGATCTTTTGACTTTATAAAGATGACGACTGTTGCTTTTGAGAAGTCATCTATAAAGGTGGCAAAGTATTTGTTCCCCTGAATAGAATTACTCTGAAGGGGTCCAACGAGGTCACTATGAACGATCTCGAGGTGATCCTCGGCACGCTTCATGGAAGCAGGGAAAGGAAGGCGAGTGGATTTGCCAAGTTCACAACCATGGCAGGGTCCCGCCTCCTCTGGTTCATTGTTTATAATGAGGCCTTTTACAGCCTCAGGAGCATGTGTCTTTAGCGCTTCTTTGGACATGTGTCCCATGCGCTTATGCCAGACATCAAGGCTGGCAGATGCAGGTGCTTTGACAGTATTTAGCTTATGACTGTCAAGCCAATATAAATTGGCAGCCTTGTGTCCTTCCGCTATGGTTTCTCCTTTGTATTTGATAGCGAAGGAAGTAGAGTCAAATGAGATTAGAGCGCCCTTATCTGTTAGGGCACTTGTGGAGAGGATGCGCGAATGCGTATTTGGGAGGTGCAATACATTGGAGATTTTGAGGTCGTAGCCTCTGTTGGTTCGGATCGTTATAGTACCCGTTCCAACGCTCTTTAAGAGAGAGCTATCTCCAAGTAGAACTTCGATGCCTTCGTGTGGAGTGTAGGTATCGTAGTCTTCAATGTATGGCGTGAAGTGTGTTGAAGCTCCACTGTCCATCATCCATCTTGACTCTATGTGTGTGGTTTTATCCCGCATCATGTAAAGGGAGACCTGAGGTGCTTCATGCACCTCCTCTATTTTGCCAGAGCCATTAACTATTGTAAATAGGCGGCTCTTTGGTACTGGTATGGTAGAGTTTAATCTATCTGCCGGAATAGCCTCCGGCGCGGCGACAATGAGGATTTTGGGCAGCTTTCCTCAGCTGCCCAGCCTTCCCCTTCTTTGCAGTTCTCCTGGTCCCTTTTTAGTTTGAAGCAGTCCGGCTTTTTATGGCCGGGCTTGTGACAGTAATGGCAGATGATATCCGCCGAAGCGGAGCTGCCGGAATTGGGCGATGATTGCGCCTTTGGGGGGCGCGAACCAGAGGCCCGGTTTATGGGGGCCACCTTGTTAAGGGTGGCGGAGGGACCGGAGAGTCGGGATTCCTCATTGATGAACCTATTGATCAGGTCCTGAGGAAGTAAGTTGGCAGGGGGGCCAGTGGCCAATATGGTGCCGGCGATAGTAGAGTAGGAAGGAGGAAGGGCGTCTAAAAGTATGAAGGACATTTGCATGTCCGAGACTGCCATCCCGTTCTCCTGAAGGGTGTTCCTCAGGTCCAGCATTTTTTGGAGCTGAGGGAGGAAGGGATGCCCTTCCTGCAGCTTGGTGTTGACCAAGCCAACCCATAAATTGAAGGTGGCCATAGAGCCAACCGCACCATATAAGGCTTCCAGCTGTTCAAACTTGTCATGAACAGTTGGGAAAAGAATTTGGGAGGTTATCCCAGACAACACCTCCGTTGTGACAGATAGATATAAGAGGCCAATAATGACCTCTTCTTGTTTCTGCCATAGTGCTATCATGGCCAGTCCTGCATCTGTGGGCCCGGTGGGGCCGGCAACACCAGCGGCCAAGGCTGGGTGCTGGGGGATCGCACCGGGGTTGTCATGTGTGAGGTGCCTGGAGCAACCATTCATCAACATGAGGGAGGTGAAAGTTTGTGCCCAGGACTGCCAGTTGGTGCCATCCAGCTTGGCGAGCTGAACGGACGGAGGGAAGACAAGAGTGAATTGAGCCATTTGAGATGTTTTGAAGTGTAAATCTGGTTCCGAGGAGCAGTCAGAACCAGTCCAGATCTTGGTAGGAAAGGTAGCGGTCCAGCCATAAGAGCGCTATACTCCGTAACACTCAAGGTGTCACGCCCCGGATGTGCGACTTTGGAGTACCAACTTGTAAAAAGTACTGTATAGTTTAAACTAAACCCCTTCTCAGGACTAGCCTGTTACCACGTGGACCTTGCAAGAAGGGCAAGCAGTCTTAGTGATAGCTTTAGTCAGGGTCAAACAGAGTCACGTCTGGGGTACTTCCTGGCGAAGGGTTTCCCGGAGAACGTGTCCTAACCTTTAGGCCGTCCTCAGGGGCTACTCAGGTTCACTGGTAGCCCTGAGAGGGGCAGTGCCCTAGAGAGGAGCCAACAGCGAGTTCCAAGAGGAAAGATGAGGATCAACTCCAACATCATTTCCAATTGCCGTCTGTGGAGTCTCTAGACCAGGCCAATAAGGGCCTTAGCACTGATGTATAGTACTTTTACTTATAGTAGCGACCCCTAGTTGTATCAGAGGGAAGGACTTCTGGGTTTGACTATTAACCAGGCCTTCACACCCCTTAAAGAGACCCAGGTATTAACCGAGTATCTCCCAACCATTAAGGTGGCCTATAGCCGCAAGGGTCTTCCCCTATTGGCCTAATAAATCCGGACGAAGACCGGGAGGGAGAAAATAAGTAGTGAGGAAGAGCGCACAGGGGAACTTAAGGTCGCGTCTGCTGACTTAACAGCTCCCTAGCGCCTTTTGCGAGAACCTTCATAAGAAGGCTAGCCAGTATTGGCACGACATTTAAATAATGCCGGTGGACAAGAAAGGAATGTGTCGAAAGAAGAGGGTAGAGGATGCTCACTGAGTGGGAGATAAAGCACGAGGAGTGTGATTGCAGAGTGAGCAAGAGACACAGGGTAGATCTGGAACACGGCTGTTAGTATGAGCGTTCAGGGCCCATAACCTGTTGAGCTGGCAGCACTAACAGCGAAGTAAAGCAAGAGCGGCTAGGAGACAAAGTAACTTCAGAGGTAGAAGTAACTCTATTAGCAGCACTACACACCTAGGAGACAAAAGTACTATAGTAGCGTCAGTAAGGTAGTGAGGCTTAGAGTATAAGAGGGCACTTACACTTCAGAGGTAGAAGTAACTCTGAAGTGTGAAGGCGAAAACAGCAGTCCTTATATACAGGACGCTTAGCTAATAATGGTCTGTGCGCACTGGTGACTCAAACAAAATGCACCTGGTCTGTGCGCCAGAGGGAGAAATGCCATTGGAGGGCTGAGAACAATAAAACCGCCTAATGCGGATGTGATCGGTATCTTAACAATAAGAACAAAGAGAACCTAATAAGGAACTACAAAATAAAGATAAACAATAACCAGGTCCGTACAAGTCCGGAAGTCCATAATCTAACCATAAGGGTCAGATACCGAATAAGGAAGGGAATGACTCAATCATATCCCACGAGACATCACACTTCAATTGGTGACGTCTCAACACCTGGCCCTTTCGACACGACAAGTCGGAGTTGCCTTAGTACTGATTGGGCGTATACTGTGGATCGCCTTAATCATTTTCTACGGCTTTATCGAGACCCTGCAAGGGCACTTGCGACCAGCTAAGTTGTGAACACCTTTCTACAAGCTCAAGTCGAGCTAAACGCCGTGGTAGCGTTACATAGCTGGTTGAAGGACCTTCCGCAAGGTCTCGTGAATCCCGTAGAAGACTACTAAGGCGATCCACAATACGCGTCCGAACAATACTAAGACAACCCCCAATTGTCGATTGGAGAGTGCCAGCGTCCTAGACACAAAGGTCAGGAATATAAAGAGTCTTTAGAGACAGAGAGGCGCGAAGGCCGACTTCAGAGATGATAGATGAAGAGTGGTATTCTGAAGAAGACCAAGATGGTTTGTCTTGGTCTTCGTGATCCACTATTTATACATATTACAGAGGCAGCTTTGAAGCTCCTCCTCGCGATGTCACCCACTAGCGTAAGTAGCTCGAACCCTACTACCACTATCCTAGGAATGAGTCATACTAGCTATCACATGCTAGTACTCCTCCTGCTGACTGATCCGTAAAGTCCATGACTAATTCCTACTTACTATCGTAGTCATAACCGTATAGTAAGAGTCCACTTCGTCTTCCATATCGTACTTAGAGTCCGTCCGTAACACTGTTGTTGGTGCGACAAGTCGGCACCTTTCTGGAGTCTCAGTTCAGTCCCCTATGTTTTCTGGTTCTAGCTTGGGGCCATCACATGTGGGTGGGCAGCAAGGGGTCACACACAGTGGGAGGAATCAGTCGAGAAGTCGTGTGGACACAGGTATTATGTTGGCTTGTTCTGTACCCAGCCTGGACCCAAATAAACATTTTTTTGTAGCTCTAGATCTCTATCTGATTCATCCATAGCAAGGAAGGATGTCGGATCCTACCCTTCAAGGATGTCGCGGGCTGAGATGTCACGATCACGTGACACGTGACCCGGTGATGACGAGATTTGGAGAATAGTCGGAAAGTGACGAGGGATGACAGCTCATAGGACTCTTGACGTGGCATTAGCAAAGTAACAGAAAACGGTCCCCGAAAATCACAGTATGTAGGATATAAAAGCATGTAGTTCAGACTGTAGTTCTGTGTCTTAGTTTCGTTTTCAATCCAGCCAAGTGTTGCTCAATCTCTGAGTAAACAGCGCGTCCCCCTCTACTCGAACATTCTCACTGCAAGGTTAAAACCCTTGCCCATCGATCATTGTCTCTGAATCTACGACTCTGGGTAGAGCTTCTAAACCCGAAGTTCTTCCGATGAAAAACCGAACGTCCCGGCTGGGACGTAACAAAAACTAAGACCCCTACCTGGACCCGCGCTGGTTGTGCGCGGTAATGAAAAAGATTTGACACGGACAGTGAGGTCGGTTAGAACCTCCGTGGAGTCACACTGGAACACACGCAATCGACGTTGTTCATCCCGAAAGCATTACCCAATCACGCGTTCATCGAACCCGGGCTAGACCCAACCGATTTTACCGAAAGGCGCGTCGTAGTACGCAGGACCACCCCTAACATCAACAATCTCTCTGGCAGCGGCAGCTTCTGGGAGGGAACTCGTGGTTACAGACTTATCGCAGGAAACCGACAAGCAATTGACGTAGAGTACTTCGAAGCTGAAGACGCTTGGTACGAGATCTATAGAGAGGCAGACAATTGGTATACGCACAATTCCAGTCGAATTGAAAACCCCTCGTTGTGGGGGCTACAAGTTCTAGGACAGACCACCGGCGACCTCCACACTTGGAGAGTATCATCTAAAGACGCAAGTTCGTCGTCAGAATCCAGTTCACCCAAACAAAAAGGGAAAAGACACACCCATTCTACCATTCTCCCTCCCGCACTCCCGATTCTCCCTTATCTCTCGGTACCACCTACTATGACTACGAAACCAGCTATGGAGACCAGGGCATTGAAAGGACAACCTCCAAAGGAGTTCTCAGGCGACAGGCACAAAAGCGTCCAGTTTCTAAGAGAATTCTATCAGTTCAAGCGCATCAACCGTCATCATGAACTCATGGTCATCCCCTATGCTCGTGTCGGGTTAGCCCTTTCATATATAAGAGGACCGTCGGTCGACGACTGGGCAGATAAAGTCAGCCGAGACCTAGACAAAAGCATCACGACACTCGTACCTAAGCTAGACAAAACTGACGAATCTCTCTGGACCACGTTTGAGAATGCCTTTAAAGACACCTGGACTGACACGCTGAGCGAGCAGAACGCACATCAGCAATTAATTTCTCTCGTCATGAAAAACAATGACGTGGATTCATACATCGCCACGTTTGAATGACTCGCCACGGCGGCAAATTGGGACCTCGATGCTAGTGGCACATTGGAGTTCTTTAGAAGAGGGTTGAAAAAAGGACTACTGATAGGATGTCTTTGGCAACCAAAAATGCCGAAGACAATGAAGGAGTGGCAGGAGGCTGCTAGAGAAGAATCTCAACGATTCAAAACCATCACCAACGCCATTGCCCAGATCAACGGAGGAAAGGGAATCCCACAGACAGGGCCGACGCAGACAGCAAAGCCCACGCGAACTACGAATAACAGTCAGGTAGTCCCCATGGATGTGGACAACGTCCAGACCAGTAGCAATAAACCCGCCTGGCAGCATAAGCGCACTCCGGAAGAAAAGGAAAAATGCCAACGCGAAGGACATTGTTTCCGTTGCATGGCACAAGGACATCTATCTAGCAAATGCCCAAAGAAAACACAGTCACAGACAGTCAATAATGTGGTCACGAACGACAAGAAAAAGGAAGAGGAAACTGCTCCTACAGTCGACGATGCCCGAAACCTCTTGCTCAAATTGGGATCCTCTGAACGACACAACCTCATTTCCACGCTACTCCTCGACACTGCGGCAGACGACGTCGAAGAAATCAACGCACTTCAAAGTGTCCGAAACAATTCATTAACGTTCCTAGCAGAAGTAATCAGCACAAACCAAGAAATCTGCGTTCTTCTGGATACGGGAGCCTCAGGAAATTTCATCAATCAGTCGGCAGTAAAACTCTTTGGATTCGTCACGTCCCCTATCGATCACATCAGTGTGCGCAATGCAGATGGAACCGCAAATACCAACGGAGCTTTGACACGTCAATGCCTCCTGACCCTATGGGATGGGAAAGAAAAACGGGTGCTAGAATTTTTCGTCACTAACCTCGGGTTGTGCCGCGTCATCCTGGGACTCCCTTGGTTTGAACTCAGTAAACCTAATATCGATTGGGGAAACCGCACATATGACGGAGGGCCCTTCCGCCTTGAACAAGGGGGAGAGCATGTCTACGAGACTATTGCCCAGAAAATGGCAATCGCCAGTGGAAGTGGAGCTGACGAAAACATGACCCTACCAGATGCGTACTCGGAGTTTGCCGTAGTCTTCTCAGAAGAGGCCACGCAGTGTTTCCCTCCGGAACGAGAAGACGACCACGCTATAGTGTTGAAAGAAGGGGCTCCCACTAACTTAGGAACTAAACTGTATCCTATGAACCTTACCGAATTGGAGCATCTTCGCGCTTTTCTGACCAAACACCTAAGCAAGGGATATATCCATGAATCCAAATCCCCGTACGCCTCTCCCATATTCTTCATCAAAAAGAAAGATGGGAAGTTGCGACTGGTCCAGGATTACAAAGCACTGAACGCATGGACCGTACGAGACGAATACCCCCTCCCCCTCATAGAGAGTATCCTAACCTCTCTAGGGAATAAAAATCTCTTCACAAAGTTCGACATACACTGGGGATACAATAATATCCAGATTAAAGAGGGGGATCAGTGAAAAGCAGCGTTTAAGACGCCACTAGGGCTCTTCGAACCTATGGTAATGTTCTTTGGCTTAACGAATTCACCCGCCACGTTCAGCCGCGCTATGAACCGGATGCTACAACCACTACTTGACCAATATCCCAGAGAGCTCTACGTCTACATGGACGACGTACTTATAGCCACCGAGGATGACCCCGGACGCCACCGAAACATTGTGAAGGCGGTACTACAGATCTTCATCATGGAGAGCTACTTCCTAAAGCTGAGCAAGTGCGCCTTCGAAGTACGCGAAATCAACTACCTTGGAATGACTATCAGACAAGGTATCATCCGAATGGGAGATGACAAGGTCTTGGGGCTACGAGACTGGCCGCGGGAATTAACCACCGTCAAACAAGTGAGATCAACCTTGGGGGTCTTGAATTACCAAAGGCCCTTCATCAAGGACTTTGCAAGCATCGCGTGACCATTGAATAACCTATTGAAGAAAGATACCCCCTTTGTCTGGACCATTGAACATACGCAGTCCTTGTCGAAATTACTTGACATAGCAACTAGCCGCCCCACGTTGAGACAGCCAGACCCTCGATTCCCATATGAACTCCAGACTGATGCTTCCGCATACGCTAGCGGGGCAGTACTGACCCAGAAAGACGGGCAAGGGAAAGCTCAGGTCGTAGGATACCTATCGAGGACGTTCTCAGACGCCGAGAAAAATTACAATGTCTATGATAGGGAATTTCTAGCGCTTGTCAGGGGTCTCGAACATTGGAGACATCTTCTAGTCGGGGGACCATTTCCAGTCATGGTCTATGTGGACCACGCAAACCTTCTCTATTACAAACACCCCCAGAAGATCAGTCGAAGAGTGGCTAGACTCGTAAATGTGCTGGCGGATTATGACCTTAAACTGATCCACCGACCAGGACATCTGCTACAAGCCGATCCTCTGTCCAGACATCTGGGCTTCGATCCCGACGATTCAACGGACAATGCGGAAGTCATTGTATTGCCGCCCTCCCTTTTCATCATGGCAATCGCCGTATCAGTTCTAGACGACCACCTTCATGCCACACAGCAGAGCCACGAAGAAACACTTCTCGCATTAACGAAGTGTTTCGCCCTCACCAGAGAAGACGGTCTCTTCTTCCGCGATTCCCGCCTGGTCATCGTGGACGATGACGATCTTCGGAGGGGGGTAATTTCATCATTCCACGACCTCCCTACGGCGGGACATCCAGGAATCGCGAAAACAATAGACGCGCTGCAACGTCACTATTGGTGGCCTAAGATGAAAGAAGATGTGACGGAATATGTCAAAGGATGCCTTCCATGTCAGGCCAACAAGAACATGCCAGGAAAAGCAAAAATCCCAACTTACCCCATCTCGCACGAAGAACCTCGCCTACCCTTCCAAGTAATCGCAATGGATTTCATCACAAAGCTACCCAAATCAAAGGGTTACAATACGATTCTGACAATCACCGACCAAGGCTGCACGAAGTGCAGCATCTTCATCACGTGCAACGAAACCATCGATGCCCTGGGCGTGGCCAAACTATACCTAGACCGAGTCCTCCCACATTACGGACTACCTGCAAGGATAATCTCTGATCGAGATCCAAGATTTACAGCCAAAGTATTCAGGGAGATCACGAAGGTGTTGAAGATTGAACAGAATATTAGCACTGCCTATCACCCTCAGACCGATGGACAGTCTGAACGGACTAATCAACGTTTAGAACAATACCTAAGAATATTCGGAAATCATTGTAACGACTGGGCAAAATGGCTGTCAGTAGCGCAATATGCTCTCAACGCTTGGAAATCGGAGACCACCAAGAAAACGCCATTCAAACTCCTCTTTGGATTCATCCCTCGGGTCCATCAGCCCCTCACCATGAAGACAAATGCGGAAGAAGCCAACAGACGACTGCAACTGCTTTCGGAAGTCCGCACTGACGCGCACGAAGCCATGAAGAAGTCGCAAGAATCCTGGATCAAGACGTCGAAATTTGAAGGGTACAGAAGAGGGCAAAAGGTTTGGCTCGAGGCGAAACACTTAAAAACCTCGCATCCCACAGCCAAGCTGGCCCCAAAACGTTACGGGCCTTTCATAATCGCCAACGAAGTATCGAAGACATCTTATCAGCTAACTCTCCCGAAACATTGGAAAGTTCATAACATATTTCACGCATCGCTTCTCATGCCTTACACAGAAACTCCGCTCAACGGGAAGACCTTCAAAGAACCATTACCGGATATAGTAGATGGAGAAGAAATGTGGAAAGTCGAAGAAATTCGAGGAGAACGAAAGGTGGGCCGCAAATGGACAACACAATATCTAATCCACTGGAAAGGGTATTCGGACGCTCACGACAGCTGGGAACCGGAGTCCGGAGTGCATGCCCCAGACCTGATAAAAGAGTATAAGATGCGTGTTGCTGGTCTGGAAATCAACAACTTGACAATGGACCCCTTCGGCTATGGTGCTCATCACCCCCCTCAGCATTACCTTGTTCAACACTGGGAGCTCTCTCTCACAGCCGCAGATTTCATTGAACGACAAGTAGAGGCTTGGTCGTGGGTACCCAACGACCACGATGCTAGGGCAGATACTCCTCACACGCGGGACGACTCGTTCAGCTATGCCACCTATCGGGAGCCGGACAGGCGCTGGCGCCACCACTCTAGGGCTAGAGCCAATCGGCGAGAGAGGCTGCAACGCGACAAGGTCGAGGAACTTGTCACTGAGAGGATCCAAGTCCATGATGTCTACCCTGACGATGTTCCTCCCCCTATCGTCTACCCAGAAACCACTCCATCACCAATCTACCCAGAGGCGACAGCCTCCAAAAGACCCACTGCTTCTGACCCCTCCACTGAGCTCACTTACGTTACGCCGTCTTCGACGGGAGGTGCCGCGGTGGCAGCAGACTTTAGACCAGCCTTCGTACCCAGACCAGAACACCCGGGTGTCAGCTGGCAAGTCTCGAGGCGTACCGAACCCTATTCCTTTGAAATCCCTTTCGAAGATGGATCACGCGGTCAGGCGCCATACATCTGATTCGTCATAAACCAGAGAGAACAACCGGTGGCATTAGGAACGGAGGGGAAAGACAAGCCCCAGTACTACAAACCGCTCTGCGCCCTACCAATGCCAGCTAGGACTGACGCCGGAGTGCCCGCCGGGCATTCATTAGCATTGTTTTCAGGGGACCACACTGCGCGCAACAAGGTAGACAGGGCGCTGGCGCTGGTAGCAGACCCGGGAGCAGCAGCAGATGTCCATTGTTTCAGGATGTCGATGAAGAGGAAACAAGAGCTATTTGTGCGTATGAGGGATTTGGATATCGCTTGGAACGACTGGCTGGCGGGAGCTGAAGACATCAATAGACGCCTCCGCGCCTCGAACATCTCGTCGCGTATTTTCCCATTCCTCCCACAACCCCTACCCCGCGGGCTCAACATCTACCACATCACAGAAGCAGATTCCAACGACCGCAGGTACAGAGCTCACCTCGACCACCTGGAGGGTCTAGCACCGATCCCCATTCCTCCCCGACCCCGCGACTTATCCATTCCACTCAGCAGAAACCCCCCTCTACCACGCCCTGAGTTGCACGGAGAAGAGCGACGGAGCTCCATTTGCCTCTACTGCGACCAGAATCATCCCTCTAGACTCTGCCCCAGACCCCACATTTTATGCGACCACGCTTTGCGCTGCAGCGTTCCCGTTCATCACCCAGGGTTCGGAGCGCCCTGCCTGAAACGAACCATTCACTCACCTAGACCTGAACCGTATAGTCGTACCAACCCAGAGCGCGTAAGGCGGATCGAGGAGGCCGCCGGAAGTGGGACGCGCGAGTCTGAGGAGGGGGTAGTGTCACGATCACGTGACACGTGACCCGGTGATGACGAGATTCGGAGAATAGTCAGAAAGTGACGAGGGATGACAGCTGTAACGTCTACCACGGACGTTCGTCTGACTTAGATGCTGTTGTAATGTGGGTTCCCTCGGGGGTAGTACCTGTGGTTGTCCGAGTGCTCAGGAAAGACTGCGGGATGGGGCCAATACGTGCCTGCGGAATCCCTATACGTATAGAGGGTCTCTGCAATGGGAACGTTGACTGGTGGGCTTGGGACTTTGCGGATGTATTCCCACTGGAGGTTGTCGACGATGTAGTAGCAGTGCGTGGGACGGGCGGTACGGGAATTGAGATACTCAAAGACGAGATGACACGTAGTTCCGGGTGGATAAGATACGGTCGGCTGATCTACCATTCGCTAAGGAAGATGGAGATAGAGTCACGGGGATCCCTTCTTGGTCACAGAGGGATATGCCGGAGCTAGTTCACTTAAGGATCCTTTAGATCCTTAGCACGGAAGACGAGTAGAGAGTGGTATTGAAGAAGACCAAGATGGGGATCCTGGTCCGTACTACTGTGAGCTTAAATACAAGTAAGGGAGCCAGTTCTAGCTCCGCTCGAACTCGTACTGAGCCAATAGCGTAAGTAACGTAAACTAACAATAGAATGCGCAGTCGTCATCGTAATCCGAGTCGCGTACAACAATAGAGAGCATCAGTCAGCATAGTAATCCACATCACGTACAACAATAAGAATCATCAGTCAGCCGGAACACGAGGTAACAAGATCCGAAGTCCATGACACATTACTCCTGACATACCGAGTCATCGCGAATACGTCAGAGTCCACAACCGGGCCGGGTAGTCCACTTGGGGAAACATAACATCACCCCCTTTTCAGCGTCAAGCCCCAGCTTGACCACGCATGATTGCAAGCGGGTTGGTGCCCACTTCACGGAGGGCTCGGATGCGGGCGATCTCCTCCGCGTCCTGATCCGCCTTGGGCCCCCGATGGAGCGAGGCTCGGACGTTCTTGATGCGGTCCACCACATGTGCTCTTTGAAGTCGGGCGACACACCTGTTGCACTCGATTTCTATGCACTCTAACTTCATCTGCTCCGCCGCCAATCGATGCTGTTGTGCCCGCCATCCTGGCGTCATGCAACGGTAGCGGTGGACTTCGGCCATGAGGGTCGCATCCTTCATGTGAAGGAGCGCCTGGTCGACTGAGTCGACTAACCCTGCGTCGGAGAGCAGGAACGTGAGGTCGTCGTCGGTGTAAGCGGGGGCAGAGGACTGTTCGTCGTAGTAGGGGACGGCGTGGACCGGTTTGCCGTACTGTTGATTGCACCCGGCCCTGAAGGCCAGGACGAAGGGGTCGGCGGTGAGGATGAGCTGAGTAAAACGGGCTGGCCAAAGACGTTCCTGAGCGTCTCGTATCTGAAAAGGGATGTAATGAACTCCCCTGTTGTATTGGTACCCCCTGGGTGGGGGTGTCTCTGGCCGATCCTTGGCCTCCTGCACATATTCCTCCGTTTGATCTGTTCGAAGCGCGGATGGATGTGTCGTCGGTAGTGTGATAGCCTCCCCGGTGGGTCCGCATAGCGGGGGGGTTTCCGAGTGTGTCGTGGTGAGATGGGTGGCGTAACGTAGATATTGATGCGCTTCGAGGCGCTCTGCCGGGTCGTACAGGTCCCCGCCCTCGTCGGGTCCCGGTGGTGAGACGGGTCGGCTGGGTACGTACCCCTGTTGTTTGTTGCCCGATGGTGTGGGCGCTCGGGTCGGGACGTAGTGGTCTCCGAGATAGTTGGGCTGGTTGCTCTCGGAATAAACAGTGGGGGTCGGCGAAGGAACTGGGGATGGCCCGGGGGAAGGAGGACGATCTCCTCGTTGGTGAAGGGCGAGGGTAGACGACAGGGGTGACGATGGCGTGGACTGTACTTGGTAAGGTGTGGATAGTTCGCTGTCGACGACATAGCGGAAGGTTACTGGGGAAGAGGGCCTCATAAGTGGGGAGTGAAGTGAAGGAGGGAGATGGGGACGTCTCTTGGGAATTCCCCATGCTTATATGTGTTTCACGAGCGGGGTTGGAATTTTTGAACTCCCTTATCACGTTGTCAGCGAATATGTCATCCTTATCGACCCACTGATTGTCCGAGTCGGGGTAACCCTTCCATTTGACAAGGTATTGGAGCTTGCGACTTCTGCTGAATCGCCGAGAGTCTAAGATCTTCTCGACTTCATATTCCTCTTCGCCGCTAACCAAGTCTGGTGGTGGGCGCTGGTAGTTGGGTCCGTGCGTGGGTGTTTCGCAATAAGGTGTTAGGAGATCCACATGGAACACTGGATGGATTTGCCACTGCGTGGGGAGTTCTAGGCGGTAGTTGACTGCGGACATCACTTGAGCAACCTTAAAGGGGCCGTGGCGTCGCGCCGCTAGGTTCGCCGTGGGTTGATGCGTACATAGGTGGCGCCCTTCTAGCCATACTTGATCCCCGATTTGGAATTTGGGCGTATCTTTTGCTTTGATCCACCCCTGCTGCGCTTTGATCATCAGTGACTGCGCGCGCTGTCGGAGTTCTTTGAACTGTTTGACCCTGAGCGCCACTTGGGGAATAGGGGAGGGTCTGTCGGTCCAATCGGCACGAGGGTTGTATCCCATAAGGAGCTGGAACGGGGATTCTTTAGTGGTTTCGCTAGGCCAATTATTATGGGTGAACTCAGCCATGGGGAGGTAGTGGATCCAATTATCTTGTCATTCGTTAACCCAGAATCTCAGATATTGTTCTAACCACTGGTTGGTGCGTTCGGATTGTCTGTCGGTACGCGGGTGGTAAGCCGTGGAAATGTTCTGTTCAATGCCTAGGATTTTGCATAGTTCTCTGGTGAACTTTGATGCGAATCGTGGATCTCGGTCGCTGATTATCTTCCCCGGTAATCCGAATCGAGGAAACACGTGTTTGACGTATAGCGCGGCCGTTCCTTCTGCCGATATCTCTTCTTGGCACAGGATAAAGAGGGACATCTTTGTGCAATCGTGGTCCATTATCGTGAGGATCGTATCGCAGCCCTGTGCTTCGGGAAGTTTAGTGATGAAATCAAGGGCGATAGTTTCAAACGGCATAGCTTCGGGTTTTGGGAATATTGGGCGTAGTGGCGCTTTGATGGCCCTCGTATTGACTTTGATTCTTTGGCAGTCGGCGCATCCCTTAACGTAGTCCATGACTTCATTCCTGAGACCTGGCCACCAATAGTATCGTTCCACGAGTTTGATAGTTCGGCTGATTCCCAGGTGTCCGTATACTGGCGGGTCGTGGTGGTTCTTGATAAGTTCTTGTTTTTCAAGGAGTCCTCCTGTGACTACCCGTCGTCCGTCCTTATACCAGGTGCCTTCGACTTTCTTTAGCCCGTGTGGGTCTATCCAGGGGCGAAGTTTGTCGTTGTCTTGGGCGTACACTGGGTTTACCTTTTCCATTTCTTGTACTGAGATGGTGGCGTTGATTCGAAGGGGATCTTCCGTTGTATCTATTGCTGCGGCCCTGACGAAGATGTCATCGGGTAGTACCGTGACCTGGTCGTTATCTTCCTCTCCTTGATTGTAGTCTGGGCGTCTAGATAGGGCATCGGCTCGTCCATTCGCCATTCCCTTGATGTGGTGAATCTCGATGTCATACTCAGAGAGTTCTAGTACTTCCCGTGCTACGTGGCAGCTTATTTTTTGCGGGGAGCGCCAATACTGAAGATTCATGTGGTCTGAGAACACTTTGATTTTGTGTGGGGATCCTGCCAGGTAGTGACGCCAGTTTCGAAGTGCTTTGACAATTGCTAGGAGTTCGAGGTCATAGATGTCGTAGTTTCGTTCCGCTGCGCTAAGAGTGTTTGAATAATAGGCGATAGGGTGTCTCTTGCTGTCTTCTTTGCGTTGGAGTAGTACTGCTCCTACCGCGAATCCTGAGGCGTCTACTTCAAGTTCAAACTGATCTTCTAGCTTGGCGTGTGCGAGGACTGGTTCTTCCGTGACGAGCTTCTTGATTTTATCGAACGCTTCTTGTTCCGTTGTTGTCCATGTCCATTCCGTGTCTTTTCGTGTGAGTTTGTTGAGGGGGCGTGTGTGTGTGGCGAAATTTCGAATGAAAGCGCGGTAAAAGTTGCAGAAGCCTAGGAACGATCGCACCTGTTTGACGTTTTTGGGGTTCGGCCAGTCTTTGATGCCGGAAATTTTGACAGGGTCCATGCGTGTCACCCCCTTTTCAATGATTACCCCCAGGTAATTGATGCTTGGTGCGTGGAAGATGCATTTTTCCGGCTTGAGGAACAGATCGTTTTCGTCCAGGATATCGTGTACCGCGTCAATGTGTGCTTGTTCCATTGATCGAGTGGCTATGCCTATGTCGTCCATGTATACCCTGATGGTCGTGCCTTTGGTTTCGTGGTACGCAATGAGATCTTTACAGATCTCGTTCATCATGGTTTGGAACGTTGCCGGTGAATTGGTTAGCCCGAAGAACATTACCGTTGGTTCGAAAAGTCCGTATTTTGTTTTGAACGCCGCCTTTTCTTGATTGCCTTCCTTGATTCTCACATTGTTGTACCCCCAGCGGATGTCCAGTTTGGTGAATATGAACGCTCCACTTAGGTCGGCGATGAGTTCTGGGATGAGCGGAAGAGGGTATTGGTTGCGTATTATCCAGTTGTTGATGTTTCGGTAGTCCTGTACAGGGTGTAGCTTTCCGTCCTTCTTTTTGATGAAAAAGAATGATGATGCGTACGGGGATTTAGAGGGTCTGATGTATCCTTTAGCCAGTTGTTCGTCGATCCATTCCTTAAGCGCTTTGTCCTCTGTCTGACTCATTGGGTAAATCTTGCAGTCGATCGTGTCCGGTGCATTTGGTTTGAAGTCAATTGCATGATCCCAGGGCTTGGACAGCGGGAATCGGTTGGATTCCTCTTCACTGAAAATTTTGACATGTCGCTGGTATTCCTCTGGGACCGCTTTCTTCTCCGTGTATTGTTTCGCCTCGATAGCCATCTCGGTTGACATTGTTGCGCATAAGCGGGTGTCTTCAAGATCGCATTCCTTCTTGAGTTGTCCTTCGATTTTTAATTTATTCGGGAGCAATAATTTTTCGAGTGCAAGGCGTGCGATGACTGGGTCTATTCAAGGTTTTGTAGGGTTGATGGTGCAGAGAACGACTGGATACTCAGCTTCGTTAAGTGTGGCTGTTGCCCATTGGATGTCCGGTTGGAAGGTTGCTAGCCACGGATATCCCAATATTATGTCTTCTCCTCCTACGTCGGTTACTAGGAATCTCATTTCTTTGATGATCCCCTTGGTTTGTACTTCCAGATCCACGCAATGGGTGATCTTGCCCCCTTTGTTATGCGTGCCGTCGATATTCCAGATCTTTCGGTGGCGGTCTAATTCTTTGAGGCCTAGCCTCATTCTTCTGACGAAATCCGGATGTATGAAGTTGTTGGTGGCTCCGGAGTCCACTAATGCTCTTTTGTCGGCCATGGCGTAGCTTGCGCGCAATGAAACTGGAACATGCATAGATTGATAGCGTGTTATGAACACAGAATTACACCGTAATGCCCTCACCCAGGCCGTCGGGTTTAGGCGCTTTGAAAATCCTCTCGCCCCAACAAGTCCCGAACTACCAAGTCCCTGGCTTCGTCGTCGAGGTTTCGGACTCCGTTTATCCAGCTGGTCGCCCGTTCTTGCGGCGTATCAGTGGTGGCGCGGGCACCGCGGCTACTGCCGCCATCTTCTTCGAATTGGATTAAGGGTTCATCTTGAACGCTCTGGACTTCTTCGATAAACGCCCCCCTTCCCTGACGGGGTTGCCAATTTGTGTTCGGCTTTGGTTTACGTGGTTGGCGGCAGTCGCGTTGGAAGTGACCCATTTTGCCACAGTTGAAGCATTTGACGTTACTTGCATCGATGATCCCTTTGTTGGATCGCCCTTGTGGGGTGTACGGGGGTCTGGCATAATCAATTTCTTCGGAGCCTGCGAGGCGGGCTCGGACCCTTCCCGGAGTGGTGTCCATGGCGTCAGGGTGACTCCTAAACGCCTGCCATCCCTGTCGAGGTTGCTGGGGACGGTTTGGAGCATTGAACGTCCTCAAGGAAGTATTGCCTGGCTTACCGGGTCCTGGGGGTTTACGTCGCCCCAAACGTGTTTGGAGATGCATCCACTTGCGCTGTTGCTCGAGCGCGGCTGTCTTCCATTGAGCGTACGTGTTCGGACTGTGGAAGTTGTACGCATTCTTGTAAAGTTCCACCGGAAGTCCACTGGTGAATTTGTCGAGAACTAGGGAGTCGTCAAAGCGATACCCTGCTTCTCTGACCGCTTTCTCAAACTTGGCGACGTAGGAGTCAATGTCTTGCCCTTCCATTCGGAAACCTTTTTGAAGTTCGTGTTGCGCTCTTTCTTTTTCGAGCGTGTCGGCGAAGGTGTTGCAAAAGCCGAGTTCAATGGCTTCCCAGATCCATCTGTCGTAGGGTCCGTGTTTGGCTTTGTACGCTTTGACCCATTTGGTGGTGGACAGGACCCATTTGTTAACATGGTCTCCTTGGATGTAGGTGAGGAATATCAGTGCTTTTCGGTAGGGGAGGGTGAACGCAGGGTTGTCATAATTAGTTTCCACGAACAACTCCCATTGGGTGAGGAATTGTTGAACTTTGGTTCGGTCGCCGGTGAATACTAGGGGTTCCTTGCCCATGAACTTCTCGGGTTTGGTTCTGCTTGACACATTGGGTCCGGTAAAGAGTGGTCCTCCCGGATCTCCTCCTCCTCCTCCTCCATCTCCTCCTGGCGGGGGTCCTTCGCCATGGCTGATGCGTGCGGGTTCCTGGAATGTGGTGGGTTGTTTGGTGATGGTAGTGGTCATGTCTGTGGGGATAGACTCAGCTAGTAATCCCAATTGTGTTTCTTCTGCTTCTGCTTGCGCTTCTAAGATACGAATTTCTTCGGGGTTGCTTCCCAACGATGGAGAGGGTGCGGGTGTCTTGGGAGTAGGGGAGCGGACTGGTTCTTCCTCTTGTCCGTCGATGGGTCCCCACTGATCTCTGGTAGTTGTTTCGCTTTGACGAATATCGAGATGGAGGCCTGATCCTGCAGGTCTGACAACTTGCAGCTTGCCGTGGAGTTCGTCCCACCTAATTTCTGTCCAACAAGTGTGATCGAAATTGAATTCTACCGGGATGAGTCCGGTTTTGCCGTCCTTATAAGTGTAGAGGACTACGTAGCCTGGGTCTCCTTGTTCTGTTTGCCAAAAGGCTCCTTTGAGGTATTGTTTAGGGACGTTGCGTTCCCCTCTTCTGTCGATGTGATACGGTCTGAACGGGATCCAAAGATCGCGGGTTGTTACTGCGGAAGCCACGTTGAAGGATCTTGGTCTTAATGTAACGTCTACCATGGACGTTCGTCTGACTTAGACGCTGTTGTAACGTGGGTTCCCTCGGGGGTAGTACCTGTGGTTGTCCGAGTGCTCAGGAAAGACTGCGGGATGGGGCCAATACGTGCCTGCGGAATCCCTATACGTATAGAGGGTCTCTGCAATGGGAACGTTGACTGGTGGGCTTGGGACTTTGCGGATGTATTCCCACTGGAGGTTGTCGACGATGTAGTAGCAGTGCGTGGGACGGGCGGTACGGGAATTGAGATACTCAAAGACGAGATGACACGTAGTTCCGGGTGGATAAGATACGGTCGGCTGATCTACCATTCGCTAAGGAAGATGGAGATAGAGTCACGGGGATCCCTTCTTGGTCACAGAGGGATATGCCGGAGCTAGTTCACTTAAGGATCCTTTAGATCCTTAGCACGGAAGACGAGTAGAGAGTGGTATTGAAGAAGACCAAGATGGGGATCCTGGTCCGTACTACTGTGAGCTTAAATACAAGTAAGGGAGCCAGTTCTAGCTCCGCTCGAACTCGTACTGAGCCAATAGCGTAAGTAACGTAAACTAACAATAGAATGCGCAGTCGTCATCGTAATCCGAGTCGCGTACAACAATAGAGAGCATCAGTCAGCATAGTAATCCACATCACGTACAACAATAAGAATCATCAGTCAGCCGGAACACGAGGTAACAAGATCCGAAGTCCATGACACATTACTCCTGACATACCGAGTCATCGCGAATACGTCAGAGTCCACAACCAGGCCGGGTAGTCCACTTGGGGAAACGTAACAACAGCTCATAGGACTCTTGACGTGGCATTAGCAAAGTAACAGAAAACGGTCCCCAAAAATCACAGTATGTAGGATATAAAAGCACGTAGTTCAGACTGTAGTTCTGTGTCTTAGTTTCGTTTTCAATCCAGCCAAGTGTTGCTCAATCTCTGAGTAAACAGCGCGTCCCCCTCTACTCAAACATTCTCACCGCAAGGTTAAAACCCTTGCCCATCGATCATTGTCTCTGAATCTACGACTCTGGGTAGAGCTTCTAAACCCGAAGTTCTTCCGACGAAAAACCAAACGTCCCAGCTGGGACATAACATGAGAGGATCGGGAAAGCCCTTGCTGAGGGAGATGACCATTTGACATGCAGAGCTGTTCAGGCTGCACAATGAGGACGAAATAAATGCCAGTTCGGATATCCTGAAGTTTCAGTTAACCTAGTCATCACTGAGTTTTGAGATAAACAGTCCATGTGCACAGACCTGCCAGAGATCAGGGTTGCTCAGAGTGTCCTCGTTGATTGTGATTGCCCTGATTTGATACTGAGAAAATGTAAGAACTTGAACAGCTTGCAGAGGATTGGGGGAGAAATGCATATATTTAATATGTGCCCACTACAGACACTGGGTGATGTGCCTTACTGAACGCGCGATCTAATCTACAGGTGCAGTAATGTGACCAACTTACTTCAGGGCAGGTCAGAATTGGGGGAAACTACATGGGAAACGAACGCTATAGGAATTCAAACCCAGCTTTACCAGCCTGTATATCGATTATCATATACAGGCTGGTCACAAGCCTAGCTTGGAATATTCAAACTCTTTTTTCGGAGTTTTTTTTAGAAAAAACCCTTGATAAGTGGTTAACACTCCATAGGGTTTCCTATGTGTTTTATTGGTCTGAAAACTATGGTTTGCATGCAGTGTGGGCCGGGGCCCGATACCGCCGTGGACTCAAAGTAGTGTTGGTGCCAACACTCAGCGCAAGTAGCAACAAATAACCCCTTCTATGAACTTTCAACTAGCCAAGTGATGCTGCGTAGTCGATGTAGTTAACTAGCTGAAGGTCATCATTCATAAGTTGAATGTCCGAGCTACGCCCGAGGGCGAGATGCTCGATGCAAGCGTACGATATCATGGTAGCAAAGCTAAGAGCGAAGCTGACCAACGCGATAGTTCTGTGGGGTAGAGCTATATAGTAACTCGGCTCCCCAGTTATCAACTGGCTTTTGAAATTTCTTCCCGGCATATTGAAGACGAAATTAGGCCGTGAATGCATGAACAGCTGCGTGGCTTGGCACGGTTTCCCGATACAATAGTTGGTCCTACAGTGCCAGTGGGCCATGGAGAATGAGTGCAGTTCGAGAACATAAGTTGAGGGTCAATTAAACTCTACGTTGCTTGGCATCTGAATCACGTATTGAAACTGTCCTAGAGTTTGACAATATCGCCACCTCAGCTGTGATAGCGTTTGAACGTGATACCATCGTACTGAGCGCGATTCCCGTTTCACCTGCGGTTGCGGCTCTGCCCTACCCCTCCTGCCTGGCCTGTCGCAGACGCGCGCTTCATTTCTTCTTCGTCCAGGCCAGCCTCGGCCAGGATTTTCTCGACCTCCTCTAAAATGGGCTTATAAGTCCCGTAACGCTCCTCCGCATGCGAAAAGCCATCGCGCCGTAAAAGTTTCCCCCTATTGTCACTGCTTTCGCGCGCCTTCTGGGCCCAGTATTCCCCTGTATGTACCATACGCAGTTTGTCAAAAGTGAAACTTCTCGCTATTCGACGGGCGACGCGAAGAAAAATTACTCACGAGAACGTGCGTAGAAAATGGCAAGCGTCTCTCCCGGAAGGGGAGTACTAATAATATCCTCTTCAGAGCGTTTGGTGTCCTTTGATACCCCCATGAAGGCAGTCGCTTGGTCACGTAGGGAAACCTCCTGTTTCACGGAGAAGCTAGTTAGAGGAGAGAACGACGCATATCTCGTCTCTTGCACAGAACCTACCGGCTCTTCAGTGATTTCACCACCTGCGTCTTTTATTTCCGATGCTTCCCTGTCTCCTAACAACACCTCTTCATCGTCTCCGCTTTGGTCTTCGTCTTCGTCGCTGCTATCTCCACCGTCGTCATCCTCTTCGCCACTACTGCTCTCGTCGTCACCCTCCGGGATAATTATATCGCTCCTTTTCAGGCAGACATAGCGATCCATTTTGTCAAGAACGAGAGCATAGAAATCATCGAGTGTGTATTCGCGAGAGCCACGTTCGAAGATGCCGCCGTAGCTAGTGATAGGGACGGGTCTCAGATTAACGAAATGCGGAAATATGGGGACATACATGTAAAGCGTATTGCGCAATACGGCAAGCATCGCATTATACCGCGGCATCGGCGTGGAGAGGAGCGGATCTCCGGGATCTGGTTCTAACTCCGGCTCGAGGACAGCCGCTCTCTCTGCCTCGTCCTCGTCGTCATCGCGTGCGACCTCCTTCTTTTTCTTGCCGCCCCTTTTCTTCGGCGCCTTGAGCATCATGGATACCCATTTTCCATTTCCCGCGAACTGGTACCCATTCCTTTCCACGGCAGAGTGGGATTATGGCGATAAAGACCAAAAGAGACCAACTCACAGATCATTCCAAAAGACACTCTTCAGCGTTTCTTCGTCCGAGTCTTCGTCGGTCACGCCTCCAAATAGTACACCCATCCCTTTTGCGGCCCAGAGCGCCATAGTTGACCCAGATCGTAGCGCTGGCGCATACGCCGTTGAGGGACGTTTTCGGCGTTCCCACTTCGTAACTAAAGGATCAAATTTCGTCTTCCCTGTAGCACCTTCGGGAGCGGGCGCGAGCGATAGGCTGCCCGCGATGGAAGGTGATCAACTATGACCTAGGTATTCGGGGTCAATGACGCGTGAAACTGACCGGAGGAGCCAGGTGTCATCGAGCATAACGCCGACGGGACGCTTTCCCTTCATATATTCCTTGCAATACCCCCCTGCTCCATGTCGACACGATGTCCTAGGTCAGGAGTGCTGTACGCACCATGAAGAATAATACCATCTTGCGTGGAAAGAAATGAGAAGCCGCTTCTGGGACTAGCGTAAATTCGGTGAATGGTCAAAAGGTTGCCTGCCCTATCAGATTAAACAGTAGCTTACGACGGGCGGCGCTCGTTGGGGTCCTTAAATTCTATTTGCTGCCACTTGTACTCCTGTGTGTCGAATACCCATAGATCGTTCATATATCGTGCTAACATAACAGGTGCATCAGAGCCAGATGCAGACTTCTGTAACGGCACTCACTGGCGATACCCGGATCGTAAAACCCACCAAACAGAACAATATAGTGCTTCCACAACGCCATGCTAGATAGTCGCTCGATAAGAGAAGGTGATTGAACCACAGTATGAGCAAGCGAACCGGTGTCCAGAGCGTGCCGATGGGCGAACTTTGGTATCGATGCGATCCCATGACCTCGTTGTGATATCGAAGCACCAAAAGTCGCGGTAATGGTGGAAGGTGTTCTGATACAATGATGAAAATTCACCCCCTAGAACCTGATGAGGTCTGATGTAGCCAGTGACTGCGTGGACGTCGGCACACCGAAAAGGAAGAGCTTGCCTCCTCCCGCAGCAGAAGGGACGACAGCATGGGCGGAACGTGGACCCGGACATGTTGGGGAAACAAACTTTCGCCACTCATCCTAAGGAAGATTTACTCGATTTCGACATAGCTGTGTGATTATGTGCTCCACCATGACGCACCTTCTCGGGGGTGTACCGGAATACATCACTGTAGAAATACTGCATGGCAGTTTTAGGCCACAAAATGAAACGTAAGGAGACGGCACACCGCTTTCCCATCCTGGCTGAAAAACTCTCCTCCAATGCACCATAGATGGTCACCGGAGGGACATGCTGTGAGGGTCGCGTTCGCCCTCCGGCTTGGTGGACCTTCGACAAGTTCCTCAGTTACAGCATGAGATTCCTCCCACTCTCGGCGGATCTACTAGAAATGCTGTTAGCTGAACCAGGAAGGGATACAGAATACTCAGATACATTCTCGAGGATCGCCTCAAGGTCCTGATCGTCGTCAAAGTCGTCTTTCGTCTTTCCTTGTTTCTTCTTCTCCTTGCGTTCGGTTTTCTGTGCGGCCCTGGATTTCTTGGCAGCCTTTGCGGCAGCTTTTGCAGTCTGAGTACTCAATTTTTTCTTTCCCATGAAGATCAACCCAGTTGTAGCAAAGCGAAGATGAGATGAGAGAGGACCCCGGGAAGTCGTTGCCATAGCGGGCCGGAGGCGGAGTCAGGGGCCGCCGTGAGAGTAAGTGATCCTGTACTGTATTGGCCTCGTTTGACGTTTCTCACTAATTTTCCATCAAGGTCATTGAAGCCGCAAAAACGTAAAATGCGCTTCCATTATATGTGATCATATCCCGTGCTGGAGTTTTTTTTTTTTTTCACTACCTGTTTGCGGTTTTTCAGAAGGCGACAGACCATGCGACAGACTTCCTCGGGCTCTCGCGCACCGACTTTGCGGTGCCATTGTTCCATAATCCAATGATGACCTTAGGTCTCAGGCAAACTCCGGGCGCGGTCTGATAGCCCCGAATAAATCACCTTTACGAGTAACAGGAAAGCCTTATCACTGGCTTATCGAAACGGCCAGAAGCTCTCGTCGGTGTCTGAGTGGTGCAAGAACTCAGAGACGACTCCAAGGCACGCATGGTCATTACTTGGAAGGAGAACTATTCTAAAGGAAGGGCTCAGCAAGGCGCTTGCTTAGTTCTGTATCACGGGGGCCGCGCTTTGGCGAATTTCTCCGGAAGCGTGACGCTGGTGCTCGCGCGGCTTGTACGTACAATGAATACCCGTGGTACGTTGCGCAACCTACAGGGTTGCGAACGTTGCCATGCGACGATGCTTGTTGTGCTCGCAAAGTGCTGGGGCCATTGTCGGCAAAGTCGATGATGACCCCTATCTTGCCAAGTCTTGCGTGATCAACCCGAGTCCCTCTCGAGATCCACGGTGCTTTCCGCATCTCCCACTGTCTCTTAGCCTTCTCCCCTCCCTTCCCCCGGTTACTGTGACTTTCAGCGCTCGGGTCATGGCATAGCCGAGCGTGCATAGTGGGATTTACCCCACGGTGAGCTGTGAATCGTCCCGTCATGATTATGACTTACCTCTGCCCTGGACCCCGTCTGTCCTTCACTCTGCCACTCCATAACACCATATCCTTAGCTCTAGCATCGCCTACATTTCAGCTATCCATCCGAATGTGATTGACTCGCCAGGTCTATCGGCGGAAATAACTTTTCCAAGCATTATACAGTCGTCTTATTGCGGCCGTTCCGGTTCCGGTGTCGGCGTGATAACTCTGTGGACTTCCTCGACTGTAAGGAGCTGTCCCTTGCGTTTATTCGTCTGAGCCACGGGAAGACCGACGCCCGCTCGCTTCTGTTCTTGTTTAGCGCACGCAGCGCACAGTCTGTCTGCTTGTTGCAAACGTGTCCTAATCGAGCGATGTTTACCCAAATAGGTCACTGCGCTGTACAAGCCCGAGACGATGCAGCGGATTTTGGTATATTTTCTCTCCTGTCGCATAGGACTATCGAAGCGCTGAGAAACAAGGGGTCGGTGGGTTCGCGATTCGCGTAATACACTTCTATGATATGCTCTCCCTGCCAAACTGACTTTTTTTTAAAAGACATGCATTTATATTTTCCGGAGCATATATCAAAGACAAAGCCGACCGTCCGCCGGAGCCGTGTAAGTACTAGATGAGGTAAACCCGAATAGTATGTAATAGACGCTCGGGTCGAGGTTATAGTTGTTGGCGACACTTAGAGTGTCGTTCCGGGAGAAGAACTCGTCGCAACAGGCTGAATCTAGGAAATGGAGAAGGTAGACGCTCCTCTGACAGAGTTGAAGAGGTCGGAGGAGGGACACCCGACTCAGGTATATTAATAGCAACCAATAGCAAGTGGGTCTCGGCAAGGGTCTCGAGGGTGTCGTTCGTTTGCGCCCAAGGTTGCGCCCGTACTACAGTATGTCCCTCTATATCGCCCAGGGGATCGCGTGGGTATATCTGGTAAATACATGCCCGCACCATGTCAAAACCTCAGAGATAATCATAGCTCATACAGTACATCGCAACAGTAGCCGATAAATTGTTTGATCACGGGGATGCGGGCCGCTGACAAATATCAAGTGTGCGCTTCCTTCACGATGTACCGTTTTACTGATATTGGTTCTCGACCAAGAAGCCAGCGCAGGGTATTTAGGCTCCCAACCAGACCACTAGGTTAATTCGGTTTCAAAGAGGGCATGCGTGATTCGAAAGGTGTGCCGACGTACTGCTCTTCGTAGTAAACAATCATGCGCGCCAAAGCGTCGCAGCCGTAAGCGTCCCTCAGACGCCCAGAATGCACTTGACGCTGTACGGCAGTGTCGCGGTCGACGCGGTCGACGGTGATTGGCATACGGGCGCTTTCGGAGAGCCACTGGGAAACGTCCCTGTATGATGCCATGTCCCCGACAAGTTCATATCGCGTTCGGGCATGTGCGGACGGGCGAGCACGTAATATTGCGGCGGCAACCGCCGCAAAGTCTGCGAGATCTAGAAACCCGTGCGTGACCAGTGGAGAAAACGGAACTTGGAGGTAGCCACACTGCAGAGCATTTTTGACGGCAATGTTCTGCATTAGGTGAGCGGGCTGGTGAGAGTCCGTGTGTCAACCGGCTTCCGACTTCACTACTGGGCGTGTACTCGCCTGGAGTATAGTGTAGTTCAAGCCAGACTCGAAGATGTATTCCTCTACCCTAGGACAAGCACAGCGTTAGTCAAAAAAATGTCACAATTGGATTACCCACTCTAGCTTGGAGCGATGATGAGGAAGCCGGGATATATATGGGTGGAGTACGCTGCAGTAGACCAACTTCTCTATGTCCATCGCACATGCCGCATCGACGACATTCTTGCCCATCTGAGCTTCGTTCGCGAGAACAGGCCCATTGTAGAGCACCACACGGGCTCCGTTAAGGGCGTTACGAAGGGAAAGCGGATCAAGGAGATCCGCAACTGCGGTGGATACGTTAGGGCGGTTGACGAACACTTCCTGAAGACGCATCCTCGAAGTATTAGTATGCGCTACAAGGCGGATAGATGGAGGGCGAGGAAACGAAAGCAGTGCATTGATAACGAAGGTATTAGTGCGAGAGGTTGCTGGGATGATCACAATAGTCATGGATTGCCACGAATAGACATCTGATCTTGCTGAACGGAGCGCACTTTATAAAGGCGGCCTGGAGGGAGTCGCAGAGGACTCGGACTGACAAAAAAAGTAGAGATAGACGGCGCCAAGGGCCTGTGAGTTCCTTCTGGGATCCCACAAACTGACAAAGCGGAAGCGCGCCAGGGTCCGAAAATGCCGATATCAACATCTACAGAAGTCAACAGGATTTCCAGCTATGGAGGGAAGTGTGGCGCTAAGGATTCGTCTGCCGTTCGGCCGTGTATCAGGATGTATCAGGTTTGTGAGTGACATTCACACGCCCCTACTGGCATTCGGACCCAATGCAAAAGCGTGCCAGCATAATGCTGTGGTGAGTCACTGCTGGTCGACTGTGGAATAACTCCATCAAATGAGCTTCGGCGATAGGTGATCAGACAGACTTAATGCCGGTTGGAATTCCAGTTAGGGCGCCTAATAAAAATTTTGGGCACCTCTGGAAAATGAGGAGATCAGGCCCTTCTGAAGAGAAACCGAATGGTCACAGGATACGGTTACAATCAGTTCGACCAGCGACAAGGCAACAGCCCATTACTCGCGAGACCATAAACCATATGAGGATTCCCGTGGCTGTCAACACTTTTGGCATTCAACACCCTTTCAGAGGGTGGTCACTGGACTGAGCGCACATTTGGGAAATGTCCTAAGTCCACAAGGAAGTGATACAGCGGATGCAACGGGAGAACCAAGCTTCCATGCCCCACGTCTTCGCATCACAGAAGCGCCCTATCGGATCAGCAACAGAGGTTTTAGTCAACCGGTCCCTTAGCTAGGCCGTCTGCACTGGTAGGACAGACCTTGTCGACCTTAGTACGAGAGGTAGTCCACCAAGCTTTATCAATGCACCCGGAACCCGAGAAAAAGGTAGTAAAAGGGTGAAGTATCATTACAATCCCATGGCACCAAGAAGCAGGTGGAAAGTCCGTGTGGCAGGCGTAGACGCCTTACGTCGCCCAACTCCGAGTCGCGTGACCTAGTACAACGGCAACCACCGAAGCACCTGTCTGCCCGTCGGCTGGCTGGCTATATCTTCTTAGTGCCTGCCATCCACATGCCTCAATGTCGCAGCCGTTTGGGGCTTCTCACTTACTCGTAGAGGGAATGAATAGGCCCTTCACCTCGCTTTCTGATCGCCTAGATTTCGGTGGCACGTTTAATTTGGATGGTAATGATGCCTCGTTTTATACGTGAGGTTGGCAATTTTGGGCTGAACTATGCTTAAAGCGTAGGGGAAGCTATCGGTTTTTGTACTACAGTTCAGTTGTCGAGCGTGCGAACAGCATGGTCCTCCTACTTGGCCATCCTTGGTTGCGAACTCATTCCTGGGGATCTTCTGTACCGCTATGACCAGATAGATCCTTGCCATATACAAGAGGAACTCTCACGAGCCGACTGTCCTACATGCAGATTCTGAACTCGTTAGGGTCGTTCCTATCACCGCTTAAGGCTACCCGATTAGAAGTGAAGCGTGCACAGTAAGTGGAGCCACCTACTCTATCAGAACACTTTCGATGCACTCTTCATCTGCTAGAATCGTATAATGAGGCTCCCGGACTCGATGCTCGCGGGTGATCAGAGAGAGAAGAGCAACACTGACGTAACTCAGCGGACGGCTGCAAGGCATACACTACCTGTCGTCGCTTGCCTCCTGGTATCGTGGCGCAAATCGGGCGCACCGGGGCAAAATCGAGGACGCTCAAATCAATCACCTGTGATCAAATGAGCACCTGCTGTTTCCCAAGACGTGTAAGCGGAACTTCACCCGTTCCAGAAGAGATGTGAATCTATAGCAGGACTATCGAGCAGTGTTCCGATCGGAATGAACAACTCACTTGAATCGACCCTGTCATGATCATTAGGCCGATATCCGACAGTCAGCGAGGCTACGGAGCGCTCTGGACGATGCCAAAAACAGGCAGGTGTTGCCGCAGCTCAGAAAGGACGAGGCGTAAGAGGTCTGCACCAGAACCTAAAAATAAAGAAGTCTTCGGACCGGATTACTAGGATGGAGGTGGCGATCCTGCATTCTTTTTTTGTTTGATCCATTTCTATGCGGTCCTGCTGGTGAAAAGACCGGGAGAGTGCACAAGAGTCAAGGGTGGAAATCTGATTTCCCGTTTAACTGAAAATCTGAAAACCTCGGTGGTGGACTCGTATAAGTTGGCAAAGCCGGGGATATTGTCGGTAAGAAAGCTTATTTGGCTAGCTCGGTGGCAATTTGCGCCACATCTCCACATAGACCTTGTTTCGTTAGACCCATGTAATTGATGCTGCATGTCAGCTCTGGTCGTGGGGTGGTGCAATAAGCTTTGCGGTTCCCCGGAGTGTAACAGGGTATTCATAGTCGGGACGCCATCGCGAAGGGTAAACATGGTTCCAGTTGTGCTCCTACTAACGAAGCAGAACGCCTGGTTTCTCCCGCATCGAACTCTCATCCAGAATCTGGACACATGATCGGAGAGAAAGGTCGTACGCCGCGTTGTTCCATTTTCTGGACTCATTGATTTATAGGTGTTATCAGGTCCCAGCAATGTAATCGTGAGCACGTGGAGGATGGTACAATGGCCGCAGTGAGAACATAAGCATGTCCGAAGTAGCTGAGTCCAAGACTAGGTCCAGCAGGGACGGAGCTGAGGCATAATCTTGTTGAGGTAATGACTATGGAGCGCCGTTTGTGAATAAGCGCACCACACTGTTATCTCCAGCGAGCATGCTAGTGGGTCATTCAAGTAACTTTAACCTTGACTTTAACTCACAGTCACAGTAGAGTCGCGTTGCACAACGTCACCGGTCCGTGCAATGGACTTGGAGAATAAGGTCATCACCAATCAAGAAAATAATTACCACGAGGCCTCAATGGGATAGTTGCCACTCCCTCAGTATCATGGGCACGATGTAAGGTCCACACACGCAACATGACCAACCGGCCACGCTTGGTGCGTTCATACGCCCACAGCGACTTGGTCACATCGGCCTTGATACCTGGTTCTCGGCTGTGTGTTCGCGTTTGCCTATTATATTCCATTTGTGTCTGTGTTCACTGTATTTTTCCTGTATCATTATTGTCTCACTTTGTGCCAGTGTCCTGTGGCTCGTCCTCCATGTATATAACTTTGGCTCTCATGTCTCAGAAGCATCATCCAAATCTGTCCATCTTTCTGTCTCGCCTCACCTGCTGTATCTGAAGCCTTTCAATGTGGATGTTGATCTGCACATCGCACTCATGCCAATCCCGGCTTTATATTCCTGCGCTCTATCTCCGAACCGACATTGTACTTATCTCGTCTCCCTCTTCGTCTACATCTTCCCCTTTGGTCAACACTCTCTATACTTGGACTCAATCCCACACTTGATCCCACAGCGACTTGGGGCAGACACTAGTAAGGCCCACACCCCCTCTCCGTGGTCGAAGCGAAAACTAGACTTTATATAGACAGAGAGAAGAGACCTGTGATGTGTGACGATCGTGAAACAGAAGCATTCAGAACTGCAAGCGAGAGACTTTCTCCTTGCTTTCTCCCACGCTTTCTCCCGAAACACAACTTGATAAATCATATTAATGCTATCTCTGCGAGCCCTCAGGCTGGTACGGCCCGACACCTCCTTGAGAGTAACATCCTTTTCCATTACGGACTGATATCAAGTAGATGTATTGGACCCTCTTACGGTACTGTCCTTGGTACTGTCTACACTAAATGATCCGACCTGGCTTGGCCCAAGGCTCCGGCTTTCTCAAACCCAGGACAAGCCAAGGCTATCCACCTGGGCCTGGCCAGACTTAGGCCTACTTTTATATATGTTGACAGGTGCAAGGATAAGTGTATAAGCGTTAGCTGAGTGGTAACGATTTTGGTATTTGGGAAGCTAATCGGAGTCAACCATCGCCTTTTCAACCTTATCTTCAAGTCCAATAAGTAGCACGTCCCCAAGAGACGCCCTAATGTCCGACTCTCCAGTCACTTTCCCGCGCTGCGTTACACTTCTGCGGACTTGGAACTGGCTCTCACTGTCTGAGACAGGGTTCCTTTACTTACAATTTTCAGAATGGAAAGGGACTTCCCTAGACCTCGAGTCTCCGCCGGGCTCAACGCTGGACTTTTTCTAGGTTTCCCAGCGCGCCGCATTCGCGCACACCCTTGGCGACTCAAGAGCGACGCATTCCCGACAGGCGATTGAGTTTGCGAAGTTTCACGACGCGCGAAGGCGTGCGCAATCCCTGGCGTCTGGGCCGCAGTTGTCGGGCAGGACTGACTCACCTTTTGCATCACCCAAGCGCGCCGCGCCCATGTGTGGCCCTAGCTACTTGGGATCGACGTGTCCTCGAATATAGCGGACACCTGTGCGGGGGTTCGCCGCGCGGGGGCCTGCGCGTGCAGTTGCGACGCTTCGCATCTTCCTGTACCCGAGACACGCCCGGGTCGAATCTCAGCGTAGGGACCCCAGGCGCCACGGCGAGTTCAATGTCCAACGTTCAACGATGTTCCCTGCTAGCGCACGCACTCACACGTATCGCTGCTCCGATGTAGATGTGGTGCACACTTGTCTGAGGAGCAGGTCGCTGAGCAGCCTAAGCTTGTAGCGCCATACCTAAACACGCTTGAGCTCGTGAATTCCTGACTCGAATACCACACATACCCTCACTGTCCCTCTTTGTGACACGCGGTGACAACACACTGATGACTTGAGAGGGCGTGTGCTCTGCTCGAGGCGTTATACGAACTCTACGAACACGTCAAGGAGTGAGACCAGTCGGCTATTCGCGCACGGGCACGCGCTGACAGTGGCACCGACGATGCTCTTTGTCTCCTCGCGCGCGCAGAGGCAGATACCGCGCAATCGTTCTGGAAGGGTAGCGGCGGGGCTGGTAAAGTCAACATCGGAGTGCCCACGACGATGCTGTCGAGTCGCCATCGTTCCTAGCCTGCGCTAGGTGTACATATCGGACTGCGGGATATTCCGGGGATTTTCGGACATGGCGGAGTTCATGTACAGATGCCGCTTCGCTTCGACGTGGCGGACTCGGCAAGCGCCACCACGCTGAGGCCACGGCGTATCTGACCCCGCACATCTTCTACACTAGCCCAGGGCAGGAGGGTGCAGGCGACTGCGATCATCTCCTGGATTGGACGCGTCCTCTTCGTGAGTGGCGACAACGGCGTCGGCAGGGGCACGATGACCGGCGACGGCTCCGCTCGGTTCATTCACAAATTTCCCGCACCCTGTTACGTGCAGCTTTTTTTTCTCAGATTAGAAGTATTGTAGTAGTACACCAGTGCGGGTCCAAGATGTTCACCGTATCGCTACGCTCTGGCCAGGTCACTGAGTCGCCGCCGCTGTTGGCGGAAGGACAGACTTCGGGTCCCGGGGTCGCAGCGAGTCTCTCCGGCGGCGGATTCTCAAACTACTTTGCGTGCCCGAGCTACCGGGACCAGGCAGTGTCTACCTTTCTCCAGGGCCTCGGCAGGCGATATCAAGGTGCGTTCGCTTCCTTGACTTGATATAACCTTCGGGATTTTGTACCCGACGCAGCCTCACTGGCCGCGGCATCCCCGACGTCGTCGCCCATGCCATCAATTTCTAATTCTTCCTCAACTGCAACGACTCGAGGCAGGAGAAGAGCGACACAAGCGGCTCGACGACTGTGTGTGTCCCCCTCCGTCCTATCTGGGCTTCCGTCCTTGAGCAACCGACTGAGCCAATGGGCTTTTGGTGGGTATAATCTCGCTGCTCAATGACTATCGGCTTTTCGAAAGGCGGGCTCTGCTCGGTTTCCTTAACACTGACTGTATAGCTTCGTAGCTCTCAACGACGTCACTAGCAGCTCAAATCCCTGCAACGTTAACGTTGATGGATTCTCCGCCGTCGCTTCAACCAGACTTGTCGCCCCTTCGCTCTCGACGTTAAACTCTGCAAGTCACGGTATCAGGACGCACTGACGAAGGTATCTGCTGATTGAGTAGAACTTACATTTTCCAAATCCAACCCTAACAAACTAACTTTTCGAAGCGATCTGCCAGACGTAAAGGTATACCCATGAGATACCAGATTGACCATGTAGGTCACGGTAAAGTTTTGCACCGCCAGGTACACTCTAATTCAGGAGAAAAGAAAGAAACTATTCGCCGGTTTCAAGCCCAGTCCATGCTTACTCGTAGCAAGTGCCGGAACACCCGAGGCTTGGCTCGAGGGACAATATCCATCCAGGACCACCTTTGGGGGCTAACAAGGTGCGGACTATTGTATTGTACAATGGAGGGCCCGATTTCTTCGCTCGCAGTTGTGCGGTGTTTACGATCTTGGTCAATCATGACTGTGTCTATGTCTTGAGAATAATTTTTCTCACACACGGAGACAGAACGGGGCACGACGTCCCACACCAGTTCCACGTGACAGGGTGCACATACGCACCTTGGAATGGGTCCGTTCATAACTATCAACGGACGGGGTATCCCTGATTAGGCTGTATGATTCAGCCCGAGGTACACCGCCTTCGTGATCTACTAGTTACTGCCGTGTTCGCACTCGTACACACGAGGAACCCGATTCGTGTCATCTCAATCATGATGGTCGAGATGATGGTCATTCTGTCTCTGCATCTCGCTCTTCGTGTTGATCTCTGAATGGCTCTAGGCAAAATTCTCTGTCCCAACTCTCTCCATTCCCGACTTGCCTCGCATATGTAATCTATGATCTATCTCTCAGGTGTCTCCTCCCCTCGCGCTTGTCTACGTCGTTCGGTGTCTTTTAATTGATGTTCACGCTCTCATAGTGCTGTCCATGATCACATTAATGTACGAGCAACGACCCGTCGTGCCTCATCTGCGGCGTTATCTAGACCACGCGCATCATTTAGGCCAGAGCTGTTACGAAAAAAAAAACTGATGGAGTGTGGCGTTTCGTTGGCCAGATCATTTGATGCCTCGACCAACAGAACGAGGGGTCTGTGTAAAGGATATCGTCAAGGCGCAGTGGTGGAAGCATCGAGATCAGTTTACGTTGAAGTCGTGTAATGCCAACGCCACCAATCTCGGGATGATGAGAGAAGGCCAGCTGGATTGGGATGCGGAAGGCACTGACAGAGCTGACATCATCCTTATCTCTACCGTGTCGTCATTGCTGGACAACTTAATCTAAGTCTGCATCATCTTGTCGTGAATACCAGGGCAGGGCAGGGAAGCGCAAGAATGTCTATGAGTTAGATAACGACGTGTCTCAGGGGTATAGATTACGAGTTGATGTTGGAGACGACGATGATGAATGGGGACGCTTCTCTCAACTCCAGACTTCCCCTGAGCCCTTCGCCCAGGGAGAATCGTGTCGAGATCTGGGCTGCCCAGAACCTCAACGCTCCGACTCGGACGAAGTATTCGATTCCCACACGCCTATATAGGCGCCCAACTTGTGGAGAGCGTAACGGTCGGCAGCAGTGATCAGAGCGTCCATACATCAAAGACTACATCCATCGTGAGGCCATCGTCGTTATACTGGGCGCTCCGTCATCAGCATACAATACAGCCCACGGAAGTGAAATCCCCCGGGCCCACCTTGTACCGAAACGCGACGACACGCTCGTCGTCCGCCAGCACGCCGTCATAGACGTCCCCGAACGGGTTCATGGGGAAAGCATGGCAAAACGGGAGCGAGGACGACACGTCCCGCTCGAAGCCCGGTGCAGCGGGGACGTCCGTGGCGTGCACGATGGGATTCGGCAGCCCAGGAGCACTCGCCGCGAGCGCGCCCCGCACGCGCGCGACGTTAAAATCGAACACCTGCAGACACTGGTTGATCCAGCGCGTGCCGGAGATCGAGCAGCCGCCGGTCCAGCTCGAGCAGGCGGGCGCTTGGCAGCCGAGCGTGAACAGGCGGAAGGAAGACGTGTCCCAGACGCCGGCGAGCAGCTTGGCGCGGGGGACGATCGCTCTGAAGGAGCGCTGCTTGTCGTGCGCGCGCGTCGGGTCGACGGCGTAGGAGAGCGTGAGGGCGACGACGGACGACTCGAGGCGGCTCTGGAACGGGAGACGGCACGCACGGTCGGACGCGGTGCAAGGGTAGTCCGCGCTCCAGCGCGCGTCCAGTAGTCGACAGCCGTGCGTCGTGGCGAAGGGGAGGTCGAACCTCCTGAAACGCCTCATGTAAATCTCGCCGTTGCTCGCGACGAGAATCTTGCGGGTCTCGATGGCATTGTCGCGAAGATGGACGTGGGCGACCGTTTCGTGGTCGATGAAGCAGAACGAAGGGGCGTAGGTATTCGCGGGACTGCTCAGGACCTGCGGGTGGCCGAATGGCCTCACATAAATGCGCGGACAGACGAACGTGCTCGCTCACGTTGTTTCCGCTCCCGGCCCTCCAGTCGATGAGCGTGAACGAGTCCATATCACCGGGTGCCGCTCCACATGCCATGACGGCGACAAAGTCGCCCGCGATCTTCAAGTCGACCTTTCTCCGCGAAAGCGGCCCATCCGAAACTATATGCCCGAGATCGGGGATATGGCCACTAGGGCCCTCCTCGTCAAACGGCAAAAAGTCCAACAGGAGCTCGTTCTGCCCATCGAGTTCCCTCCTGGCGCGCTTCAGAGGTCATGCCACGAACAAGCGCTCGAGAGAAAAAAGAAAAAAAAATCAATTAACGGGACGCACAAGTGCAGCATCGCGACCAGGTTCTGCGCGACCGAAACGTCGAGCGCGACGACGTCCTCCGCAAACTGCATCTCCGCCCACTCGACCGAACGGCCCTGCAGGTCGATCGTGGCGTAGCCCGCCAGCTCCTCGTCTGCGTGCTCGTCCTTGAAGCACGCAGCGACGAGGAAGCCGTCGCGCAGCATGCACGTGGTCTTCATGTGCGGCCGCTTGCGCAGCACAGCGCTCCCGCCGGACGGCGCCATCGCGTCCAGGCGACTCCATGCCGCTTCCCACCGCTGCAGCGTCGCGAAGCGATCCGGGACGGTGAGGCCCGGCGGAAATCGGTCTGCGACGCCTGCGCGGTGCGCGTAGGCGACGTACTGCAGTAGCGGCGTGTCGGAAACTAGGGCGCGCAGCCGGCGGCAGGCCCAGGAACAGGCGATTAGGTCTTGGAAAGGCAAGCGGAATAGGACATCGACGAGGATCTCCGCGGGGAGGGAGAGGAGTTTGGATGACATGAGGATGGGTCGCCTGCCAGTGGTAGTACTGCCAGTTCGTTGAGCAGGAGAAGTTTTTTTTAATGGGAACATTAGCAACGCGGATTATAAGACCTGCACAAACTTGGCCCACCAGGTGAAAGTTCCCTAATTGGAACAACAACAAAGTGCGTAACCCCACCCTCTGCCGCCTTGTTATAGTATCGGGTATCCAGTAAATCCTTGTACATCATGGGCCCAACAACAAACGCCATTGCGACCTTGTAGAGGGTGACGGGGTCTTTTGACATTATTGTTGTCAACCTATCGTGCACGGTGGTGTAAGTAAGATGGGACTTCAAAGTTGCTAGCGTGAAGACAAGATCACCCACGTGATCTGACATACAGTATACAAAAGAAATACAGTAGTAGTTGCATAAATTGTAGAAAGAAAGTACATGGGGTTCTATACCGCAAAGCACACAAAAAATTTGGATTTTTTAAAACAGTACTGTCTCTCCAAAAATACAAGCAACAGAGAAGAGTTCGCCCGGATCTCAGCGATCCCTAGCGATCCCAAAAGGATAAGGCTAGAGCGAGCCGTCGGGATCAGCAAAAGTACCTGCGCAGAGAAGATGGGCCCAACAAAAGAGAAACGGAGGCCACCAACATAGTCCAAAAGAAGAAAAAAATTCAGTCAGACGTTTGAAACTACACAGACCGCAGATCACGTACCAAAGTGGACCCCTGGAGCCAGGGCACGGGGGCGCTCGAACCCGCAGAGCTAGTTCTGTCTTGTCCTTCACCGGGAGGTCCACAGCAAGCAGCGCAAGTAATTATCGGCCCGCCACGGACCGTGTAGATGGACAGCAAGGTGGCAACAAGGTGGCCAACCAACGTTGAAGCAAGCAAGCACCGCAACAGCCTCATCTACGATCGATGACGCCAGCTGCTCGCCACGCACACAACTGATCTGATCTGCGGTGCACAGTTGAGGATGGTGCCGCCATGAGGTTACCGACCGCCCCACTCGATCACTGGGGGGGGGGCGCTACTGCGGCATCAAGCGGCGGCCAACAGGTGCCCGTGTGCGTATGCAGCGCCGCTGCCACGGGCAAGGGCAAGTGAAACAGATAGAACTGATAGATGTGCAGGCGGCGCTACTGCGGGCGAAGAGGGGAGCTTTGAGGTTGAGGGGGGGGGCACCAGTATATTGCTGGCACTGCTTCGACGGTCATCCAAGTCGCCGCAGGCGCAGGTGACCGCGCCCTGTGAACCCGAGATTAACGTGCCCCCGTATTGTTACATCGCTCGCAGTACCGAAGAAACCCCCTAAGGCTACATCAGTTCGTCAGCCGGCCAGTGGCGGGGGGCATATGATACCACAACGTTGGTAGAGCGCAGCGCAAGTTACCGCACTGCTTTATCAACATCGTCGGACTCAAACTCGGAGCCGGCTCGCCCGTTCACATTTAATTTTCCCGTTTGATTGTTATCCCGTCTGTTCATAGCGCCGCGCCTAAATGATAATCAGATAGATGCGTCAGCTGTTGCGAAACACAACAATAGCCAGTGTTGGTCGCTGGATGGTGGCAGTGGCGCGGTGGCTTCTGAACTCCCACGTCATTGTGTGCCGCAAAGTTAACCCCGCCAGCGTCGGCCGAATTTGGGACATCCTGCGAGAACGTGCATTGCGGCGCCCCGATTCGGGAGGTATAGCCCCTGGGGCCATCCAAGTCAACCGGGCGCGAAACACCTGATTTGCATCTGGCTTAATCACGCGATCGCAGCGAAGCAGGGGCGGATCAAAGCCGATTACGGCGCCAACGGTGGGGATGCTCGAATAGAGCGGATTAAGGTAGGTTGAAAGGGATGTGTGCGGGCAAGAGCTTCAAGATGCAGTTTATGGGTAACAACGGCCATACCGGACCGGTCGTCACTCTCGGGGGAAATGGTTCCGCGGTCGTTGAGTGGCGCCCCCTGAAATCAAATCAGCCAGATCATCAAAATGCTTCCGGGTTTACTCCCGAGTTGCGAAGGGAACAAGGATAAAGAGCCGGTGGTGTCATTAATAAGACTCATGTACCTAAAAAAAAATATAATAAAAATTATGCGTATGCGTCGTCAACAACTCGTGGAGAAAGGTCAGAGCGAGTGTCCTTTGGCTCAGGCATGGTAAAACGTCATGGGAACATTTTTTGAACCTCATCGGGTAAAGGAGCGGAATGGGGGTCTGTGGGAAGAATCCAGCGATCTATGTATGCACGAGGGGAGAACGAATCAAAATAGGAAAGAAATGGGTCGTATGGTGAGAGGAAGAACAGGTGATGATGAATGGAAGAGGCGGTTAGAAGCATGTCCCAAAGGAAAATCCAATCAACTCGGCTCAGTGAAACTGTGGCGCCGGCGCGTGTAAAAATGCGGAGCTAGGACCTCACTCAAAAGCTGCTCCGCCTGGGATATCTCCTCGCAGGTGCAAACTTAGACTTTGGCGAAGCACCAGAGGAAGAGCCCCAAGGCCCAAAGCTTGTAAATAAGCGCTTCAGTAGCGGCTGCGCCCGTTTGTTCTGCGCGACCTGCCAAAAAAAAAAAACAAGGGGTCAGCCACGGGATCCACTACGCTTATTCGGGAAAAAAAAGACAAAAAAAAAAAGATACGCACAGGGGATTGCATACGAAGGTGCTGGCCGTGGGGCCCACCGCCAATGACGGGCGGTACGATGACGTAGGTAGGACCCCCACGCGGCGCCTCGTACGTATGGTAGACCACGTTTTGAGACTGCGGTGGGAGCGTCCGTGAGCGGCGCGGTGCCAGGTGCGTGTATGGAGTTGGCTGGGGCACGGGGATGGGGGCGGGTGGTGGGGGTGGTGGGGGCTGGTTCACCGCGTAGGAGTACGTGCGCGAGTGCAAGTGTGGTGGTGGGGGAGGCGGGGCCGGTGCCGAGTGGGAGTGTACGGCCTGTGGCCGCGAGCCTGTTTGTGAGTAAGACCGCGGCCGAGGAGGGTCCTGGTAGTGCTGGTGGTGACGGGTACGCGAGTGGGTACGGGAGAGCGAGTTGGAGCGCGAGTGAGTCTGGGAGTGGGTGTTTGAGTGGGTGTGTTGTTGAGGGTACTGCTGTGGGTAATGGTGGGGGTAGGTGGGGCGGGAATGGCGCTGATGTTGGTGCGGATACGGGTAGTGGTCATATGGCTGGCGAGAGGATGGGCTCGGGGTCTGCATGCTCTGTGAAACGGAATCGATCCAGTTCGAGATGCGAGTCTGAGTGGCCATGTAGCGCTCGTAGGCCTCAGGGGAATAGTCGTACTCAGTCATGGTTGAGTGTATTAGCGGAAGGGCGGTTACTTGCGAGAGGACGGCTCTGTTTATATAAGGGGTTTGGTGGGGGAGGCAAGACAACAACAAAAAATATTACGTTACCTTTCTTACTCTGACACACCAATAAGCCTCACACTCTTGATCTATCAACTCCACCGCCAACTCCTTTGCTCGCCTTCTTTGGTCGCACAGAGCTTACTGCCTCCCTCACACTCTCCCTCACTTTCATTTCCGGCTCATTCCTGAACATGGACCCCTTGTCGCAGCTCCACTTGCTGTGCAGGAGATCCACCCAATCTGTCCCCTTCTTTCAGGTTATGTCCTCAGCATCCCATTGCGATCTGGCATCTCAATCGACCTGGTCGAGGCGTCTGATTCAGCACCGATAGGGCCCGTGTCTAGGACCATCGCCAGCATCAGTCCCTCGCTTCGAGTTCCTTCCCGCTAAATCCAAGCTCGAGGATCCCAGATCAGTAGCTGTGGCGCGGGTGAAGGATACCGAGGGAGATTCCAGAAGCCTAAATTGCTACCTTTAATTCACTGCTCCGGGGTGATGTAGCGATACGGCGATATGGGGGACGATCTTAGGTATGTATATATATATATACTACCGAGAATGTACATTGCACCGACCTACCTATGTTGTACTGTTCGCAGTCGTCGATAACATTATTACACTTGTAACTCAACTGGACTCCCAGTGCTACGTTCTTACAGTCATGTTCCGTCCGAGTCAGCGCCGGGATATTTGGGTTCCTAGCTGAGTAAATCCGATCGATCAACCGCAGGAAAGTAGTTCATGGTGTGCTGACTGAGAAATATTTGGCGCAGGCACGTAGACACGCACACAACAGCGGGCGATGCGACCGATCTTTTCCACTGTGAGAGCAGCTGGAAAAGGCTCGCAGTTCATCACAGCCCACCGCGGCTCAGGGTTACCATTCCCAGACACAGCCTTCCCAGCGGCTTGAGCATGCCGATACCATATAAGACGCACTTCCATCCTGCATGGTGTTAGCGTGTCTCTCTCTCCCATCCTCCAGGATAATTAAGGCCGCATGTAAGGGGGTGCGCGAGTACACGCCCCCTGTGCATGTCGTAGCTTCGAGACGCAACCCGAGCCCGTGGAGCACTGCGAAAGAGAGCTAGACAGGCGGATCCTCTGGGAAAGGCAGAGAGAAAGGAGGCCTCGCGTAACGCCGTGCTTACGTCCCAAATATTGTGCTTAGGGGTCTAGGAAGAAGACGTACCGCCAAATTCTACTACTGTTTGACACCGCCTAGTGACAACCAAGAGGGATTGCACGGGCTAGTTTATACGGATTAGCAGGAACGGGAAAGCCGAATATAAGGAGGTATACGAGACTAGGGAAGAGTCAAAGCCTTTGCCCGTACCCTAGCCCTGTTCCGAGTAACTGTACTTTCTCACGGTCCCCTCGATGGTTGCTAGCCACGTTCCACTATTCGAGCGTCAATCGATAATCATCACTCCACAACGACCAAGCTCGATGCTGGATGGTCCTCCGCCCTACATCAAAGTGTTTTCACTACGAGTGTACGAGTGACAACACAGGCATGAAGGTCACTCACCACCTGGCTCACATACAAACCCGAGCAGGTGCTCGCCGTCTGTTAGGATCTGGCGGCACGGCCTGAAAGTGTGTTCCTGTGTCGCCGTCTCGCAGTACGGGAGCCCGGGGGTAACGTCCTCGGCGAAATATGCGTTCGCAACCACCCTGTGTACTGCCACCGTCGCATCACGACGGTCGGCCGAAGGGCCGCGTCCGTCGGCTATTTCCGCGTGGGCGCGCTTAGCGCGGAACGCGTTAAAGTCACGCACGAAGAGCGTGCTCGGCTCCGACCCTCCACCCGCGACCAGCCACACCCAGCGCTGTCCCGCACACCTGACCTTTCCCCACGCAAACTCCTCCTGGGACACATGCGCCGCGCGCGGGCCCCACGCTCCCCACGGCAGCAGCACGCCCGTCGGTGTCCCACGTCGCCGCGAGCAGCAGCGCCTTCCGGGACAGCGCGATGGACCACCGGAGCGCGCGATAGCCCTCCATAGTCGTGACCAGCATCGTGAGCCGCACCACGCCCTGCGCGGCATCGTTCGCAAACGGGAGGCGGCGGTACCCCGCGCCCGCCCGGTCACGCCTGCGCTTGCTGCTCGTACCGAGGCTAGTACCGTCGGCGTCGAAGCGCATCGGCAGATGGCGCAGGCCGCTGCGGAGCGCTGGGAGCGCAAGATGGCAGAGCGGCGCCAGCGTCGGGTCTGTGTCGTCGGCGCTCGGCACGCGACAAAGGACGAGCACGTCTGGCTGCGTCTGCAGCACCGCGACGATGTCCGGCGCTACGACGGCAAAGCTCTGGCTGTATGGCGACGAGTCCGTGCCGTCGTTTTTTATCTGCCCGATTCTATGCATCAGCACGGGAGCGATGTGGCTTGAAACAACTCTCGGCCACTCACGCGAATGGTGCGTCCGGTCTTCCATTCGGTAAGGTACCACTGGCAGAACGCGACGTCGTGCGCGTTCCAGGCTTGGTTCGTGCTCAGTTGGATAAGGATGGCGTCGCCGTTTCTGACGAACTCGGCCTGCACTTGTAGCCCGGTATCGAAGACGTCCAGCGCCATGATGGGTATCGTGGAGTTCGCGGCGAGCGGGTGCGCCGCGCCCGTGCGGAAGTCCAGCAGGCGCAGATGGGCCATAGGTCTCTCCAAGCGAGCGGCTTCGAAATGAACCGAACGGTGCAACGTCAGCGCAAGGCGCCAACAACAAGGCACAACGCGAGGCTTACTCGGGATGCGAGACGACCACGGTCAGGTCGTGCTCCACAGCAAAGACGACCGCAAGCAGCGACCCGCGCGACGGAAAGTCGACCCTCGTCCAGCCGCGCTCGTCGTCGTCGTCGTCGTCCTGAGCAGGGCGGCGGCGCGCCAATCGCGCGGTGGTAGTACCCCGGCGTGCGTGATTTGTCGACGCCGACCAGGAAGCCGTCGCAGATCGCGTAATGGGTCACCTCGCCCTCTGGCCCGCGCAAGGTCGCGCACGAGCGTGTGCACGCTCAGGCGTTCCCACGCGCGCTCCCACCGCCGCAGCGCGTCGAGGCGGCTGTCGACGGGCGCGGGGAGCGAGGGCACGTCCACGACGCAGGAGTTTGCGCGCGATATCATGTATTGCAGCAGCGGCGAGCCCTCGATCAGGCCTGAGAGCCCCTTGCACGTCTGTCGACATGCGCGTAGGTCGCGCGGGGGCAAGCAGGACACGATCTCGAAGAGGAGCTCGACGCAGAGCTTCTGCAGGAGTAAGCACATACTATGCGTAGATGCACTATCAATGAACAGGGGGAAAAAAAAAGCTCTTATACGGTCTGCACGGCATCGACGGAGGTACCCTTAGGCATATTTGTTTATATTCACACCCTGTACGTAGCGAGAATTGCGGGAACCGCGCAAAGTGGACGTACGATATCTGTCGAACTATTGACTTGATGACACCCAACCGACCACGAGTCTGACACGTGCCCTCAAGATAAGGCCATTCGAGCGCGGTTTACCAACGCCAAGTTCGCAACGCTGCGATGAGGGCAGTATAGTGGGTCTGACGGAATTCTCGGAGCGTACAAGTGTATTGGTTCCCAGTACAACGAGCATGGGTATATTGTGTTCCTATAGTTCCGAACGAGGAGCCGAGTCCACATGGTAGGACTGCGGAGAGCACGTGGAAAAAAGGCTCGAGATACGCCGTCATTCGAGTTATATGAAGCACCAGATCGTGTTCGGAAGCCCTGATCATGAACCAATTGTTTGAGGGTGTTGGTGACGGCCAGAAATACGTAAGGGGGAAAGTGCATTTTCGTCCCCGGAATCGATGGAAAGTGTGTAAGTTGGAAATCGCTTCGACACAAGGTCCCTCAGCACGCTAGTTGGGGCCAGACGTGTATTTTACTCAAACATATTGTCTTTTTTTTTTTTGAGAATCCATTATAGTGCGCCTTAAGGTACGTGGCTCTATGCGACACTTTAACATCCCTGTACTAGTATTCCTTCCACCTCCCAAAATGATAGCCACTTTACATCAGAACAATCTTTATTCCAGACAAACAACACTCGTCATCGTGTCTTCCGCAGCCCTGAGGTCACAATAGTACCCTGCTGATGGAATTATGCTACTTCACCACGCAATCGAGCAGGAGAAAGATCGCAAATAAGAGGGTTGTGTAACTGATAAGTCGCTTAGGTCATGAAACTCACCAACCCCCAGTAGCGCCTTATTTAGCTTCAAGTGTGCTTCGAAAATATGGACGAGGCAGCTATCGGACGTCGAGAAGCAGTCAAGGGGTTGACGAGCTTGCTGGCGAGATACCGAGCATGACGCGTGGGATATCTGGCCCGCATATGTGATAACGCCGGAGAGTCGAGAATCGGGCTTTCTCATGTCATGACAACCAGTCAAGCAACCAGTCCCAATCCGACCGAGGCATAGTCTTAGTTCTGGCCCGTAGCCGGTGGTTCTAGCACAACCCCAACTTCGCGCTTCCCTACCGTGATAATTTTCTACTAGTACAGTAACAGATATATCAGGCCGCTCATGCGATCCTGGGTTCAGCTAAAAAATTTCGCGATTACACCAGAACAACGACTTTTGGATGGACAGGCCAAACGGGTTTCTAGTAGTCCCTGTTTTCGTTAAAGGATTTGGCTTCGGGTCGACCCGTTCGGCTAATGACCGCGTGCTTCCGGCCGGTGTCCTCGTTGACTCACTCATCATTCGGCAAGATCATCCGTCTAAGTCATCCGGGTTTGGAGAAATTGGCTCTTTAATCGGCGCATAACACCGGTATTCGTGTCATTTCTACAGTAATATACACCTGCTTTGGATTTGTCCGCTGGCGATCGCGCTGCAGCACGCGCAACACAACGCATAAGCTTACATACAGCGAGGCACATCATGATCGAACCAAATATGGAAGGTTCTGAGATTCACTGCCATGGATTAAGCCGCCTCGGAATCCACCCACAAACGTCGGTGGTTTAGCAAGCTGGTGGGCCTGGTGTCGGCGAAACAAGAAGATAGAAACATATAATACGTGTCCCGGGAGACTGGTGCTGGAAAGGGACCGCTAGCGGTGCTAGCATAGCACGGAAAATATCCTTTGCATAGCCCGAGGGTGCCCCAGTCGACTTAGTGCCCTCTGATCGGATATACATGCATGACATGACGTGCAAAGTTAATCTCTTGTTGTATTTGGTGCCGTACGGTATTTCCGTAAGTGCCTTCCTCTGCATCAGTTTCAAGTTCTAATCCTTTCAAGGTGGTGTCTCTGTAACAGGTGACATTGCTTTGGTTCTCTGTCTATCCATTGATGGTCATACCTCCCGTAGCTCCCTTGCCGATTGTCCATCCTGGGTATGGCTTGTTTCGAGAATTGAAGTGGATCTGGTAGCGCCTCAGATGCTCTCAGACGCTCTTCGAGGTTTTTAAGTCCCTCGAACATCCTCTCTCTGCCTCTCACAACATCCCCGTCATGGCCTCGTCAACCCACCCATCTTCCTCCCTTAATTTCTCTCAGCGTAGCTTTGGAAGTGGCGGGTTGCCGCCTCTTCCCCATATAGTGGACAGGCGGTTGCAGACACAGATCTTCACGCATCGCAGTTTGGCCAGGAGGCCCAAGCGTTCCTTCGAGGATTCGCCCGACGACCCGAGTCCCGACAACGAGCAGTGGGTCTATTGTTATTCTCACCGCGATAAGACGACGCTCGCCTGACTCTGATTCCGATTCCGCGGAAGATTGGTGCACATTGGGGATCCAGTGTTTAGCCTTGTGGTGACCGACCTGATTCGAGACCTCTTCCCAAATCTAAGCGTCGGCCCTTCCTCCGTTCGTTTGATTGGTCTTTTCTATCCTTGGCCGTGGTCCCTGAATGTAACCCTTTAGAAAGTGAGGGATCGCCTGAAACACACCGCTACGCTTGCTAGAGTGTATGGTGCTTCCTTGATCGCGCCACCATCGCCCGCTGACGCTTCCCTTCCAGCGCGGTCTTGTACCGTCTGCACGATCGCCTTCTAGTCCAAACCGCTCAAGCTAGCGAAGTCAAGGGGTCACAGAATGCACAAGGTTAGCACCATTCATGACGTAAGACCCACATCTCTGTTTCTGACTTGCCGTTCTGTCCAAAGCCGAGGTGTTCAAGGTACCGTAGCGCTGCAGCCCCTTTTTGACAAAGTAATACAGAATAACTCTTGTGAACAGGCTTACGTCGGAGCACTCTACAGAGAACAGGGCATGGGTCCCGTCAACGACTGGCTCCGCTCGCTTTTCCAGTTGTACGTCCTAGACGCGTACGAGAACATACGCAGGGAACATCTTCTGCCGCCTGTGCAAACCCCACATGCGCCGACGCTTCGGTCCGTGTCGTAATGCGGCCTAAGCTCCGAAATAGCCACTGGGAAAGAATAAATGTGTAAGCCCCACGCTCCCGTACCTCTCAATTATAGGTCCGCAATCTAAACCCACATGTCCAGGTATACGAGCTCGGGAATTCTTTGGACACCGCTGAGAAGTTACAATTTGGGGAAGCGTCATCGGATGTGGAAGCTGAACGATGTCTTGTGTACGATTACCTGCTAGATTGTGTGGTTGATACAATGTCTGCCAAATTGTGAAGTTTTGTCTAGTCGTGCAATTCACGTTATCGATTTCTGAACACTCGTATTCGCAATGACAGCAAGCGGGCCCAAGAATACCTACGCCCATATATGGTTTCCTCGGAGGCAATGGATAAGCTGTGGCAGCAGTTGCTACAAACCGTCCTATGGAGCCGTCGGGATGGCGAGGCCGCCGAGTGTCACGATCACAATACAAGTGGCGTCCGTGCTCACTTCTGTGGTTAAAGTCCGAGATGGCGACAATATTCACCTGCCTCTCTCATAATTTTTCATGAGCAAGTTGTGGGGGACCAGGCACAGGTAGGAGCGGCTTCGGGACCCATATGAGCGCTCCGCGCTGCGAGGGACACAGGGCGAGGACCATTCCCTTGGCCCGTTCGGGGCGCTACCCGCGACTTGGCCCACGCGCACAGAAAAGGCGAAAGATGATGTTCCCAAAGCGCCTGCGTATCGACTAAGTTGAGGAACAGTAATTGATCTGACACCGTTCGGAGGGTCAAATGTGTCGAAGGGGAATGTGTCCTAATTAGGAGGTGCTTTAGCCTGAAAAGTACGGTACGTCTCCATTGGCCTAAGGAAATCAGTCAAACAAGCTGGCATTAAGGCTCGCTGCCGAATGTGACAGAGGGGCAATATAAGCCACTAGTTTATAACCTTAATGTGCTCACCGGGAGCACGGGAGTGCTGCAACTCTAATGACACCCTCCAACTTGCGTCTCCTTGGTTCGAGCGAGGCCAGGAGAAGCACAAAAACCAAGCCCCGGTGTGTTTTGGAAACGTCTCTCGAGTGAAAATAGATATGGGCTACAGAACATCGTGTCCATGTGTGGGTCTAGTCAAGTGGTAACTAATGGATAAGTCGAGGAATCTGCGCTTTCCTTTGCTTTGAACGCCGCTGGTGGCACGCTAAACTTGAAGCTAAGCTACTAGGAACTCGGCTTACAACGTCGGCGGCCAGTCGGATACCAGCATGGGGTTGAAAAATCATGATTGGGCGGGCAGGAGACTCAGAGCGTCCGGGGCTGCGTCCCACTTTCGGTCTCTCTGATAGCTGGTGATGGGAGTGGCTGCCAAGAAGTGTACTAGTAATGTTAACGCGTTAACCACTTCGCTTACGGCATTTCAGAGCCCTAATTGGTTAAGTCACGTTTGATATTTAAAATTTCAAAACTGGTGATGTCCGATGCCATCGTTGGACACACATCATATGATCATGATATGCACTGGTACCATTTTCGTGAGTGAGTTATTCGGCTCAAACTCCGTATGAACCCGTCTGGGGTTATCCCTGATTGCGGACGCTGCGTCTGCATTGGTACCGGTGCAGATCATGTCTGATCTTCGGTCTACGCAACAAACCCTGCCGTATTTCGAGTTCAAATTCGAATTGGGTCGAGCCAAATGGCAGTTTGGCGCCTTGGTTTGACGCAAGGGTTGACGTGCTGACTTTGACAGAGACAGTCTTGCTGATGGACCAAGTGCATAACGCCATCATAGGATAAATAAGGATCATAGATCCCGGAAATGGTACAGCATTGAGTGATGTCGGCCAATATCTTCCTTGCAGAGAGAAGAGGGTCCGGTATGTGAAAAGAAACCACGACACTTGCCAGAAACTGATTTGTCGCATTCGATCAACCGAACATCCTTCAAATTTGTTATTATTGGTTCGGTTCTCACGATAATTGCAATTTCGAGCCAAACTTGCCCGGCCAAGCAAGCGTCCAAGTTCTTGTTAGCGACTTGGTGTTTATCCGTCCCAGAGCATTACTATATACTAAATTCTCTTTTAAACCAATGTTAGGTTAGGAGGCGCGCACACACAACTGAGTTGTACCATTTCTGAGTCACTGCGCGCAGCTAAGCGCGCAGCACATCAAGGCGTATGGTGACCTTGATGGTGACGAAATATGGAAGGTATGTCAGAGCATGCGGCTCTATCATATCAATTAAACGGAACACCCTAATGAGGTCGCGATTGTCTGTCAGCATAGGGCTCGTATTCTAAGGCCGGAGGGTTCAAATACTGCAAGCTGGTAAGCCCTCTCTCGTCCTAACCTCCTTTCGAGATCTGGAACTAAAGGAATATGGTGTATATGGAGCTTACTGGAGTGGTGTCAATAATCAACTCGGTTGGTTAGGTACCCCACGTGAAGATGTGTAGCCAATGAAAATGATTGCCACAGCGGCGGGGCAAATGTGGGCAGGGCAGAACGAACGACTCGGAGGAAATGGTTTAATGACCTCACCGGTTATTCGGAGACTCATTAGGTCAAGAAAGTCAGACCCCGTAAACTCACCATGCCAGCACTTGGTTCAGTCATTGTTGTTTTCTTCATCCCCTCTATCGTCTCGCAGGTCTGGCGGCGATTTGGTAACCTCCAATCCGTGTCCGACAATTACAGCCAATACAGGTGACTTGCAAACCCTTTGGGGACCTCTTCCCCGCTGTTACGACCTAGCCAGGTGTGTATGCCTTTGATAGGCGGGATACACGTTCCTGCCGCCGAGGATGTCCGGTAGCACCGTAGCTATTTGTGAGTTGATCCAACTTTGACGTGTTCCAGAAGCTTGAAACGCTTGAAACGCATGGCGCGGTGCCTTTCCCCATGCCGCTTCGTTGTGCTCCTATTCTCATTCTCTACCACCTTGCCATGTCGTTTTCAAACGAAGAGCGTACCCGCCCCAGTCCCTCCCCCACTTTCCCCGCTATAACCCAAATACTTCCCCCCCTTCCAACTATATCGTCGGTTCGGCTTTTGAGGCAAGTATTCACCCACAGCAGCATGAGCGCAGGACCCCGGAAAGGGTTTGAGTTTGAGGCGCCTCACGATGATCCAATGCGCGATAACGAAGGGCAGGTCCTCCTCCTCCCTCTTTCACTAGTCGACTAACGTCTCTGGAAGATTGGCGCACATCGGGGATGGAGTACTGGGTCTGGTGGTTACCGATCTCATCCAAGGCCGTTACCCACGTTTGCACGTCGGTCCCACGTCGGTTTGTTGGAGCGTCGTCGTTCGCATCGTCTTCATTTTCTTACCATAGGCCGTCCAGAAAGTGCGAGACCGCATCAAGTGTGGTGATACACTCGCAAAAATGTAATATATCTCTCCCCTAACGTCAGTTAAGCAGTGCTGACACGTGTACTACCAGCACCCTACAGTATGGGCTTCATAAAAAGCTGAGAGGTGAGGGCTCTCGTCTTAGGGATGTGCAGAGGGTGCAAGGTATGGTCACCGCGCATTTCGTGCCCTCCCTCGTCATCCTTAATTTGTCGTCCTGTCCAAAGTGAATGTCTTCAAGGTACTTCTCTTCTGAGCCTTTGTGATCCATGGAGACCTTTTGAAACCGATTACAGGCCTACGTGGGTGGTCTGTTCAGGGAACAAGGAGTCGACGTCGTCAAGAGGTGGCTAGACCCGCTGTTTGAACCCTTCGTCGACGTCGCATACTGGGCTGAGCGGCGGTACCATCTCTCGCTGGAGCACACAGCACCAACAACATCCTTTCCTACACCTTCCCTACCCATTGCGCCTCAATGGATGGCACCTGCTCCGAGCCCTCCGAGACGGGCCGCGGAGGGCGTGAAGCAAGTTGACGTCAATAGGAGATCGGAGGCAACGACAGCCCAAAATAGACCTTCGCAACGTCACAGCTACGCAGTAGCGGGAGCCTATCCGGGGCAGACAGACGGGCCTAGAGGTCGGCACACGTGGCGAGGAATCGGCTCACGAGATGGCGGAAGAGGGGACGCAGGTGAGTACGACGGGACATCATGGTGATGATCCCCCCCAGAGGGCGAGTGCGGCCCACATATTGTGCCTGACGCTTTCTGGTCGTATTACCAGATGCACCCGACTCTTCGTACGCCGGTCGGCATTCTGGTGCATCCCCTCGACAACGCTCGCCGGCAACTGCAGAGTTGACCGAGAGGAATGCGAGGAAGCGGCCGAGGTCGAAGTAGGGCAATATTAGGTTGGTGTCAGTGCTGCGTCTGCGCGTTTCATCCAGTCTAGGTCCTTACCGGCTTAAACGCAGGAAGCGCCTAGCGAAGCGCTGCGAAGGTTGCTGCGAAAGTTCTCGGACTCTACGAAGGGATGCACGAAGGACGGAAGGACTGTGAGTGAAGGGGGGGTGTAATATGTTCGGTTTCACCTGCTATTTATACAAATAGGAAAAAAAAAAAAACAGAGCCCGAGCCCCGGTGGTGTCCAAGTTCGTGGCTGGTTTGGGGCGTCCTTGTATTTGATTTGATATGCTTCATTCCTTTCTAGGAGGTGCTTCTCCGAGTACTACAACACCACGATAAAGCTAGGCGCTGACGTGAAAACCACTGGCAGAAAGGCTCAAAGCGTGTGCAACTCCCACTAGGGTGTATTGATGTTGTTCCGACTCTGACAGCATCCGTATTCATTTCCCTTATCGTGTGGTCCGTGAGGAGGGTTCTTCTCAGCGGCCTCAAGCTAGCTCCGAGTCATGATAAATCAAAAGAATTTAAGGCAAAACCCCGCCGGATAACAAAAACTGTACGGGCAGAAGGTCACTTATACTAGTACAAGAACCTACAGATGGGTAGAATCCAAAAAAAAAACTTACAGTAAATGCAAGAGTAAATGTAACGCATTCAAGTTAGTGAGAGACTCTTGAGTCTTGATGAGACCTGTATTACTGTATCCCGAACTCTGCTCCTCGGCGGTCGATGTTGGTTGGTCGTGAGTGTATTGTTTGGTGCATCGATCAAGGTATTAATTGCAAGTGATTTGATGTAATGTTGATACCCTAAACGCGTTGATACTCCCGAGACATATTGATCTACTATTGTGCCGATCTATCCACTACTGTAACGACGTCTGTCGCAGACCAAAAACAGCTCTAGCTGATATCTGGGGCTTCAACAGGGTATCATATATGATATATCGTGTCGTCTCTGACATGTGCGTCGTGAATTTCGTGATAGATGGTACGTCTCTAAGGTGAGAAGATACCCATGATTTTCACTCACATATGGCACAGCCCGCACAGCACCCATGGCATCATTCGGCGGACGAAACATCGGACAGGAGCTTGGCATCCGGTGATGTAGGTAGCAATGCCAGCCCATGGTGTCTATTTTTCGCACTTTCATACAGCACGGTTGGGGACATTGAAGCGGAGAGAGAAGGTATTGTAATGAAATCAGATCGAAGGGGCCTCGGGCTGGTACCGGTGTGCTACTGGACATAGTTTCTCACTGGAAGGTGAGAGTGATCCGTGGGCCACCTTTCTGCTCCGAGGCTCCGGAGCATCCATCACCAACGTGAATGCGACCTCGTTTCGGGTCTACTGTACTAGGCTACATGCTAAACAAACTCTCAAAGCCCCGATTCAGGTTCAAGCGAAGCTTGTATTGGAAGTCCCTATGCTTACTGTAAATCATATCACTGACACGCATCTGTCTCCCTTTGACTTGTCCTTAGATCATGCCATTTTGGTGAGATTCGCACAGGTTATTGCTGCGAACTTTTAACGCTCAGTGAGTCAGTTTGACTGATTTTTGTGATACCATCAAGATCTCCTGGGGGATCTGATGGTGGGGTGACCCCACTTTCTTGCCTGGCTGCCGTTAATGTCTCTACGAGTCTTCATTTTTTAGTTTTGTTTTATGTGCGGTAAACTTTATGGCGGCATACTATTGGCAGTAAACGAACGTGTTGGTCTTGAGAATAAAAATTTATCCACAAGCGTACAGGAGTGGACCTTGCGATTGCTAACCCACGTTGAGCTATTGCTTTCCTGTGTACGCCAAGGTAACTAGATATACCACACGGCTCGAAGTGAATATGCAAAATAGAATACGATGGCCTGACCAAAAGTCACGGTGTCGGAACGTCAAGGGCCTCGAGGCTTCGCGGTCATTGACCTAGTCGCACACAGCCATGCACGATTGGGTCGTCGACCACGACTCAGAATCAGCCATACTCCTTCCTGCTGGTGTCCCACTGGCACTAAGGAAAGAACCCTCGATTCGAATGGGGACGATACAATGTAACGGTTATGTAATATGGGTAATCGTCAAAGAAGCCTCGTCGCTATCCGAACTCCGACTCCGAAGCCTCTTCCGGCGCGTCGACTCGATCACCCCCATATTGTCGAGCTCGACAACGGAACTACGGTGGCCAAAGCTGCGACCCATAATACCCACACTTTTCCAGACGCCTTCCTTTAATTAGAACAGCTGAAGAAGTTCTTGCCGAGGACCTGCTTTTCCAAGGATACCGCTCCCAGGAAGTTTACCGTTCTTCTAGTCTCCTCGTGGTGACACGGCAGATGGTACAGACTAAGACGACGAGAAACTGTGGCGTTGCAGTTGCGAACGTGAATTCGCCTCCCAGGACTTGAACCTCGCCTTGAATGTCAACGTTGTCATCGGGATATCGTCAAACACACAAGGTACGTGTCATTTGCCACGCAACACCCACCACGTTGATGGTACTGCCCGCCGTTGCTCTTCTTCGATTTATAATCAAAGGAAAATCCTTGTCGAGAGTTGGGAAGTGGACCCCGTCAACGAGTATTCCGCTCGCCTTCCGGTTGTACGTGTACGGCACATACGAGAACGTACGCAACGAACATTTCTGCCGCCCGTGTAGCCCCTACCTCCAACGATACGTGTGAACAGAGCGAATGAAAGCACAGAACAGGCCATACGAGGATGATCATAATAAAGATGAAGACGTGTTTGTCCTGAGGCTCACACTCCCGCTTTCAAAATGTGAGTAGCGAGCAGAGGTCTGGAGGTTCTCTTACCCCCCAGCTAATCTGTTGGTTTCAGCACAAGGTCACAGGAACTCGGAAAGGCCAAATCGCCGCTAGCAAACGACTCCGAGACGTGCGTGCGGGTGTTTAGCGACGCGAGGGAATGTATGAGGAACCGTTACGACATTCCTGTTATCTCGCTTGGAGGCGCCACACATTCTTCTACGCGTTCACTGAGGAAGATGGCCCCGAAGCACCGCTGCTGCACCTGCACGTCGATCAAGAAGAGCCTTGCGCCCCGAAGATGGGCAGGCGTCGAACAGGTGTCCCACTGTAGTTTGGGATGTGTTTCGTCCCAAAAACGCGACCCTTTTGACCTACAGAGACCAGTCTTGAATGAGATGCATCGAAGCTGTCAAACGTAACTGAGGGTAATCGGCCATAGGCTTAAAACTATAACCTTCATGACAGCGGGTATTGTGATTTACAGAGCGCATGAGGTCAAGCAAGAGGTGGACAAAAGAGATCACCCAAATTGCCAAATTCTAGTGTGCTAGGAGATATCTGAGTGAAAACATTCTGGACACCCACACATTCAAGCGGGGGCAGTCAGTGACATCGAAAATAAAGTCGGGCTAACCCAACGACAGTAATAATTCGTTCGGCTCAAATGTCAACAGCTTCGATGATTGCGAGACACGTATGGGCGCCATTTTTCTCGCTTGACCGAATTATTCGGCTTGGACGTTCAATCAAGCATTCAATATCGTTCTATCAGAGCTATCTCCATTTATGCAGGGCAGCAGATGCTCCGTCTGCAAACAGAACCCACATGGCCCCACAATATTGTATTTCGAATTTAAACTCGAATTGGGTTGAGCCGAGTGGGTGGCGGTTCGATTTGCGCCCATAACTGTGGTACGCTTGCAAGCGCCACCCCCACCCTGAGCCCATTATGCACATCTTATGCCAGTAATAAGCTGTCTAGGCCTTGGGAAATGGAATAATCAATAACTTCCTTCTATGGAAAGGTGGGTGAGGCCACCTCAACGTACCCATAACATCACTTAATATAACCTGTCATTAGTAGTCGCTCGATCGACGTCGTTTCTTTTTTTTTTTGATTGATGCTGACGGGAATCCCGGACCGGTACTCGTAAGTATCGACTTTCTCAGGCTGAGGCTGATGTGTTCTTGTCAGTGTCATAGCGCTCCCTTGTTTGGTTGTTCCATCCTCAGAGTAACATTCTACAAAGACCTCTTGTAAGCCGCATCGGTCCTGAACGTGCGCGCCCGTGACTGTATTATTCTGAAGTTACCACAGGAATAGTGCCTTCGGTGTAAGGTATGGAGCCTAGACATGGAAGATGTCAAATGTACGTCAAGTAACTTACGCACGATTCTACCATATCGTTCATTATTGATCGATAGAAGTCAACCTTCTGAAGATGCTGCGATCACCTGTCAATACTGAAGGCCGGACGGTTCGAATCAGCGCTCGCTAACCTCTCTCGTCCTAGACTCCTTTCGGAATGTCCATGTCATTATGCTGTTTGCGGAAGCATATCGGACCAAGTACCGGACGAGGTGTTACAGTAACGACTGACTCGGCTATTCAGTTTGGGGTCTCACGTGAAAGCGTGTAGGCCAATACAGTAACAGGATCGCCTCCCCCAAAACAGCGGCTGGATAAATGTGGGCAAAATCTGAAGGGGGGGACTCAGAGCATGTAATTGAGTGTCCTCACTTGCGGACTGATGAAAGCGCGAAGCAATGCGGAGGCCATGAAGTCGTAGATCCGAGATTCATTATGCCTGCAGGCACTTAGAACACTGGCAGATAGTCGGTCCTCTTAATATCCCCGCCAAGTCTTGGGACAAGTAAGTCCAACAACTAATACTATAGTACCATTGACGCGTAAGTCCTTCCGGCATCCTCTTCCATTCTGTCAATAATCTGACGGTGTGACTATGCCTTAGATAGGTGGGGATTGGCCTTACTGCTGTCGAAGATATCCGATGTCGGTAGCTATGTATTAGTAAGTGGAACTAACCCTGGTCGGACGTTTTCCAGAAGCAAGGGAGTGTCCTTTAATCCGTGTCCCTTTATTGCGCTGCCCCTACCCCTCACTCGCCACTTTTCCATGCCACCACTATCTACGACAGAGCCCACCCCTACCCCTTCTTCCTCCACCCTCCCAGTTGATGTAGCTAACACAGTGCCGCTCCTTCCGGAAATACAGTCAACGCAGATTCGGGAGCGGATATTCACCCACAGTAGTCTGACTGCGAGGCGTAGGGGTGAGTTTGAAGCACCTCGAGATCATCCAAGCCGCGATAACGAAGAGTGAGTTTACCGTTCCTACTTCTTTCATCAACTCGATCGATTGGATTGTCTGTAAGATTGGCACACATCGGGGACCAGGTAGTTAGCCTGGCTGTTACCGATCTCATCCAGGGCCACTATCCGCGATTGCGTGTTGGGCCCACCTCGGTCCGTCGTTGCATCGCCCTTTGCATTGTCTCCGTGTTCTCACCACTGGAGAACCAGAAATTGCGAGATCGCATCAAGTGTGGCGACGCCCTCGCGGAAATGTATGCATCTTTCCTTTTGGCCAACTAAGCAGTACTAACATGCCTGTGCTCCAAGTACCGTGAAGTATGGTCTTCATGAAAGTCTGAGAACACAAGCTCCCAATCTCAAAGCCTCTCAGAGCGTGCGAGGTATGGCCACTGCATATCATTGCCTCTTGCGTGACCTTTTACCCCGTCCTATCCAAAGTGGATGTGTTCAAGGTACCTGCCTTCTCGGGGTTTTCGATACCCTGTGGGGACCTTCTGAAGATTAATACAGGCCTACGTAGGCGGGCTGTTCAGGGAACAGGGCATGGATATCGTCAAGCAATGGCTCGATCCGCTCTTTGGACCCCTCTTGGACGCTGCGTACCAGGATGCGCGCCGAGACCACCTCGTGGTCGAGCCTGCTGCATCAGTAACTATCCCTCGCACGCCTACTAGTGGGCGCAAACGGCGAAGAGCAAGTTTGCAAGATGGTCCAAGTGGAGATGCAGGTATGAAGGGTCATTACGATACTCGCATATCCGCATGATGTGAATCTCTCAACCTGACGCTTTGTCTTGCTCTTACTAGATGCACCCGACTCTGGGTCCATTGATAGGCCTACTAGCGCGCTGCCTCGACGACACTCGCCGGCGACTGCAGGGTTGACCGAGAGGGGCCCAAGGAAGCGGCGTCGGTCGAGATAGGGTGGCGCGATATTAAAGATATGACAGTACGGCCCCTCGTCTGCACCCCAAGGTTCCTTGTCTGGACACTCTCACTGCGGCTGGTTTTAAATTGCAGGAGGAACAAGGGGAAGAACCCGAAAGTAACAAAGAGATGCACGAAGAACAGAGAGATGATGAGAATAAGGAGAATTATGACTTAGTTCAGTCTGTAATTATATAAATATCGAAGGAAAAATAACTCTGGTCGCCGGTACGCTTACTACTAGTACAGTTGGACCCCTCTTAACCCATACCCCCTCCGTGGACGAGCTGCGCTATGGGTTATGGGTTTTGAGAGGTATTCTACAGCCTACAATCGTATTTTGGTGGATGGATCAGCCATGGATTATCAGAGGATATGGGTGATCGGAGCTATGGGTTAAGAGGGGTTCGATTGTAGTACTTTCAGGATGACTTAATTGGCACCTGTCCTCCTGACAACTACGTGCATTGTTGCAGGGTTCGTGCCAACTTAGTCGTTCACGGAGGCTTTACGAACGTGCACTGCCTTCGGTTCTTCGGCTACACCAGCAGGATCTGCGCGCCAATGGTGTACGACTCGGATCGCTGGCGCCGCCCAGTTGGACTCTGCCTCCAGAATTGGCGTCGCGACGCACGTCGCTGCGGAACTTGTAAACGTAATCCACGGCGCGAGAAATCTTCGAAAATGCACTGGTGGATCGTAGAAGCCTGCACATTCATGGCTCGCTTGCTATCGTGTCAATGCTCTGGCGGCATGGAGTATGCTGTCATTGTGGTCCCATTGAAATACCCATGCGCGTTTATGCACATCTTCCAAACGCTCTAGCAAGGCTCTGCAATTGCACTGTGTAGACTTCTGAGATACGCGCGTTGATGGGGCACCGCCACCATGACTTTGGGCGCCAAAGGCGTCTTTGCTGGCTAGGTTTCATTCCTCTCAGTAACGTACAGATCTTACGTCGATGCTGCCACTCCCCGGTCTGCGATGTTTGTGTGCTTGTGCTATCATGAATAGACGTATATGTCGCACTTGTGGTCGTGCCGCATGTTTCTTAGCTGCTTCTGGTCGTAATAATTCATGGGTCGACTTGTGGTTGTTCTTCCGAGGTGCAGCGAAAGAAGGCATGGTAACCTGCATCAGACTTCAAGTTGGACCCATTCATGGGCGTTGCACGATCACTGAGATGAAGGTTAGTCGAAGGGTAGGGTCCTGTAATGCCATCGTGTCGCTATTGGTTGGATTAACCTGAGGGCAGTCGCTGGTTGAAGATAAATGAATAAAGTTGAACACCATATCACATTATATAACACCCCATATGTTACTGTATAGCCATAATATATATAGCCCGAGTAGGTCGAATGCCGAACCGCTGCCGTCAGAGATGAACTGGCCAAGGAACATGGTACGGCTTGCATCAAGGTTTGCATAAGCACCATAATCGTATTTTGGACGACTGTAAGTTAGTCGCATACGGTACCGTTGGCAGTCCTGATCACAATTCAGACCGGCTAATAGTGCACAGAGCCGGGGCGCTCTCCGGGTCCCTGGCAGTCCAACCCCAAGATTGCTGTCGCGTCAACTGCCGCCAATGCGGTGTGGGAGTAGAGGTGATAGGTGGGAGCGGGCCGACGGTCGCCGCCCAGACTGGCTGGGCGATGCCGGCACCGTGACAGTGGGGTGTGCAGAACATCAAGTACTGTATAGCCGCACGAGGGTTGAGATACACTGCGCTGCTTTACCATCAGCGCTGCCTACTTCGACGGAGAATGCTAGTGCGAGCGCGAGTAGGACGAGCGACGCGACCTGGTTCTGTGACATAGATTAGGGTAGAGGGCCCGTGCAGCACCATCATGATACAGGACACGCCGAATCGAGCAGATGATACACGCAAGCACGAGGTTCGCCTGCCATGACTAGCCATATATCGTACGGAATGGCCGCACATATCAGGGAGACGCAGCAAACGACACGCCCAAATCTGGGCTATAGGCTACCGACGTGACTAGGCTACTAGAAAACCCGCAATCGGTAGTGAGCGCCTCAATGCGGCTCACTCCGGTACGAAATTTCCTAGGAGTCAAATAGGAGATCACGGTTAGCAGTAAAAAGACACAATTCTAGTTGCGTACTTATGTGGCCAGTCTATGCCGGAGCGACGAAGGAGCGGCAGCATAGAGCGTGAACGAACGAGGCGGCATGTGCTCGTTCCTCCTTTTCGCGCTACCATCTATCCACCCAAGCTCTCGACTGGTTTAAGGAACCAGAACACTTTCATTTTACCCATCTGCCACGCCCTGTAATCGCCAGGATCGATGATGAGGCTCCATGCTCTCCGACCTTCTTCAGCTCGCTCTGGGACTCTGGGAGGGTCCCACTCACCCATCGCGACCTTGCCTCGGAAACGCAAACCCCTCATCCTCGATCGAGGAGCACTTCGTGCTTCTGCCCTTTCTCTATGCAATCAGCCAGTCTGTCTATATCTTTTCTCGCCACTACCGAACCTAGAACAGAGAGCAAGGTAGTGACTCGCCAAGAAAAGATCGTAAAGATTTGTATCAAGTAGGTTGTATATTTAGCTGCTTGCTTGGCTAACTGCCAGTTCTTGGCGACATATTAGCTCACATCACGAACAGAGCCTATCTGACGTCCGGACTTAAAAGTGGGGTCCCTTCCAGAGTCAAGTCCGGAGTCCTTAGTGGGGCCAAGAGCGGACGACCCATGGCAACTGGAGCCTCGATCCTGGTAAGAAAGATTTCATAGCTGGCGGGATCACTACACTAAGGTTGGCATCGAGCAAGCGTCCAAGTCACGGTCATAGTACGGATTCCAAATCGGTCGTGTCACTTCCAGGATGTGAATATATTCTCCCATCTTGCACGGCCCTTTCAAGCCCGAGTTCCAGTGGAGACCTAAAAGCTCACGACGCCTTGTAACGCACTTCCCCGACATTAGACTCGTAACCAGCCGTCTGAATGGGGGTTTATGAGGGGTCGCAAGCGACTGGAGGATCGAGCATCCTAAGCGCAGCCGGCACCTCACAGAGCGAATAATTACCAGTCTACCCCTGACACAAGTGTGCCGGTGAAGGCAAAGTGTTTGGTGAAGCATGGCACGTAGTATCGCAGTATAGTTTCTGGTAAATCGTCTTGCACGTTTGCTTTTGAGTTTCGACATGCATAACCGTGAAGGTTGGGAAATACAACGGACATTCAAGAATACGACATTGGTTACAAGAACAATTATCGGCATTCTGCGGTCATACAGGATAGGCATAAGGGTGAACCAGTGATAACAAAGGCGGAGTCGTGACAGCAGTCTCACATCTCCCTTCTGAAAAGTGCCAACTATAGAGCTCACCCAAAAGATAATCGGAAGCTCCCTATTTGTAGAGGTCCAGTGCTTCTTTCAGTAAAGTTTCAGCCCCCGCAAACCGAGGGACTGCCTTGCACTCGAAAGGCACAGGGTATCTGTTGTTGAAGGGCTAAGGAGAACTCATAGATGAAGCAGCCAAAAACACGCACGCCGAGAGGCCGGTGTAAACAACGGTATGCACGTCCAACTCACCTTCCGCACCCTCAGGACGCTCGAAACGCATTGCCCACAGCAGCGTCGCAAAGTCGATCCCAAGCGTCCCTTCCGCAACATGCCTCCCAGGACACACCCGCCGCCCGTACCCAAACGACGCATGTCCTTCCTCGCGGCCGTCCATCAGCTTGATTTGGCCCTTCTCGTCCAGATACCTAGCTGGGTCGAAAGGTGCCGAGTCGGCGCCAAACACGACCGGATCGAAATTGACCACGCGCATGTTTAGGAGGATGACAGTACCCTTGGGGATGAACATTCCCTCGTACCAGTCGTCTGCAGACGAGGCGTGCGGCACACCAAAGGGAGCCGTTGGCGACCAACGCAGTACCTCCTTGACCATCGCGCGGATATAGGGTAGAGAGGGCAGGTCGGCAAAAATTGGTGGGCGGGCACAGCCTACGACTTCGTCAAGTTCGGCATGGGCCCGGACTTGCACTTCGGGGTGAGTAAGTAGAGCGAGCAGCCACCAGTGGAGTGCAGTAGACGTTGTCTCTCCACCTGCGGAACTACAGTATGTGAATCCTTAGATACTCGGGGCATGTTGGACGATACCCCAGGGGGACGTACAGCATGTCACCGACAAGCCAAGCCTGCTCGCGTTTCGAGAGGCGGTATTTTCTCTGATTTTTTATCAATGTAGCACCGAAACTTGGCTGGTCAATCCCTTTCGCCTGGCATTGGTATTCATAACATTTCATTGGGGACCACGGCGGCGAGAACGCACCAAATCATCAGCAACTTTATCGAGAAGACGTTCGTACCTCAACGAATCTTGGATGAACCAGTATTGTGCGTCCCGTTTCCACTTGGCGAACCTGCGTGCCACGATCAGAGGAACCACGACCAGTAACGCGATATCAGTACACACCTACTCGGAATATATTTCATCCATGGAAAATACTCAACCAGACGCGCCCCTGGGTCTAACTCATGCGTTAAGCGCAGCACATGGTCTGCGATTCCTACGATAACTGGGTCGTCCTCTGACTCTACTGGCGGTAGACAATAACTGATGGAAAGTATGATGGACCAGGCATGTCGTTGGAAATGCTTCTTCACAGAAGGGGGACTCTTCATCAGCGAAAGCGCCAAGACGATCGCTTCACGAGTCTGGATGGGGTAGAAGTCTGGTACGACCGATTTCGAGAATCCTTCCACTGCGGGACGACGGAAGCGGCGCCATCTATGGGGAATAAGCGCGGAAAAGAGACAGAGCGTCGAATGGCATACAGGTCGCCATATCTCGTGAGGAAAAATGTGAGGTTCTCGGTTAGAAATTCACCCAAGGAGATGTATCGCGGACGATCAGAATATATGTTGGATCGCTTCTCAAGCAGGTCAACGGCGACGCGCTGGCTGTTGATGACAAGAATGCCCTGGCCAAAGACGCTTAAGTACATCAATTCACCTGAATGGTTGACGAGTAAATCTGGAAGAGATTGGAGGTCTAGAGTGTTACCGAAGTCATCCCTTCGTTGGGGTGACGCCAGCCAGTCGTAGTCTGAGGCGTGTTGAATGTCGCCAATGAGGGGTAGCCCTTTTGGACCTGGGGGGAAATTACGAAAGGCTCTCTGAGCGAGCCGAGCTATGAGCCAGAGGACAAAGCAAGCGAAAGGAGTAGCAACAAGGAGGTAGGGCATAGGGTCGGTGGTAACCTCATTTATCAGAGTAAAACCAGAGGTCTCTGAAGGGGGCTGAGCACGACTGTGGTATCAGACCGAGACACCACCTATTTGTGAACTTTGTTAGTCGCCAGAGGGTACACGTGGCACTAGATGGTTACAGAAATCAGCAGGAAGCCGCCTTACATATGAATAACGTCAGCCAACAAAGTTTCCATCACGGCAGTAAGAGATCACAATTTATCTGTGGCTAAGAGTCGGTGTTCACACTCTTACATTTTGGGGATCTAGGCGATTCCACAGAAATTCGTCCGCTGACATGTTAAGTTCGAATGCATCATCTTTGCGAGTCGCTACTTGGCTTTCGTTTGGCCAAGTTCCGTGCGCGCTGGTGGGGAACAAGCGGGATATGGAGAGAGGAAAAGCGCGCGACACGGAACGCTGAATGGTAGAGCATTGTTCATTTGACATAGGCTATTATGTAGCGAAAAAATTATTGGAATAATGAGGGAAGGTGCGTAGAAGACGGGCGAAAGCGCGAAGCACTTCACGATCGAAAACGAGCTCCGGTGGCCAAGGCGAGGTCGTGACACCCGATCTGTAAGTAGCTTTGTGGATTGACTCTTCCAAGAGTGTATCTGACAGGAGGGTTTTACGAAATAAAAGAATTCCGGTTTTTCAGACTGGTTGGAAAAGGGCGGAGAGGTCGCTCGCGCAAAGACTCCACTCTGGGGCTCCGCTTGTTTCTTACTCCGCCTCAGACCGGCCATTGTTGAGGCCGTTGAGGCCGATAACGGCCCGGGAACTTGAGAGACTAACTTAGGCGCAGGGAATTGTTTATATAAGCGTTGATGAACGACTGGGCAAGGATGTCGTTCATAAGTTACAATACCACGAAACGGTATTTCGATTACCGGCTGCGGGACAATTTTCTCGAAGAGTTCTGTTTGTCTAGTCCTATCCCGGCAGCCCAGTACCTGCGGCAGGCCGGGCAATCGGAGGACAGAGTCTTTCCCAGGTCAGCTTGCGTTAGGAATGCTGTGGTGAACTAGGTGTCAAGCTTCAAGCTCTTCGTCGAGGATTATCCCGAGGATTATCGACAAGGCCTAACGACGACCATCGATCATCACCAAATTTCAAAGTCTAATCCCATTGATGATTGCTCGCAACAAGTTGCCAACAACGTTCGTTCTTTATCGACTCGAACTGGATTTGGATTGAGATTGAGGCTTTGACAGCTTGATAGCTCGTGCTCTAATGCAGGAGGGCATACTCGACTACCCAAAGTGGAATTGATATCGTGTTGGCACTGAATGGTGTCATTCCCCAATTTGTGGCGTCTTTGAGTCGAGACGAAAGGCTTAACTCCGGAGTATCAGCACCGTGGAGAAGCATTCGCCATTTTTCACGAAACGACAGTATCTCTTTCCTTTATGTAATAAGAAGTACTGAAGATACGTAAATCGGTTTCTGAAACGGCGAACACTCTTTTCGTCCCTCTTCGTGTGCTTGGCCATTGTCCCCAGGATGTTCTCTCTCCTTCACCAATATTCCCGCTCTAGGAAAGGCTCCAGGGATCCGGGTATTTCCCCGGAAGTAGGCAACGCAGAATCTCAGAAAGTTCAGGACGCTCGTGTTTTGGTAGAAAAGGTCAAGGAAGAGGTCGACGATGCAAACGACGATAAGCCAGATCCTGACATCAACCCTGGCGAGCTCACGTTCCAAGAGGGTACGCTCTTGACACTTCTTTCAGTTTGAAGTAGGTCTCGCGTGACAATGTTTGTGCGGCCAGACACGGCCGGCGGAATAGGTCGCCACTTAGGTATCTTCGACTGCACAATGATCATGTATTTCCCCATTCTATCCCACACGGTTCTTTCGCCTCACAACTACTGACAGCGTCGGCACTATAGTTGGCACTGGTATATTCTCAACACCCTCATTCATCCTCGGATCAGTTGGGTCCGTGGGTGCATCACTGATGCTTTGGGTCCTTGGACTCGTTCTCTCATTTTGTGGGCTTTTTGTCTGGTTGGAACTAGGCACTATGATCCCACGTTCTGGAGGAGAGAAGGTGTACCTTGAGGCCATGTACCCCCGCCCGAAGAACCTCACGACTGTCATATATGCGATGAATATGATCCTTCTTAATTTTTCAGCCCCAAGTTGTCTTGTACGTCCTTTCACCAGTGTCTAACGTACTTTTCGCTTGAACTACGACACCAGGTCTTCGCCGAGAAGTGTGCCTCCAACGCATATAACTTATCTCAGTCGTCTAACTATCCCAAACAGCATACTTGTTTCGGCGGGAAAGGATGCCGGCGTCTGGGTGGTGCGCGGAATAGCTATCGCAGGTACGTGGCTTCATTTCTTTCCCATTCATATGAACACAAATTTGAATGTGCGTTAGTCATTGTCTTCACTGTCTCTCTACATGGATTTGTTCCACGATTGGGCGTTCGCCTCATGAATGTTCGTAGGAGTTTCCTTCCATATCCAACAAAAGGATCACAATTTCGCTAGGTGTTCACACTCTTCAAAATCGGTATCCTTGCGTTTATTGTCGTGACTGGTAAGGTGTTGAATTATTTGAAGAGATAAGTACTACATGGTATCAATCAATACTCAGGTTGGGTCGTCCTTTCTGGTAAAACTCGTGTCCGAGACCCGCACACGAACTTCCGCCACGCATTTGCAGGCAGCTCTACAAGTAGTAACGACGTTTGTACCGGCTCTTTTCGATATCTTCGGAGGATAATACTCTGACCCGATGTCCATTCTACCAGTATGCAGCTGCGATGTTCAAGATCCTGTTCTCCTATGGCGGATGGCAAAACGCGAACTACGTCCTCAACGAAGTCAGAAATCCAATACGCACAATCAAGATTGCTGGTCCGCTTGGACTTGGAATCACATCCGCATTATACATCTTTGCCAATGTCGCATACTTTGCGTACGTTCGTCTCTCACCTTGATTAACGTCTCACCAAGCACTGCCCATGCAGCGCGTCGTCAAAGGTAGACATTGTAAACTCTGAAACGACAGTCGCTTCTCTGTTTTTCGAGAGCGTCTTTGGAACAAAGGCACAGAAGGCGCTCACTGTTTTCGTGGCCTTAAGGTACGAGCACTGCAACCACTTCAATCAGAGGGTGCCCGGTTCTGATCCAAAGGTGCACGACAGCGCGCTAGGGTGCGTTTCTCTCTAACTCTCAGGTTTACCCAGAACGATGCCATTTACTCATTGCCCCTCACTGACGCTCACAGGGTGAGTGACTCGTTTTCGCATGTTAAAAAGAGTCCACTTTTCAACGACATATAGAATGTCCTTACAGTGGTGCATCTCACATCCAATGTCGTTTCCCCGTGAGCTAATGTATCAGCTTAGGCGTACAGTGCCGCACGCGTGAACCAAGAGCTTGCAAAAGAGGGCATACCACTTCCATTCGGTAACCGCTTCTGGGCCTCAAACTGGCCCACCCAAAATGCGCCGTTTCCGGGACTCCTGATGCACCTCGTCGTCACTGTGAGTGACCACACACTTCCTTCTCTGAAATCCCTCTCACTCCATTTTTGTGAGGTGATTGTTATCATCGCACCCCCACAAAAAGTCGCATATCCATTCATCTTGGATGCAGCCGGGTACCCATTTCAGATCATCAACCTGTTCGTGGTTCTTGTGAGGCTATTTCACTCCTGCCTCTCCCTTAGATTGACTTGTAAACAGGGTCTTTTCTATTTTCGCTGGAAAAGGCCCCATACGCCACGCCCGTTTAAAGGTACTGATCTCAGACCGTTCTCAGTACTACTTTATAGTTGAACAGACGACGCAGTGTGGCTCATCCTCGCGTTCTTCTTCCTAGTAGCTACCGTTTTCTGTGCGTCTACTTCTCACTTCCCACAGGCGCTGATCAAGATACCCTCCATCCATAGTGCTCGTTGTGCCGTTCATTCGCCCACCTGGCGGCATCGGAGACACGCCGCCGCTGCCTTACTACCTCTACAGCCTTATCGGCATCTTTGTACCGATCGCTGGGGTGCTCTACTGGGCCGTTTGGAAGATTGTGCTGCCGTACGTGTTCGGGTTCCGCCTCGTGCCGAGGAAGGAAGTGCTGAAGGACGGAACGGTCGTCACGCTGGTGAGCAGCCACAATGCTCTGGCATCGATCGAACGCTGAATATATATGTTTTTCGTAGTTCTCCGGAGAAACGGTACAATGAAGGTGATGGGTCGTTGGAAGAGCCAAGATTCTATCAAGGTAGTCACACTCATCGTGACTGTCTCGGGACTGTAGATGCAAGGAGGCGAGCAGTAACCTGGACCCAGCCACACGCCCGCGCCTCTGTGACTCGGTACTGTGGAGATAACCCTTTGCTATTTAGTCTGTATTATGAAAATTGACTTCGAGTTGCGCTTAATTCCAACTCGGAGAGTTCATGGGCCCGTGTCTCTGGTACTAGATCCAACCCGTAAAAGACTACACCCACCCGACGTTGTCGGAAATCGGGCAAATTTCTACAGCTAGGAGATATGCTAAGAGTTACCCTAGAGTTGACGGATGTGAGAATGTGAAGCGAAAGGGCTAACCAGGTCTGCCGCACTACTTTCCTTCTTACCCTTGACGTACCATTGACCAGTTGTGTCTTAGATGCATGCCCCAGTATACAAACGAATTCAAAAAGAACCTCGGAGAACTCCAGAACGATGAGCCGGCTGCACCTTGGTGGCGCAGGCGTTGGGTGAGTCTGAGCGACACCGAAGAAAAAAAGGGCACTGGCCGATAAGTCGGCCGTGTGGATCCACGAAACGATAAGCTACGACCAAAACGACTCACAAGATCCCCCCCGAGTTATCCCCGGACGCGCTCATACGGAGTTAGGCACGCGCAGGGGGGGGGAAACGGTAACTTTATTTCCTCGAAACACGATGCTGAGGTGATTAAGTTGGGACAGGAAAAGGACATGGAACGCGGATGTACCGTTTTACCACCTGCGAAGATCATCTTCGCAGGCGCGCGTCGCAAAGTCGAGGCCGTAAGCCCAGATTATATTAATGTACCTCGGGCTTCTCAATAGTGCATGAGTTGCACCCGGCGCGAGACAAACACGCCCACCTGCATCTCGCCGACAGCGATCGGCCACCACGACGAGCTGTACACGAGGTAAGTCCAGAGAAGTCAATTTGCACAGGCAGCCCGGCAGGGGGGTGGGACCAACCTTGAACCACCAGGAACCGACACCCTGCAACAAGGGAGGCAATAGGTTTGGCGCCACGAGGCAGCAATTCAAAGCGGGAGAACAATAAGAAAACGCGGGCCGTGTGAAGATGACGATGGACGAGGTTCCCGCACGGCCGTACGACCCGAGTCCGAGGTTGTGAATCCTTCATATGTGTGGGAAGCAGTAGGCGAGGACGAAGAGCGGGAACAAGCGGGGCAATCCAGTTGCGATAAGCGATATATAATAGGCTTTGGTGCGGCGCAAAACGAACAAACGTTCGATGCAATGTGGTAGGGTGGCAACTTAGGTAACGCGATTCCACATGCACAACTCATACTTCTTCGTTATATATGGATATATCGTTCTGAAATCAGATGGTGCACACAAAGGCAAGGCAAAAGAAGACACGGAATCGTAATCGTATCAGATAACGAGCTACAGGGCACAATCATCAAGAAGTGTAAAGAAGTCCTGTTTTTTTTTTTTTTTTTTTCATCATTACTTCGAGGAGACAATAGAGAAGATGGCCATACAGGGGGAGGACAACTGAGCATCAACGGGGCAAAACAGATACAGGTACAAAGCAAGAGAGAGCCGGGGTGAGAGAACGGGGGAAATACATATTCTAGGAAAAGGGATAAAAGACATAGGCCAAGACGAGCGCAATCAGTCATCAAGTCAGGACGCAATCAGAAAGTGAGATCATAAGGAGAAAGTGAGGTCTTTGATCTTGAATTGTTGTGCCGAACGGAACAACGCGGGCGGATGCATAAATCCTCCGAAAAGCTTTTGTTCTTTCCGATACTAGGAGTCGTAATGGAAACGAAATTTGACGCGGCGCGCAAGTAGACTTGTGTCACGCATACGGAGCAGCAGTCGCGACGTGCCCCGGTCCGGCCCACGCGCCCTCAAACCCGAAAGCCGGGCCTGGGCGCACCGCGAGGAGCTCCTGGGCACCGAGTCCGTTGCCCCACGAGTCTGAAGGGGTAGCCGTGGCACCGTGCAACAGGAATGAGAACGGGTAGTAGTCGATCATGTCTGGGTCACCGGGAAAGCCGTATGGGATGGAAGGTAGGCCGACCTTGGTGCAGCCATTATTGAAATACAGGCTATCTGCGGCTGCAGTGCCAGCGCCTGCCCAGTCGCAGAGTGTCGAGTAGCTCGAGAAGAAATTTGGCAGCTCCGGCGCCGGATCGGCCGGACCGAGACCAAGGGCCGCAGCCGGGCCGAGAGAGCACGAGTCGTTGTTGTCCATGTTGGTGCTACACGGGCTTCCTGGCGGCGAGAAGGACACGAAATCATACAGGGGAGAAATCTGATTGGAAGAAAAGATGAACAAGTCTGAAACGGAGAAGAGATAAGGACACCTACACTGGAGTTGTCGCTGTCTGGGAAGGACACCTCGCTGCAATAGGAAACGGAGGATGCTGGCGAGAGTGGAGGTGGGGTGAGTTCCGGCACACTGCTGACGAAAGAGTCCTGTGCGTTTCCCAGCGCCCAGACACCTGTGCTCTGCACAGGGGAATCGTGAGCCGGTGCAAGGGGGACCGAGGACGCGCGACGGAACATAGCGGTCAGTGAGACGTTGAAGCGCGCCTGCTGTGCGGAAGATACAGAACGCGTCTTGATACTCGCCGCCTCCGCGTCCTTCGCGGCGCGCATCTCGCTGCGGCCTCTGTAATCGTCCAGCACTGGCGTGACCTGAGAGTCCGTCTTGGCTCTGGCTCTGACCCGCGCGGCTTTGGCAGCTGCGACGCCAGGTTCCGCGACGAACACCCCATCCGTCCCAGGACTGGCTCCACTCTCCTTGTCCCACGCCTGCACCGCGCTAGTCAGAGCGACGCCCTTGACGCCACGCGCGAGGAGTTCCGCGATCTGTGCACAACGACGCTCCTGCATGCCTCCGCGCTCTTTGCCTCGCACGCGCCCGCCACCACCACCGCCCCCGGTGCCGCCAGCGATCTTATCGCGAGTACTGGCCGTACTTCGTCTGCGACGCGCTGGCGGGCGATCCTTGTTCTTATCTTTCGTCTTGCGCTTCGCGAGGGCGTCAACATTCGTGCCGGGTCGGAAGCGCCAGTCCGGGTACCGCGCACGATGCTCGGCTTGCGCTTGCACGGCACGCTTCTCCCAGAGCTCGCGCTCGGCAGGCGGAAGCGTCTTCCATACAATTCCTGTAGGGGAAGTCGGTTAGAATGATAATTACATAAGCGGGAGGGAGGGCAGGCGCACCGATTATCTTGGAAAGGGTGCTGTGGTTCCCTTCGATGTTGCCCGGCACGCTCTCAGATTTGATGAACGACGAGCGGAAGAGGATGAACGCGTTGGGCGGGCGCGGGATATGGCCGGCCTCGCGTTTCTTGGCATGCGAGGTCTTTGTGGCGGAGATGCGCGGGATGTCTTCTTCGGATACAAGCTCGAAGCGCGGAGCCTGTTCGGCAGCCATTTCGAAGTCTGGCGCGTCCGGACTGTACGGGATGGGGGTGAAGTCCGAGTCAAAGGAATAGGTCATCATCGCCATAGTTGGCGGGGGACGATCAACGAGCGGAGGCATGTCGTCTGGAAATGAGGCCGATTGCGGGTGAGAGACAGCTGGATCCCCGGATGAAGCAAACGTACCGTCGCCGTCATCAGGCATGTCAAGGAAGGTGTCAGGCTCAAATTCAGACATTTAATCGGATGCAGAGAGGACAATGAGATCAAGGTCGAGAAAAGGGAAGACAAGGTAGGGGGGAAAGATGTTTAAAAGGGGGAGGTTAAGCGGCCGGGCAGTGGTGAGCGCACGAGGGGAAGGCGTTGTGCGCTCTTATTCTGCGAAAGGAAGGTGAGGACTTGTCACCACCAAGTTAGATTCCCAGGACGGGCGCCAGATAGCGCAACTGGGCGAAAAGCAAAGTACAGAACGAAAGCACGACAGTCTAGCACGACTGTTGACGATGAGTGGTCTGCCTTACGATACGTTAGAACAGGAACTCGTCAGTGTACACGACTGTCTACAGGAAACGACGTTGGTTCCGTGTAGCGGGTTCATCGCCCATATATGGTAGTATTGTTCCAGCCCTATGGATCAGGGCATTCCGTCGATCCGGTCATGGCCACCCCCATGTTCCTCCGATAACTGACAGCATCTCCCGTAATTCTCAAGGCCTCCAGTCTTGTGACTCCCTTCTGTGAAACCAGCGGTTGCCATGAGAAGCACTCCGGGCGCCCCTCGGATTAAAATAAAACGATTGAAAATAAAAAAAGGCGATATGAGAATCGATTGCTCACTACTGTCCTGGTTTAGGCAACTGATTCGGTCTAAGAAGTTTGATAACGGCGGTTCCAACAGCCTCCGAGCATCTTGCCCTCCTTCTCCGTTCACCCGCACACTTATTCGGAGACGCAGGAGCGCGCAGATGACTGTGATATGCACCACTTCCACATCATCCCATCTGCTTAGCTGTCATCCTTTCATATCGCCCCTTCCTTTCTCTTAGTTTGCTTATTCTCCCTCATGTCCGCAGTTCACGGCTCACCATCTACTGTATCTCTCTTTGTTTTTTTTTAAATGTCCTTTTTGCCATGTTGCAGCGAAGGCTGTGCGCAGCGTGGTGTGGGGCACATAGCGCCAAGAACACATGATACCTACATTCATATCGCTTGTCGACGCAGCGGCGTCGGTGTGTAGACCCATTGATTCCATGTTCCCTGGCTGAGCAGGGACGAACGCGCGCCCCGTTGGCTCCACCGGATCACACGTCCTATGTCGCTACGTGTCTATCAAAGCACAACGGCACCCTATGACGCTGTCGGCCGGTTTTTTCCCATGCAGACGCACGCATGGGGATGCGCACACCGTATTGTCCACTAGCGGCCTCAGGTCTCATTTTCATTAACCGCATCCATATGACCCCGAGCTTCCCATCGAACACGAGTCCGCTTGCGGCGACCCCACTCACTTTCCTCTTCTCGCCGCGCAGTATCATAAGGTCCTCAGAGACGGTCACATTCGTAAATGACTTAAATCATATCCGGCTGGGCATATGATGTGCGGTTACTACAGTTCTACGGTATCAATACACTAATCCGGAATGGCGTCATCCGATACCATTCATGTGAGGCGCCACTGACCGCCGCCCTGGCAGCGGCGATTTTCTTGCTTTAACTTATTTTATGATTATCAGGAAATTTCACAACGCCGATGGATGCGACTCGCGTACGAAGCGGCGGCGGCGGCGGCGGCGTAGTTCCGTTCCACGTTGCTACTGTACTGTACTCTGGGTCACATGTTAGAGCACGAGTTGTGTAGCTGACGTCATGCCAACTGCTGCGTGGGAATCGACGCTACCCACCACGGCATCCGAGTCCGTCGTGATATCATACATGAATGAACTTTTGGCAGAATCATGTATCATGTTTTCGGCTTCGGACCTCCAGCTTCGTGCGACCCTTGAACAGGTTAACGGGCGGGTCAAAACCGCTGATATCTGGTGAATGTTGAATGTCGTTTTCGTGCCCTTGCCGGATCTCGTACAGCGCCCCAAGGGCCAAGAATAGCCGGGGTCAATCTGTGGATGTGAATCCAAGCAGACCGTACCTTTCTAACCTGAAACAGAGCGAGGGAGGTACGGCATTGTACTTGTTCACATATACCTATATTCACCGGATCATGTCTCTGCGCGTCGTTCCATATGAGCACAGGAGGTTGATCACACACTCAATCCCGGCTTCTGTTTTCGATGTCATGAAGTTTTGGACACAGGGGTGTCCCAAGAATGACGTTTGTGGGCCTAGAGCCACACAAGTGCTGTGTCAGAAGGCCTCGAACCCAAGACCCAGTTCGACACTACCCCAATCTTGTTTTAAGTCTGGGCACCTCTTTCCATTTCGTCTCATGCCGTTCCTGGGGCTTGCCCGTATTCGCATCTGTCGTCGCCCGGCTATAGATCGAACTGTAAAACAATGCGTTAGCTCGTGACCCTGCTCTCACCATATTCGCCAGTTGGGGGAACCGGCAACATCATCCGAAGCGAAGTACAGTTTGGCTCCGCGCCACAACTGTCAAGTACCTCGGTCCGTATTCCATGACGCATCTGGCCCCGGCGCTGGCAACTGAATACCGAGTCATCCTGCTGGCAAATTTCCCGTCATTCCCTTTGCGGATCTAGCACAAACACCTCAAGAAGTTCATGTCTTCGGTGGGACTGATCTGTCGGATCCAACCTGCTCAACTGGGGGTGACAACCACCCCGATATTCCATGTGATTCGTTCTTCCGCCGCCGCCACGTCACCACTGCTGACGTTGCATGCATACTTGCATGTCTGACAAGGTCTTGGGACCCCCCAATCCATCATCCATTGGCCATCTATATGCGTACATGTCAATCCTCGTGCCCACACTTGGTACTTTCGGCCCGAACATATGGCGTGAGCCAACTTAGCCGCGGATGGCCAGATCAGCAGGGTGATCGCAGGTTCGTCACTAAATGCACCCGTAAAATCCGCTTTGTCCGAGGCCCATGAGTCGACGTACTATCGTCGGAGGTCCTTTGGTCGCGTGAGCAGTAGTGACTCGCGCTCGTGGTTTCAACTTGTGCAGCGCCGCTTAGTTACCGAGCCTCAGATACTGCAAATACTGCATGTTGCATTGGATACCCGGGCGCAACGATTCGGAGGGGAAATGGGGTGCGTACCCCTCAACTTTACTGCGCGCGTGCCCATGTGCGCGCTACAACTGTAATGCGTGGAATGGACTCCAGTCTAAGCGCCAGTCGTACATGTACAGTACCACGGTTCGGGTTCTCTCGGTCTCGTCACGCTTCGCTTCCATTCCCGCCCAGGCCCTTGTGGTCAATGTGGCACTCGAACCTACACACCTACACATGGAACTGCTAGTACGTGGCCGCCTGGGCGCCTACTAGAAAGTCCCCTGGGCCTTTCTTTGTTGGACATGTGCATCTGGGGTACTGTAGCACTTCGCAATAGCTCCCTGGGGTTGTAACTTACTCCCGGGCTTGAGCAAGCGCTACCAAACAATACCATGGCACACTGTTACCATCACCGCCGCGATGACAGTGCGCTATGGAAGCATGAACTAAAGCTGAGACACACAGGGGCCCAATCGTTACCAAAGAGTCCCGGTGACCCACAATGTACCCAATCACGGTCGTCTACCCCACGTCCATTACGATACCCACGTCGTAGCGGATGAGACTCCCGTGTTTCCTTTTTTTGTGGCGTACGTTCTTCAAAACACCGGAGTAGATCCGGAATAAAAGTGACAGTTATACCGCCGCAGATGCAAATAACAAACAAAAACAAGAGAGGTACAATCAGAAAGGACCGTGACCTGCACTGCATGCAAGCAGGTTACAGGTAAGTAAGTTAACTGATTTACAGTACAGTAACACTTGTCGTGCAGTGTTAACCACTTATCATAAGTTTCTTTTTCAGAAAGCTCTGAGAAAAAAAAGTTTTTTTCTGGCATAAAAAGAGCTGGGAAGATCTCACATAATATTTTTGCAGAGAATATTCAAACTTTTTTTGACAACTCGGGCTTGTGACGTTATCAGAAAAATAAACTCTGATAAGAGGTTGACACACAGATTTTTCTACAAGGTTTTCTAAGGGGTTTATTTTATGCTTTGCGTGGTGCAGTGATGGTGATGGAAGCAACACAGCCATACGCACACACGTACACTCACCCACAGAGCGGCACATCCGCCCCAGCGGTATGCGAATGGTAATCTGAATGGGGTCGCCAATTCCAGGTCATACTGAGCCGTCTTATGTACGACTCTGTGTTCCTGCTCATGCAGTAAGTGCACGACCGGACTTGTATGAGTACGTATTGTTACTCTTGGTTGTACCTTCCCCTGTGATCCGCGGGCCAAGTCGGACTTCAGTCCTCCAACTTCCCGAAATGGCATTCACAACGGCGAGAGAACAGAAGTCTAGAGAACTACGGTTGCATTTCCGCTATGTACATATGAATCATAGCACAACAAAATATCCATAGATAACTCTACTATATAGTAATGTATCATGGGACCATGAGATGAGACACTATATTGTATGGGGTCGTGAGAACATGAAGTGGTATGGTAACGACAACAAAACAGTAGAACGGAACGAGAAAGATGACGACGCAGGACGTGCGTGAGAGATGAGATGAGTTGGATCCGAACGCCTGAAAACAAGAGGATCAATGACAAACGACAAAAGCAAAAACAATGGTGATTAAAAAAAAAAAAACAATGAAGTGTAGCAAGATGCAAAGCCGTGCAAATAGAAATGCGGATGGGGAACAAGCGAGTGCACATATGAGGACGAAAAGCACCAAGAAAAAAAAACCCAAGAAAAGAGCACGGGAGGAATACGCCTCCACCCTACGGCGCACCCACGTACATGGTCCACTCGCCTGAGCTAGGACCGGGCTCGAGGCCGTGGAACTGCGTGCACCCCAACAAACAATCCACGCGACGGATCCCGTCGTTCACCGCCGAGCCATGCGGCAAGCCCACCGCGACGCGCGCCGCACACGCAGCGGCGACGGCAACGACGCGTTCGGGGTGCATGCGAGCGATTTCGTGCGGGGCGACGAACTCATACAGGTTCGCGACGAGCGCGCGAAACACGTCCCCGCAGCGCACGCCCGCCGGGTTGTGCGCCTCCACGGGCCACCGCCACCCCGCGTGCTCCCCGATCGCCCCGATCCGCAGCACGCCGCACGGCGGCCACGTCGCGGGCTGCGCGTAGTCCGACGCGGCCATCGGCACAACGGGCGCAGATGGGAAGAGGACCGCGCGCGCGCCGGCGCGCAGGTCCCATATGAGTGGGGGCAGGCCGACGGGCCGGTGGGCGAGGAAGGGGTTCAGGGCGCTTGTAGATGAGTTCGTGCGTAACAACGGCGGCGCGGGAGCGGGGAGGTGCGACAGGGGTGGCGGGAGCGGGGGCAGCTGGCGCTCGTACGGGTTTTGGCCTGTGTCCGGCTCGGGAGGGCAACTGGCGCCCGCATGGCCGTACTCCTCTATCCACAGGTGAGCAGGTTCCGGCATGGCGGAATGGGGGGAGGAGGGTTGCTCACCAAAAATTTCCCCCCAACTGTCGTCGCATGGGCGGTGAGCCCATTTGGCGAGGTCTCGCCAGTCGTTAGGCGTGAGTAGCGGCGGACCGTCTGTGGTAGGTCGTGGCGGACCGGACTGCCGTGCTGCACATCCAAGGCCATTCATGGTCAGTTTTTTTACGCCACGGGCTCGGCAATCAGATGTGATCCACGAACCAGATTTCCTACGGAAGACGGAAGAGACGACCGACCAGCTGTTGCTGCGGGCGCGCCTGCTCGATCCTTCCGCCACCGGTTGCGAAGATTTGTCGAACTTTCCCTTGGCCTTTTCCTTGTCGCGCCTACGCCCGCTTGTAGGGGACGGCCCCGCCGCGCTTACAACTGGATCGGCGGGTACGTCCGCACCAGGCGGCGCAAAGGTAAAGCGAGGCGGGCGTGCGAGCTCTGAGTTCGGCGGGACGGCGGCTGTCGGGCTCGAGACACCATGTGTGGGTGGCGCGGTACCGAGCGTGAGCAAAGAGGCACCTTGTGACGTCGGAGGGTAAAATGGCATGCTCGATCGCGGCATGGTTCTAACGGGTGAGATATAGTTCTGTGGAGGGAGGCCCTCGACGGGTGCATACCCGTCCGGAGACACGACAGGCTGCGGAGCGGGGACAGTGTTGAGTGGTGGCGGTGGGGTACGCCTCTGTCCGCGCAACCAGGACGGGTGTGGCGAGAGAGGAGGAGGGTTCGGCAGGGAATTGCCGTCGGAATGTTCGGTGTAGTTGATTGCGGAAATGGGGCCTGGAGGCGCCGCCGTCGACCCAAAGGCCGCAGTCGCAGAGAGAGGGAGGGGGTCGTGTGCCTCGACAAAGGAGTGAAAGCCTTGCGGATCGGATTGTGGGAAGGGATGGGGGTGTAGGTGGCGGTGTGAAGTAGGGGGCGCGAACAGCGAGGAATCGCCGATTGAGCTGCTCTCGTCGTCGTGTTCATCAACCGCGGACCTGCCTGGAGAAGATTCGTGGTGGTCGGAAAGCATGTTAGGTGGTTTGCTGCATTAGAGGTCAAAAGGCCCAAGGGAGGCCTTTGAAGAGGGATCACGTAATAAATTCAAAACGTACTCGTAGTCGGACACTGGCTTGCACTGCCCCTCACGTAGGATCGGGGCGACGCGCTCTGGTGAGAGCTTGGCTAAGAGGCCTGGCCATGGCATAGAGGGCGATAATGCGTCGTGATTTGGTTTCGCACGAGATTATTGAGAGAGAAACCAATTATCAGGTCGATCAGTGCTGATACCAAGCAGCAACGGGCTGTAAACGGCTCCGAAGCTCTGTGAGGGCAGGCTGTGAACGTAGTTTGAGGGTGGGACCCCAGGTACGTATGGACAGCTTTTTCCAGGAGCGAACAGGATAGCACAGCGCAAGTCGTCTGCCACGGAGGTGAGGGGAAAGTCAGGCCGCGACGAGCATTCCGTAGCGCTGGAGTGGATTGGGCGCACGATGGCCACGCGAACGAAGCGCCTCGCGGGGATAGGCTAGGCTAGGTAAGGCGCACGTGGAGGACGAACGAACAAGGTCGTCATGTTCAGAGTGGGACAGCTCAAGCGGACCGACTGGGGACAGTCGTCGTGCTGGGGGATAGGCGTGAGGTGGCAGAACGTTGATGCCGAAACTCATTAATATCAGGGTTCGAATTAGAGGGGTCTAGGCTGTGGGGGTCCACCGCGAACTGACTGGTAATCAAGAGAACCCGCTTAGGATATGGGATTGGGGCAAGGCTGAAGTTCGAGAACTTCTTGTCATGGTGGTCAGACAGTCTCCCTAATGAAGGTGAGCAAACGGCGACCTGGTCTTGTTCAGCAAGAATCGCCGGTGAACCTGAAGTCTGTGCCTGTTTGGGCGCTTGAGCTGAGTCCTGATGTAAATTGACAGAGTTACTTCTCCATTAGGACCGGGGCGGCCAAGGCCGAATGGTCTGATGATGCAAACTCTGGGACTAACCGACCCGATCGTCCTACTTGTGACCATATCCCACCTTGTATGTTCCTCCTGATAGGAGCTTGCATTGGCCGTCTCGCCTACTTCTGAAAAGCCCCATTCCTGGTGACCTCGTAGAGCCGTGTTTGGTCGCTCAAAAGCAGAGACTCGTTTGGGGCTAGTCGAGCTTTTACGAAATGTCGGTATTGCCCTGCCGAGTGGAGCCGTGTTTCTACAGTATCGCTTTATCGCTTTTTATCGCTTTGATCACACAGCCTTGCGATTATGTAAACTCTCCGAACTAGCGATGGCGAGGTGTGCTAACTTACAATCAGTTTTGTTGCTGTAAAATTTACGCACGACCGGGTGTTCGCTACGTATAGCACAGCCACGTTGCGGTCGCAATGGCCCGAACTAGTAAGCGAAACGAGCGAGACAAAGCGATAGCAGCCCCGAGAAAGGAGGCATTAAAAAAAAACAGAGAAGAGGGAAGGGTACCCCAAGGACCTCATTACATCAAGGGGAGAACAAAAGAAAGGCCCCAAAGGGCGAAGAGAAGCAGCAATACTTAAAGTGATCTCAGTGATCAGCCTGCGCGAAGCGCAACGGTTGGTGCAGCATTATCTCCACGATCTCCGTCCGAGTCGCCGACTCGTGTGCGTAGCTGCGTGCGTGTGAGTGAGAGCTCCGCGGGGTGCGTGCACCTCCGACGAGGTAAAACCCTGTCTGAAAGGCCACGATGTGCAAACATACTCCGCTGTTCCGGACATTCTGCAGAGCGGAGCGCTGAACAGATCGTTGTCCCGTCCGCGAATGCCAACAGACTTGCCGCGTGTGCTTTGCCTTTGCCCTTTATAAGATTCGAATCCAAACAACCAGAAAGCTTCGGGCTCGAGATCAACCCGTTCCGCGCGTCCGCGCGGACCTGTGTGCGTCCCATCCCGTCCCATCCCCGTCCCGACTCGGTGACAGCCGTTCCTTACTCGCCGCCGGCGGTAGAAATCCCGACTAAACCCCTCTGCCTTTCGCCCCATGGGAAATTGCTTCGGAAAGAGTAATACGCCGAACGTAAACACTTTTTTTCCGTGCTCTTTTGCGCAGTAAGTTATATACTATCATGCACGTGCTTTTGCAAATGCACAACGTTGTGCAAATCTCAGAGATTGGACTAGATCACCACTTTCCCGATATCCTTTGTGCCCAAAAAAATTACACCATGTACAGTAGGTTGTGTAGATATGGGATCAGCCAAAAAATTGGGGATCAAATGTTGTTTGTAACGGGAAAGTACAAAGAAAAAGAGGGGAGTCATTTTTGAGAGGTTTCCATGCATGCAGATCCCAACGATCCTCTAGAAAAAAAAAGAATCTGCCAGGCTTGGGTGTTAAAGAATATAAAGGGGAACTTGTATGACAATTTTGGACTCACCAGGTGGATGCGATCATCTTGTGGAAGTGAAAGACACTGAATGTGCTCCAGAGGGTGACATGGGCGTGATGGATTTCAAACTCCTTTTGAAGACGGGTCGGCACTTGGTAACAGAAAGATCACCGGCTCCGGTGGTAACCACTTCCGCTGCACTCATTCCATTCCGTTCGTGTTTGAACACTCTCAGACATGGCAAGAAAGCGACTAAGCAAGAAAGCAAAGAGAAGACAATTAGAAGTCACTACAGAGGACAAGCTTCAAGAAGCCAGGGAGGCGCTCTCCAGTGGAACCTTCAAACACATCTCTCAGGCTGCACGACACTTTGGTGTTTCATACCACACTCTTTGATGTCGGCATCTAGGGCTCAACGTCCCCAAGTCCAAAGCACACGTGTCTGCGAGCCCCTGAATGTAACTGTTTCTGCCCCTTTCATACTCGGGCATTATCTCTCGTCGCTCGCACTCGCTCATAAACCATTCTTTTTGTTACCTTTATTCCACGTTCGCGTCCCATAACCTCACCAATAATGGTAGTTTAGATATATACCCCTCCCTAGTTCAAGACCCCCTAATACAGTCAATTGTCGTTTTTTTTCAAGTTTGTGTGTGAGCGTGCAATCGTGTGCAGTCGTGCTTTGCCACAAATGCCAGAATGCCGACCACGAACCCGCTTGCCGAATGCTGCCGACTGTGTGACTATCCGTGACAAAAATTTGCAGATGTGCGTGCAAACTCGGATGTCTTCCGAACCCCCAAATAAAATAGAAACAAATACAAAAAAATCTTCAGAGGATGTAAAATACAATTGGCTATGAGTATGTACAATTTCTAGTAGCCACGACAAGTTGTTGAAGCTCCAGAGGTCATTTAGTGTTTTTTTTGCAAAGGGCCGTGCATGATAGTATGAGAGAAGTCATTATCGCGTCGAGTATTGCGGCCGTAAATAAATGGATTTCAAAAAAAAAAAAATCTGAATCAAATCGAATCGAAGCAGCTGGCTTGAAATGGACACGACCGGCCAACTGAATGCAAACGTGAATCATTGACTTCATGAAACAACAACGATATGTACGTCGGCTCCCCCGGCGGCACTGCGATGCACGCAACATCGCCATCGTACGACCTTGGACTGTGGGTGCGGGAGAATACGGGCACCGATGTAGTACTGATGAAACGATAACGACACCAGATCGGGTGAAGCCGGAATTGCACGATGAACGAACGTCGGTGCTGCTACAGCTGTCCGGCGGACTCCGTCCATCCGTTAGCACGTATAACTTACCGGATTGTGGAGCACCGCTCATCTCCGCTGGATGGGTGTTTCTATTTCGATCGCGCGCCCATTGATTCGTTCATCTATAACACGTCCAACTGACTCGTCATGAAATGTGGTTACAGAAAGAGGACAGCGCCGTAATTGGGAACAACAATGCAGCGATGCGCATGCGGCGAGAATGCGCACGAGCAAATGATGAGCGTCCTCCGGTCCCGTACAATGACGACGATAATGACTGGGACACGTCGCATCCGATCCTTTTGCCAGGGTCGGATCATCGACTGCCTTCATTCCCATCCCGGAATCAGTAGGTTACATGTGTACTCATCTCATCTCACCACGACATCAAGAAGAATGATCTTTTCCTTCCTCTCGTTTGCTTATGGTAAGTAGGAGATACATTATGTCAACGCACAACTGAATGTACCCATTTGGTGTTATTGCAATCGAATGGAGACCGGATGGACGACGTACACATTACAGTGTATAGTTTCCTTTTCAGTTGACCTAAAACCCCTGAGCGTTTACAATCGATATCATTACTTCCCCCCAACAGACCCGCTACAATGACAGAACTCGAATTTGCGCTTTGGGGAAGGGGAGAGGACAAAGCCAAGGACAATAAAAGGAAAATAAAATAAAATAAAATCTTGCCTGCTTCAACAGGGTTCGCAAATCACTTCTTGAGACGTCGGACGGCCACTTTCTACCCCCGTAGTCTCAAGGTGACAGAAATTCTAGATGCAGAATGTCGCATATAAAGGCCGAGGAGCAAGGGGGGATAGAGAAGAGAAGACGAAAAAAAAAATACAAAAAAAAGAAAGAAAATGCCCTAGAAATAAGCTCAAGCCTGCAGGGCCTGCCCTGCCCTAACGTTAATTCCGGGCACGTGGCTGCCACGCGCAAAAACCCAAACTTAAAATCAACGTAAAGGTCGGTTTTGTTCTTCCCACCCGTGGCCAGCGCCAGGCAGCGCCGCGGTACTCGACCGACTCCCGCCCTGCCATTTCGCTTTGCCTTGCTGGAGCCCATATCTCATCAATGCATCAAAACTTATCACGCACGTTGTTGACTCGTAGCTCCCTAGTTCCCCGCCGCTTCCCTGGTTACTACCGACCCCCACTTGGGTGCATAACTTGCGCCTCAACAAATCAATCAAGCTTCGAGCCGATTCACTGATTTCCGCCGCGGCGTTTCTGCTCGCGCCACACTCGCACGAGAGTCAAGTCAGTTTCGGTTTCAGCATGAGCCCGCCGACGCGGTATTGTACATACATTCATACATACATACTGACCCCACCCGAGTCATGCATGGATGGCACATGAATTTAAATATGGGAAAAGTGAAAGAAAGCAAAAAAATAAAATAAGGCAGAAGGGGATGCCGAACGCATGTCCATCTCAAAACGTCCCTTCCCCAATGGATTCGTCGTGCCAAGACGAGAAAAAGGAAAAGAAAAAACCCAAAGCGCGTGCTGTTTTTTTTTATTTTTTATTTTTGTAGAGGGCCCGCGCACGTCAGGGACTTGCCTGACTGACTGACTCTAGATCTGTGCCAGCAGGCCGCTCGCTGCCTGCCAGACACGTACCTTAAGACCTCGCCCACGCACGCATCCTCGTCCATACAGTATTGTAGTGTCGGGCATGGAAGCGCCGCGCATTGACACCGTATACCTCTCGCGACTCGGACCAAAGCCCCCTACGGCGGCGGCGTCGGCGGCGTGGTAGGATGTAGGGCGCCTGTGCGCGGCACGCGCGCTTGCGTGCTGTACGTGCTTGCTTACAGCGATACGATGACCCTGTCGACTTGACCGGAAATGATGCTTGCGTTTTTGCCTTATGCGGATATGCTTTCCCCGCGGCTCGGCTGAGAGCTGCCAAGTGAGTGTGGGGACTTTTGTTGCGCGCTCGTTCGTATCTCTTACGCGCCCTTTGTGTCATTCCGATCCGTGCTGTCAACTGTGTGTTTCTTCGTCGGTGAGTAAAGGCTCTATCAGTGCCACCACGCGCCCCTGTACCACCTCCGCGCGAGCTTCAAAAGCCGAAAACAAATATAAATAAATTCACACATATATATCCAGGATTCAATACAGTACACCATACAATATGATGCATATTGCACCCTTTGGACAATAGGAACCGGCACCTGAGTCATCCGTCCGGAATCGAAATAGAAGGTGTGCCCCCGTGATCAGGAAGCTCGGGTTTACGTCCGCGGCGGGGCTTCGCCCCGTCATGTCCGGGTGTAAAAAGTAATCGCACGAGATGGGGAGATGGGAGGGTGGGGGAAGGGAAACCTAGTCAGTTCGGGGGTCCCCCTTTTTTACACACGCATGCCCCCCAGCGCCAGAAAAGGTTCTGCACGAAGACGCACCCATTTTTCTGCGCCGAATCTCCGTGAGCGTGGGACGGCGAAAAGGTACCATCGGGCGCCTAGCCGCGGGTTAGAACTCTCATACAATCGCTGCTCGTGGGGGGGAGCTTGGGATTCTTTTTTTTAACCCGTTGGACCGCCGATTGCCCACGCGCGAACAATCCGCACACACGAGTCGCTCACGGAACCCGCAGCGTTGCACGGCTCCGCGCCCCCTCGCGTGGGTGGGTGGGAGGCCTGACTCTGATCTACCTTCCCTTTCGGGTTCCCTCCTTGGGGCAAACGGTGACAATTTGCTCATTTGAACAGCGGTATTGTTCAACTGGTGGCGGCCGGCCAGCCGGCTCACGGCAAGAGCCACCCGGGATCTCAGTCCCTTGATAAGATCAAATCTAGAACTCGTTTGAGATTTCGGATCTCCCCATCACAAAACCCCCCCATCCTTGTCGGCTTTCGAGAGCGTAACGCTCACGGTGCCCGGGAAGCCCAGCGAGAAGCACACGAATGAGTATATGTTTTGTGGACTTGGAGATGTACAAAGTTCGTGTTTTGCAACGGCGGATCAGAAGAATGTCGCCATTGTGTCAAAGATATCCAGTCAGGCGGCACGGGCACAACCCAGAGCAAATGGTGGTGTCCCCCAGATACGAGGAGTACGCGTCCGTCGTCATCGCATCATCTTCCAGAACCACTGGACTAGTCTGACCCAAACCTGATACGCCACGGTGCAGGGGAGCCGGGTGTCCGAAGGGGGGAGAGGTACGTACGCATAGACCATTCAAGGACATCCCTGTTAGAAGGCGCCAGTTCTTGCAGGTACTCGGGACAGACTAGGCCAATTCGAGCGCGAGCGTCACACGTGTAACGACGATGACACCGGACCACTGACCATATTCGACGACGGTGTGCGATGGGATGTTCGATGTATGGAAAGGTCGCAACGCCACGGGTCGAGATTGTGACGAGAGCGAGGGCGGTCAGATGGCACGGTTTTGTGGAGAGAAAGAGACCGATCGAAAGTATACAAACTTTGAATGCTATGCACTGCTGTCCCGTGCATACTACGCCAAGAAGGTTGTAGGTTTCGTTTCCTGAAAGGATAGAATGACTCGGAGAGTGGAAGCAAGCTTAATCGATGTCGTCGTATGTATGCCAACGTTTTTGTTTCCGCCCCTTCGGGGTATGCGTTCGTATCCAAGGCGACCGGCCGTTGCACGTTCCCCTCAACAGAACGTGCTCGGGCCTCAAGCACCGGTGGTGGTAGTGCAGATAACAAAAGAAATGGGCCCCCACCAGGAGTGGAAGTGGCGGTGCATGTCGGGGAAGCTGAGAAACCAGAAAAAAGTGAGTTAGCGGAAGCAAAAAAGGGAAAGGACTGATCGCGGGCACCGCGGGGTGTATGCGAATCGATACACCCTGATAGTTCCTGTAACTCAAAGCAAGCAAGTGAGACAAGAGCACATGGGAGACGGTTTTCGCTTTTGCGTTAGCATCCGATTTCAGCGTTGTCTTGTCTTCCCTTTCTGTGTCTCTGAACGGTCCGAGCAAGTAAGTGGGGTAAGTGGGTGTGGTGGTCGTGCGCGGTCGTCGGAATAACTCGAGGTTAGATGGGACAAGACCAGGAACAGGTCTTCCTGTGCTCGACCGACATTCGATATCCCCGTGTCACGAGCACAAAATATATGCGGCGATATTTGCGTTGATTTCCGGGAATTATTGACAGCGGGTGCGTCAGCAGGGCATGGGGCAAAGGTGGGAGAGAAACACGGGAACGGGAACTGGCGCGTCCGCGTGCGCCGCTAGTGCAGCACGTAAATGAAAGGAACGTGGGGAAAAACATGGTCCGAAAAAAGACAAGCGATCGATTATTCCTAGCTTATTGCCGTCTATTCGCGCAGTCCCCGCTATAATAGTCCTGCGAGTATCAAGACGACTGATAATATCAAAAAAAAAAAAAACCAGAATGTGAGGGAGAACGGGGGAGGGAGGGGACACGAGAAAACAATTTGGGGGGATGGCTGTGCCCGGATGTTCGGTAAGTGGAGTGGCGCCTGGGAGCAGGAACGGGTGTGACGTGACTCAAGAATATTATAAGATAGTTATCGGACATGGTAGCAAAAAGGAAAAAAGGTGGCCAGACTCGGAAGCTCGGAGTCGTTCCAGGAGGTAGGCTCCTCAAAGTTACGACTCATGAGGGAAAAATAATATAATAATGAAAATGAAGGCACTCATGGGCTCAAGGGATGGGAAATGGAAGAGTCAAGGAAGGAGATAACTTGGAATATTCTTGCAAAAGACAATAACAAGGCGGCAGTGGCTGACATTATTTGCAAATATTTGGCCATATAATGGAGTTCAAAATTACCTTTTATGCATTGTGTCCCTCGAGATCGAGATCGGGCAAGACCCAGGCGTCTGTAGAGATCTCGCTATTACGGTACGGCTCCTTCGGGGGAACACAGAGTATAAAGACTAGCACGCTGCTAATTGTCTTCGGTTGCCGCCGCTCACAATTGTTTTTACGCTCGTCCCAACAGGACAAAAGACAACCGAGTGATCTCCACGAGCTCCCTTGAGCAACGACCCATTTCTCCCTCCTGCTGTTGCTACACTCTCAGCGGGAGTATTGTGAGCCCGTTTTCGGCCTGACGCAAATCTTTGCCTTTTATCATCTTGAAATCTCACTCACAAACAATTTCCCTCCCATTCTTCAATTGTCCCCTCGCGTGTTCCAATTATCTTCATCATGCCCGCTATCCGCACGCGCGATTCTCTTCTCCACCGTGAGTCCACCATTGTTCTTGTCGCCCCCTTTCGTCCGACCTGCTTTGCCTTGCCAGCTCTCGAAGTGGCCGTGGCTGAGCCCGAGCCCAATACTACCCCCATGCTGAATGTCATCTCTCCGACGCCGCGCGCCTTTACGTTTCCCATGAACGTCCACACTCCTTCACCTTCACCGTCCAACTCACCGTTTGAGCCTGATCTCAGACCGCTCACGTTCTCTACCCCTCCTCCTTCCAACAAGACCCACACCCCGTCCTCCTCGATCTCGTCCATTTCCTCTCTCTCCTTGTCGCCCACCAGCACCCTCACCGCTGAGGTACCTGCCACGCCTTCGTCTCATCGTCGCAGACGGTCCACTGTGTCCGACATCAACGAACGTCGGCCGAAGAAGGGTGACGAGGACTACATCAAGCGTCCCGAGAACGCGTTCATTTTGTTCCGCCGTAAATGCTGCGAGGATCGCAATCTGGCGCTGGGCGCTGGAGATGCGGGCGAGGGCGATGGGTCCGCTCCGCCAACCAAGAAGCAGCGTCAGGCGGATTTATCTAAAACGATCAGTCAACAGTGGAAAGGTCTCACAGCTGAGGAACGTCAGTACTGGGAAGACCTTGCAAAGGAAAAGAAGGTGCGCACCTATGTATTCCCCTTTGTTCTACTTTCGACATCTCAACTTATTCACGTCACGTGATTCCAGAAAGAACATGAAGCCCTATATCCCAACTACGTCTACCGTCCTCAGCGCGTCAAGGGCAAAAAGGCCGCTTCCAATGGCAAAGGAAAAGCACGTGGTCCTGAAGAGCCGGAGACCGATTCCGAGGGCCTCTCGATTGTGATGCCCGTCCCCGCCGTCCAGCAGCCACGCTTCGGACGACGCGCCATTTCTGCCCCCACGCCTCCCCCGGCATACCAGCAGACGATCCACATCCCGCACATCCCGATGGTGTACACGCCTTCGACTCCCACCACGCCCTCCATGATCCCCTTGACGATATCACGCACCTGCTCGCCCGCTGATGCCTCTGCCCATCTCTCGCCCGCAGGCATAAATTACGACTACGTTCCGCCCAACGGTGCCCTCTTGCCCACATACATCCAGCATCAGGGATGGGCTCCCGAGCCTGGAGCCTGCAGTGAAGTATATGTAAACATGTTCGACATGCCGTCACTCGACCCACTCACTATCCCTTGCGATGGGGCCAACGCGGATGCTTTCTTCAAGTCGCCTTCGTCTGCTTCGTACACAAGCTCCTCCGGTCCTTCCTCGCCACACACTTCCCCGTACACGCCGACTGCACTCGAGACGTTGCACGTCGGTGTGGACGCTTGGCAGGCGCAGACGTCGCTCCCGATGTTTGACGCGGCACCGCAGCTTCCGCTCTCGTTCGAGTACCAGCCATATTCGTGGGCGGCAGCGCCGGACCTGTGGGTCAACGGGGGTGCGCCGATGTTCAACGAGGACTTTGATATTACCCAGATCCCGCCGATCTCGATCGAAGTCCTCAAGTTTGACGGCCCGGCGACGCACATTGCGGACCAATCGTGCGCGCAACACGACTTCCTCAGCCCGCAGTCCTGTGAGCAGGAGGACAGAGGCGCGTACGCACCTGTGTTCACGTTCAATGACGTGCCCGAGCTCGTGGACGGCTTCTGATCAAGACTTTATCCTCTTCACGTTGTGTGCAACGGCCCCGGCGGCCGCCAACGCAGATGATGCCCAATCCCACGCGACCACATGATAAATGCCACCACTCCCAAATGCTGTACGGATGCTTTCTTTTTTGTTTGTTTGTATCAACACACCTGGAGTCTCCAACACGCCCTGTACTTTTCTTTTTGCCCACCCTTCCTTTCTCCGGGTCGCGTCGTCTTCAGGACAATCTTGGTATATTTCATGTTGTATATTGCTTGTATTTTTTCTTTGTCATGCGCGCGGTTCTCTCCCCGCTGTATCCATCACTACCCCCCAGTCCTCCACGCCGTTTGTCCTTTATGCGCTATACCTCCACGTTTCTGTACTCACCTAAACCCCTGGGCTACCTTTACCCCAACACGCGCCTACCTCTGGATACCCTGGAATGACCGATACGTATGACGCTCGCACTCCTTCAACTACCCCCCCACCCCTTTCTCTAACCTTGTTTTATCATTCACATAACTTTACTCTCCCATCGTCTTGTTACCGTTGCAGTATTTCACCGGAGCGTTTTAAAAAATGAAAAACCTGATTGAACACCCGGATTTAGTTTGGTTGTCATTGTCCGAATGGAGTGGAAAAGCGTTTGAAGTGGACTGAGCAAAGCAGCCTCTGTGTTGAGAGAATCACGTGTTTTTGATATCGTTTCATGGTACCGAGTCGTTGGTCGTTACTGACGGCTTTATAGTAGAATCCTGGCTAGAGACACCGACTAACTAACTACTAACAATCAAACAGGGTAATAATACATTTACTTACTGGGAATCGACAGAGGATTTCCTAGGCCCAATCTGTTATCGGACGAAATCAGGCAATACGGTACTTGTACTCCGTACCAAGCTCCGTACTATTACTACACCCCGCAGCCTCGAGTCGGACCTCGTGGATCCGGGGCATCACCTCAGACGCCGTGCCTAGTTTTTTCCTGCCCATCCTCCTTACCATAGAACCATGATCTCCATCGACTGGTTTACGTCCGACCACCGCGAGACAACCCCCAACAACACTGAGCGAGCAGCACCAACACCGCGCTCGCTAACTTGGCAGCCCGCACCGTCGCCATTACGACAGGTCTCGTCCCCTTTGTCGTCGCCGCATCGATACTACTCTCCACAGCTTTCTCCGCCCCCGCTCTCTCCCACCATCTGGTCGTCACTGCCCATCGAGCTCGTCACCCAGATCCTCCTCTATGTAGCCTTTGCCTCGCGCGTCGATGCCCACGCGCTCTGCCTCGTCTCCTCCGCCGTGCGCCGTGCGGTCCTCCCAGCGCTATACCACAACGTGTTCCTCCGCCACGCTGCGCAGGTCCCTGCCTTCGTCTCACCTTTCGCCGTCTCCACCGACTGGCATCCGTCCCATCGCTGCCCATCCCCGAGCAACGCGAAGCTCCTAGCCTACATCCCCATCCACGCCCTAGCCCTAGCGCTACCCACCAAGCGGCCCTCTCTCGAAGTCGCAGTCGCGCGCGCAGCACCCGCGCTCGCCTCGCTCGAACACCTCGCCCTGACCGCGCCGCTCCTCGGCGCGCACGCGCACTGGCTGCGCGGCGGCAGCGGTGGCGAGCAGCGGGCCATCCAGCCGCGCACGCTGATGCTGTACCACCTCGGGCGGCCCGTGCCGGTGCACTTCGGCGAGCCGTTCCTGCGCAGCGTGACGCACCTGTACACGTCGACACTCACGGGCTTCCGCGGCTCGTCGCTCGCCTCGCTCCCGGCCCTCACGCACGTCGCGCTCGCCACGCGCGCCGCACAGCCCCCCGCCATCATCGACGAGGTCCTCGCCTCCGCGCGCCGCGTGCTCGCCGCGTGCCCGGACCTCGTCATGCTCGTCCTCGCACTCGACGGCGCACAGATGCCCGCGCAGGTACAGGCGCAGATGCAGGTCCAAGAACTCGCCAATGCGCTCGGCCTCGGCCCCTCACAGTCTCCCCCCGCCCCCGCTCGGAGCCATCGCGCTCCCTGCGCCGTGGCGCACCGCGCTTGCGCAGCTCCCCGCCCGCAAGTGCGACCCCCGGCTCCATGTGCTGCCCTTTGCGCTGCGCGCGCGTCTTGCGTGGCAGGATATCATCGCGGGCGCACCGGATGTGTTTGCTTGCGCGCGTGTGTGGCGCGAGGCCGAGGCGCACGGGGACGCAGCTGGGATGCTGAGGCTCGCGGCGGAGGTGACCGCGCGCAATACGGCGCTCGAGTCGTGGAAAGAGGATGAATGGGACCTCGACTTGATGACTGCGCCTGGGTACGTGCACGGGCGGTCTGCTGACGAGGGCGAGACGGACACTCGTGAGTTTGCTACTCTCTTTCACTTCGGATTCTGGTTCGACGACGATTGGCTGATCTCCGTTTGCTTGACTTAGCTGCCGTGCAGTGGTGACGTCTCTTCTCTGGCACGGAGAAATCAGACCACAGTTCTACCATCAATCCTGTAGCATTTACCGCGATGCCGCGACCGTCCTGTTCGCCTTGACGAATCCAATCCATCCATCCATCCATTACATACTTACTCTGTTCTATCATCGTAGCCGCCGCTCTGGCGTTCCACCCTGTTGCGTTCTCGGTGGCGGTTTCCATTCACCACGTCCTTCTCTGCCGGCTCTTTCTCCATCTGTCGCACAATGGGTTCTTTTTGGTCTGTATCGTTCGACTTTTTCTTGCTTGCTGCTCTTCGCTACGTCTACCCAGCCATGACAACGTAACTTACACTCATTCTCCATTGTTCTGTAATCTAACGACATGCCATACCATTGTCTGCACTCGCCGATGACTGTGATGAACCCCTGAAACGGATCGTTTCCCCAATGGAGGCCCAGCTGATTATGTTCTGATCCGCGCACTACTGGGGGGGGGTTACGAATGCAGCGACCCTTCCTTTTTGTTTGCCCTTTTGCGGCAAAAAAAAGTACCATACGGCCGTGTGCTCGCAAGTGTGTGGTTACGTACGGCAGCAACCTGGTGCCTCTGCTGACTGTGAGTTTTTCTCTCCTTTACTCTATCTAGATTTCACGGATGCTGTTTGTGGCCTTGCGCAATGCGGTTTAGTTCCAATCCAAGTCCCCAAAAATCTCAACTCGACCTGATCGCATCGCCCTTGTCCTTGTCCCTTTTCATACGGAACAAGGGAATATAAATTACTCTTAATAATTGAGCGGTATGTCAGATGCGATCAGGCGCACACCGCCGGGGACCCAATCTTGTCATCCTGATGTCAATGTCATGCGGCGATCAGATTATCCAGCCACTCTCCCGCCGACCAGAGGTTAGTTGATAAATCCAGTAGGTGCATCAACCCAATCATGATGATGTTATATTGACGATATACGGGACCGACTTGTTTTTCCCAGTGATACGCACCTTATTACTTTTTTGTTAATGACTAGCGTGTGTTCCGGGGTATGGGGTGGGTTTCTCTCACAATGTGTGGCGTGCACAGACGCTGAAGCCTACGACTTCTAGGCCATGGGAGTCCATCGCCGAGCTCGGTTCTCTTTTCTCAGATCGGCGGCGCCATGACAAACGACCGACCGTGGGCCAAATCCAGCCAACAATGGAGAAGCGACCTCAGGTCTGGCTCCAACGGTTCTCGCACGCCCGTGCGGTGGTGACCCGGTCGTTCTTCACCTTCTTCACGACAGTCACATTCCTCTTTGCAAGTGAAGCTTTCAGTCTAGCAGTTATCGGGTTGTCATGTGGCCGTTCCTCGGCGCCTACAGCGCCAGGATTCTCAAAGGAGACGCACTCTCGGGCCAATATTCCCCGTGCGGAGGGGATCAGAAAAAAAAAAACTCCAAATCATAATCCCCACATTATGACTCGCTATGAGTTACGTGAGTATCCGCCGACGGTGCATCGCGCGATGAAGCACGAATGAGCGCGATAGGCTCTTGCGCCCCGCCTGCTTGAACTCGCGTGAACTTTCAATTCGGGAAGTCAATGAATGATAACAGGCTATTAGATCTCACTTTGGAGTCAACCCTCTCGCTTTTCTAGAAGCACAAAGCCGCGCCAACACGATGCGTCGGGACCGGCAAGGACAATGCAAAGTTGTCGCATCTGGTATCAAGCATTCTCCCGATCGGCCTGAAATAGGGGACTGAGATCAAGCAGGGGTCCATTGTTATCGTCGCCGTCCATTGATCCTGGTGATTGCCGAAAATCCCTCCAACCCAACAAGCAAGAACTTTGTGTCAGGTGAATGCGAGACCACGTGAAGGGAAAGCAACACAATTCCTGACGGAAAGGTCCCTGTGGAGGTATGCTGATCACCAGTTTCACTCGCGGCCTGGATTGATGCATTTTTGCGATGCGATGGTCTGGACTGCTGGATTCTCTAACATGGACGTTCGCGGGGGGTATTACGTGGGTTCTGAGAGCGACGATGAGCGAACGTCGGGATGCATTATGACTACGTGCGACTCGCAGGGTAGCAGGCAAGTGTCGGATGCGAGCATAGTGGTGACTTGTGCTTGGTCACACTTATAAGAGGAGAGGTGCGGGTGCATCGGTTCGCATGGGTGAGATTGAAAGATAGCCAAGAGCCGCGTGTCCATTATGAACTCTCATAATACATCGTTCCTCTGTTGTACGCCGTCACTGTTATGAGAGGTGAACTCGTCAAGTTGGAGAATGAGTCAAAGTACGCACGTGCGAGACGCGCCGCTCATTGACCCCGAAAACAACCACCACGCACTCTGCACAACGACATGTCTGGTGAGCCTGCAATGTGCACGCAACGGCCCAGAATATCTGATTTATCTCTGTAGACTCTCAACTCGAACTAAAGGGCGCGCCTTTTGACGGTATTTCGAGCCTGCAATTTTCACCCACCAGCTCGAATTTCCTGTTGGCCTCGTCATGGGACTCGGTGTGTTCTCTTCTCCTGATCCATCTCTTCCCGCGTGTTCAGTCTTCTCTAAGCATCTCTGCCGTCGTTATTCAGACAGTCAGGTTGTACGATATCACAGCTAACGAGGAGAAGACAAAATTCGACCACCGTGCCGCAGTTCTTTCTGCCACTTTTTCAGACGCGTCGCATGCATACAGCGGAGGACTCGATTCCTCACTAAGAGAGTCCGTGGCTTATCATTGTGACTATAGCTTATCGTTCTGACCATGAACAGGCTAGAGCTCGAGTCGGAGAAGATCCATGCCCTTGGCCAACACGATGATGCAATATCAAGCGTCCGCTACTCGAGCGAAACCAGTTCGTTCACATCCTTTATCTTTTCACAGACCCTTGATCTGGTCACAGACGCCATAATCACTGGCTCCTGGGACCGCACCGTCCGCTTCTGGGATCCCCGTGCCCCTACTGCCCAACAGTCATCCCATCAGCTTCCGGAGCGCGTCTACTTCATGGACACCGTCGGACATCGCCTCGTCCTCGCCCTCGCGAGTCGCCTCTTCCATATCTTCGACCTGCGCAAGATGGACACGCCTGAGCAAACGCGCGAGAGCTCTCTCAAATTCCTCACCCGTGCCCTCGCATGCATGGCCGACGGCCAAGGTGCGCCCCAACTCCTACTTTCCCACGCCCTCAACCTTCACCTTTTACTTCCAGGGTACGCCACGGCGTCCGTCGAGGGCCGCATCGCGGTCGAGTACTTCGATCCCTCGCCGGCGATCCAAGAGAAAAAGTACGCGTTCAAGTGCCACCGCCAGACGATCGACGACGTGGACCACGTCTGGCCCGTAAACGCGCTCGCCTTCCACCCGACGTACAACACCTTCGCGTCCGGCGGCTCAGACGCCACCGTCTCTATCTGGGACCACAAGGTCAAGAAGCGCCTCCGCCAGTACCCGCGCTACACCTCCCCCGTCGCCGCGCTCGCGTTTTCTGCGGACGGCACGCGCCTCGCGGTCGGCGCGAGCTATACTTGGGACGAGGGAGAAGAAGGCGCACGGAGCGCGGAGCGGCCCGCGCTGTTCGTGCGTGAGCCCGGGGAGGAAGTCAAGGTGCGTTTGTTGGCCGGCTGCTGCTGTGTGTGTCCCCGGCGCTGACATCATTTTGTTTATATTTTTAGCCGAAGGGATGGGGTGCCTGATGGCGCGGTCGCGGGTTATGAGTGTGTCGACAGATTTACCTGCGTTGCTTATGGGTTCTTTCCTGTCATGTACTGCCCGTCCATGTCGTAGTACGACCTCTGGTCTGAGAACGTGACTTTGCGGTATCTGTTTATGACCTTGGTGTCAACACACACCAAAATTATTAAATGTGCATGCCTAGGTAGATCTTCAGCTATAGCCACTCCGACGTGGTCGCACAAGGAATCGGGATTTATATTCTCCGTCAAGGTGGCCGTCTATGCTCTCGGGCCTCACGAATGTGCTCGTCATTACTCAGGTCGAGTGGCTTCGAGCGCGCCACTTATCTCTGACATAACGGGCTGGGCAGCGGCATCAATAACAGGTTGGGCGTAATTACGTCGCCGAATTTAAGGGGGATCAAAGGTACCAAAGACAGCACTCCTCATGATGGACGAACCTTAGACCGGTGAGGCGTTCGCTAGTCGCTTGCGACCCCTCAAAAACCCCTCATTCGAATGGCTGCTTACGAGTCTAGTTCATTGGGTACTCCGGCGGGACTTGCTGCCCGTAGGCACCGCAAGTCATGATGATCGCCTGCGAGACGTTCTTCTTGTCGGTCGAGCCAGCTGAGGGGCACATCGCCATCTTCTAAGTCGACGCTGTGGTAGATGTTGGGGGTCAGATATGTCATGGCCACAGCGTACTGGATGTTGAGGTTTCCCTCGATGTCGAGGCGAACATTCGGATCGTTCCCGCCGGCGCCGCCGACCGGCGGCACGCCATCGAAGGTCGCGCTAGCCCCTTCGTTTCTATCTCGTTAGATCCTCCTGACTCCGGGTAGATCCCGAGGAAGCCCAGGGTCCTAAGCGAGTTCTTGTCCACCGCCGCGGGTACGTTACCCGATGTATTGCAAGACCAGCGCAGGTTCGACGGGACCGCGACGACGTTCTGGTCGCTTCTCGGCAGCACGGTCGCGGACCCCGCCTTTGTCGGGGGCACTGCAGCGTCTAGCATTTGCGCACTTGGAGAGCCGAAGAGCGTTGTCACAAAGACGGATATCCTTCGTGTCGGCATGATGGTGGAGCTGGAACGGTTCGCCGAGAAGATCGTTGGCTTGGGACACTGGCACGCCTAGGAGCGTCAGCCAGTTACCATGTGTCGTTGTGATAGAGGAGGACACGTCATGGTGCCCGAGCCAAGAGTTCACGAGCTCAAGAGTACCTGGGTGCGGCGCAACAAACTTAGCGACTTGCACCTTGGAAAGGTGTGCACCATATCTGAACTGGAGCAACGGCACAGGTGCAATCCCCCAGATCGACACTCTCGGGTCCCCGAGTCCCTCTGGCTCTCCTACACAGCCCTGCGCACACCGTAACAAGCAGGAAATACTACATGATATGATTAATTATTATATCGTGTACTACAGTCATTCATGGGTCAATGGAACATCGGGGTCAACGGACCAAACGACTCTGACAACTGCATTTTTGATCAAATCACTTCGGAATTTTGTAATATCCAGTCTATAGCTCCTGTGAATGTCTCTTCAAATTTTATCGAGGTGCAATGAGTGGATGTCGCAGTAGACATGCTTTTCGAAAACATTAGGCAAAAACTGAAATTTGATGAGCAAAGACTGATGGGAAATGCTCGTATTTTGGCCTAATTTTTGTGGCCATATACAAATTACATGCTATATAGTGAACTCCAGATGGTTATTTCAGAGGTAGGAATGTGGGGTTGCAGGATATCCGCTGAAGAATGCTGAACAGGTCAAGATTCCGTGCTCCATGAGTCACATCACGCCTGCCAGATTGGGAATTCAGTGTGCGGGCCAATGACAGCAGTCGGTGCCTCTCCAAATTGGGAAACTGCCCATTGCCGTGACTCAGTTACAGCCGATAGGGACTCTTTTCACTGATTCCTCCATTGCACTATTCAGTGCCACCCGATAACAGTTATGAAGTAACAATTTTGTAGCTTGCTTGTACAGCTAAAGGTTTATCTATTTAAATTGGCTGACTGACCATTTAAACAAGCTCCCGAAGGTCAATACATTTGAGTGGTCCATTGACCCATGAATGACTGTAGCTAAAGAATATCGCTATGAAGGCGCGTATCTCGCCATCAGGTTGTCTCTGTGAGCAGCTAGTGTGTTGTGCTTGAGGCACCTAAGTTCGGCGGCGACCACTCATCTATTATTTCCTCCAGTTTCGAAAAGTCGGGTGTCCCGAGACCGGTGACCTATGGAGCCCAGAGTCGGCAAACGTTCAAGCTGAAGAGACAAGTATGGTAGGACTCACAGGGTCCCATCCAGCGATAGCTGTGAACCCATCGGTGTTACAGCCTGGGTTTGAACCATAAATGATGTCATTGAGGCCTGGGAGGCCATGTCCATACAACCAGCCGTTGAGGAAGCCGAGAGGGCCTTTGCCTGTCGAGATCGAGTAGTCGTTCAGCAACGAAATAATGCCTGCTGCGATCTGTGCGATTGGAGATCAGCTGGATGCTCGGGGATGGATCACGCAGAGAGGGAGTAGGAAGGCACGTACGGGTGCCGCGGCGCTTGTGCCGGACCCGACTCCAGGTTCTCCTTTATAATAGACATGAACGTGGAGCGCCTGCACGGAGATGTCGGGGATGCCGCGGCCACCAGGACTACAAATATAATAAGGTACATAGGTCATGGAAGGTCAGTGAGGGTCACGGCTGGGAACGAACTGGTAGTAGCCCTGATACTTGTCGCCGAGAGTCTGGAGGAAGGGGGGCACGGCGTTTGCCTGGTAGGGTGGGCGTTCAAAGTAGTTCGAGAAGCCGCCTCCGGAGAGGAAAGCCGCGACCTCGGGGCTGTCTCTCGTCGTACCGCCAACACTAGTGAGATATGGACCTACAAAAGTGTGGTGGTGCTGTGAGCAACCTATTTCTGCCACTTTCGAACAATGCCACACGTACAGGTTGCGGGGAAATCGGGGGTGAAATGGACAGAGACATGTCCATTTATGTCCTCGAGCAAGCAGTCCCCCTTCCCAACCCCCGAATCACCACTCGCGAAGAGGACGCTGACGCCGCGCAAACCGAGTTCTGCGAATAGCCTGCACACCGTCATCGCATAGCCGATGGGAACGTTATACTCGGGGCCGCCATAGGACGTGGTAATTGTCTGGGGGATCCTCGTTTCTCGAGTAAGCATGTACATGACAAAGTTGAAGAATGGATCAATTGTTTCTGGCGAGCCCCCTGTGCTGTAGAAGACGTTGATTGTTGGGTACGTTATGGCCGCCGTGTACTGAGTGTCGACACTAGCCTCAACGCCAGGCGTGTCCGGGTCATTCCCGCCGCCGTGGATCTGCACGACAGAAAAGGTTGCATCTTCCCCGTCGGTGCGAAATTCGGTCATGAATAACCTCAGGTCCTTCGGGCTCGGGTATTCATTATTGTAGCCTGCAATCCCCATCACGTTCCGGCCCACCGCAGCGGGACGGTAGCCCAACGTATTGTAAAGCCGGCGCACGTACGACGGCGAGACATATCCTGTAAAGACGCGGCTCGACAGCACCTCCACGGACTCTTCCGGCCCCGCATCTGCCCGTGCCCAAACTGTCGAGTTAGGGTGCATCCGCAGCTTCCTTCCCTCCGTAGGCGGAGAGCCGAAATAAGTCGTTGGCACGATGGTGTGTATGTGTTCATGCAGGGCCTCTGGGATAGAGTAGCTGATCGTGCGGAGGACGGTATGGTTTGTCTCAAGATGGTTGTAGAGCTGGTACGATGCGCCGAGGATATCGTTGGCTCGGGACACGGGCACGCCAGTGAGTGTCAGCCAGCTGCCGAGTGTCCTTGAGACAGAGGAGGGGGGTATACCAAGGTGGTCTAGCCAGGAATTAATGAGTTCGAGGGTGTCCGGGTGCGGTGCGACGAGGTCCGCAACTTGCTCTTTTGATAGGTGTGAGCGAAATCTGCCAGGGGAATGGGAGGTAGGTACATATATGTGGAAATGGGCAGTGGAGGGACGTACCTTGGATGGTCGGGGTCGCTGACCTCATAGAGGGCATCGATCAAAGCATTCTCGTCATGGGACTTGAGTGAGAGGTGGAGGTCAATTGTTGTGCCAGCGGATGGGTGGCCCAGGTCGGCCCAATTGTCTGGGATGGTATTCCATGCGTGCTTCACCTTTGTTTCGTTCCAACGAGGTGCGAAGGACGTCGCAAGGCCGCCGAGGCACCCGGCTACAAGAGTGGAGAGGACAAAGAGCCTGATAAGAAGGAATTGCATGGGTCACCGAGATGGGCTCTCTGGGTTCATGTGACTCTTTCGAGTTATGAGGGCCAGCGGGCATGGGAGGAAGGACATTTATAGTGCATTTCACTGGACTCGACCGCGGAGTCGTCAAAATGAAGGTAATGTAGAAGTGCTCCGCGGATCTCTCAATTTCAATTAAAAAAAACATAGAAATAGAGATTCACGTAGATTGCTACCACGTCTATCGGAAATACACTTTGAAATGAGTTTTGTGTCGTCAGGAAGTTCAGAGCTCAGATAGGTCGCTTGGTTTGTGTCACACTCCAGCAGGGCTTGTGCTGGGTGGGAGGCAGCGGCACAGTCCATAGGACGAGCTAATGCTGCCCGAGGTAGAAGCACGCCTGTGGGTCGATCTTACGGCCAATCCGGGGCTAGACCGAGTAATTAGATAATCGCTAAGTTAGTTACCATAGCGCAGCTGAATAATATTGAAAGATAGGAGCATACTAAGAACTTCCGTGTTCCTCACATTCACGGACTGCCAGTTACTCCTAATCTTAACAGGGTGGGGTGAATTAGCAGTTTGAATGTACGTGTCTTCGCCCTCGGCACGCAGGTTTTCACGCTCGACCTTTTGGGTTGTGAGATCGGTGAGACTCGGACACGTCCGAAACCAAAACGTGACTGAGATAGTCGTGGAGAAATTCTGGTCGAATTACTTGCTGCCCTTGCCCTTGTGACCCAACAGGTCAAGCAAGGGAGAGTGAGTCTATTATTCGTCGGTGCCTCATTCTTCCCTCAGCGAACCAGTAAAACTTGGGAAGAAGCTTTCTGCACATGTTTACTGGTGATCCTGTAAGCGCCTATGACACAGCCTTGCGGACCCCCCACCCCATTTGGGCGCTTAGGTGTTTTGCTCCCTCCTTGGAGGCGCTTCTGCAAAAGTTGGACCGATTGACTTGGGAGAAGTCCCAGACGACTGCCATGCTAACACTCGAGGTGGTCTACGGTCTTGCGCAGAATTTGAGGGATGTTATGGACAGTAAGCTAAGTTCGGTCAAACCTCCAGGTATCATATATCATGGACTGAGTGAGTGTTTTCTGTCTAGATGAAAAGATATCAGCGAGCTCCATTAGTCAAGTCTTCTGTATGTTTGATTCACCTGTGGAAATCTGCGTGTCTGATTGTGCAGCTCAGCTTCGTTGCAAGATTTGGTAAGCAACGAGATAGATCAAGCAGAGTCGTTTGTGGTCTCCTCACTGTCTCCCTTCTCGCTTCGCTGATTAAGAATGCTTTCCAGTTGACCGGTTAGGAAGAAATTTCGAAAGTGGCTCTCTCCCCCTGATCTGTCGCGAAATCGAAACGTTGCTTGCTGAGTTTTCTATGATGGCACGGTTCATACGAGGGACCACTTTTTCGGAATGGAGAACGAGGGGATCCTTGCTCCGGACTCACGGAAAGCGTGCGGATCATTCGTACTAGTTCATATCAGACTACTACTGATCGTGTCTCGGTTCATAGCCGGTTCAGGGAAGAGCGTCCTATGGTACGTGGATCTTTGGCCATTTTGTATAGTGGGTCTCATCATCTCTCATGCGTCGGTTAGCTCTAAAATCATCAGAGTCATAGAATCTATGCAAGAGACTGCAACAGCCTCCATGGCCTTCTTCTATTTTGACTTTAGGGACGACGAGAAACGGAATTGCCGTGGCCTCTTGTCCTCGCTGCTTGTCCAGTTCTGCGCTCGGTTTGACGACTGCTGTGACATCCTTTCTATTCGGTACACGGTGATGGCTTGCGGCAATCTAATGGCAGAGCACTCCTGGACTGTCTGAAGGAAATGCTGACAGGGGGAACTTGGTCCTACGTATATATATTATCGTGGATGTGCTTGACAAATGTCCAACAATCACTGGTACGCCATCTGCCCGCGAAAAGGTTCTGGACCTCGTGATAGATCTCGTCAATTTGAAACATCCAAATCTCCATCTATGCATAACCTGTCGCCTTGAGGCGGACATCCGGACCGATATTTTACCTCTGGCACCTCATTCCGTGTCACTCCACGATGAGACGGGAATGGTGGATATCAACTACTATATTTCTTTCTTCGTGAACTCAGATAAGATCACGAGTCAACGGAGGGAGGAAGGAAGAAATATCGTCATAAATAGGTTTCCGCTAGGAAGCGGCTAGAATGTGAGGTCATGTGAGGCATCGTGTACCTTTAGACCTATACTTTTGTTTTGTACTTACTTTATGACACAGGTTCCAATGGGTGTTTTGCCAATTGGACAAGTTACGTCGCTACCTCCCAGGACGCATCCGGGGCGCATTGTATGAGCTACCTCGGACTTTGGATGCGACGTACGAGCGCACATTACAGGATATTGACAAGGAAAAATAGGGATATCTCATCACCTCTTTCAGTGCATCACCGTAGCATCGAGACCCCTCCGTGTCGAGGAACTTGCGGAATTTCTCGCGATTGATTTCGACACCGGAGAAACCCCGATACCCATGACCTCTTGGCGCCAAGAAATGCTATACTTTCCACATGTTCGAGCTTGATCGCTGTTGTCACCGTGTACGGTTCTCAGGCTCCAGTCGTCTAATTTTCGCTTCTCTGTGCAGGAATTCCTAATGTCGAGCCGCCTCATTTCCTAATCGACCTTATGAGGAAAATTTACATTCTATATCTCACTCCAGTTCCGCACCCCCAACGACGGCTTTTCTCAAACCAAACGAGGTTCCAGACCCAGCGCGCGAACCACATTCTAGAACAGAATTCGATATCTGGACCGAAAGTCCAGGCCTTCCGTGTCCATTCAAGTGAAGTCAGCACCAGGCGCTAGGCGGCAATCTCACACGCTTGGGCTATGCCAACTTTGGAGCTGCCCTCGGAGCTGCCGGTGTTCGTTGCTACTCCATCCGGCACTCCCAAGTTTTTCATCCGTGCCCTATGCCTCCGTTTCGGATGTCCCGCACTGCGCGATTTCCTTTGATCGATATGACTTTAATTTGGGGCAATTTTGGTGCGTTGATTTGAAGTTTGTTTTTCGGATTTATTTTCGTATCTTCGGGATACGAAAGTGATGGAACCATATATATGGGAATGGGCTGTGGAGGGACGTACCTTGGATGGTTGGGGTCGCTGACCTCATAGAGGGCATCGATCAAAGCATTCTCATTCTCGTCATGGGACTTGAGTGAGAGGTGGAGGTCAATTGTTGTGTCAGCGGACGGGTGGCCCAGACCGACCCAATTGTCTGGGATGGTATTCCATGCGTGCTTCACCTTTGTTTCGTTCCAACGTGGTGCGAGGGGCGTCGCGAGGCCGCCTTGAACCCGGCTGCAAGAGTGGAGAGGACAAAGAGCCTGAGGGGATGGGATTGCATGATACAGGGGATCACCCGGATGGGCTCTCTGGGTTCATGTGACTCTTTCGAGTGATGAGGGCCAGAGGGCATGGGAAGCAGGTCATTTAAAGTGCATCTCACTGGGCTCGACGGGCGGAGTGGTCAAAATAGAGGTACTGTAAAAGCAGTTCCGCGGGTCTCTCGATTTCAATAAAAAACATCGAAATAGAGATTTACGTAGGTTGATATCACGTCTATCGGAGATATACCCCTTTGCGTGTGCATTCCTGGGATGTGCTTGGAATCAGTTTTGTGTCGTCGGGAAATTCACTGTACAGATAGGTCGCTCAGTTTGTGGCACGCGCTTCGGCAGGGCTCGTGGTGGGTGGGAGGCGGCGGCACAGTTCATAGGACGAGCTTATTCTGCCCTTTCAGTCAATGGAGGAACTGTAGAAGCACGCCCGCGGGTCGGTCGGTACAGAACCTAGATAAGATACCGAATTGGTCAAAGCCGTGTGATATTGGAGTTCCGCGTACACTGAAAAACGAACCTGAACCCTGTCCGAGGGTTCGGTTGGCCAAGGTCCGTGCAATCCCAGTTTAAGTTCATTCGTAGTCGAGAAGAGTGACCCTCGGATCAAGGATTTGGCATACGTCGCCAGTAGGCTGCGGCCGTACTCGTACGCCGTGGGCCCGACGTATTCGCTAAATTCCCGCGAGAGTCATAACGTAGTGACGGCGGAACACCAGAGAATCACCACGAGTCATGACGACCATACAGGATGAGTACTGTATCCGGAATTAAACTTTGTACAAAAGCTCCGAAGGCCAAGTGCAAAGGACTATATGCGGTCACAGAAAGCGAACCAAAGTCACTGGCAAGATCAAGGGTACGAGCTACCGTATTATTGGGTAGGAATACAAACATAAGTAAAGTGAATAAGGTTATATATGCCCTGCCCTGTTGGGCAGGGGAGCACCGGGGACTGACTGTGGCACAACTGTAAAGGACTAACGGTGGCAGCACCGTGAAGGGCAGGGGCGGAGTGCGCGGGGGTAATTGCAGCGTAGTATGCAGCGGTGTCGATGGCGTGCTCAAGGCAGCACAAATGTCATCCTGAATGACGACGTACACAGACTAGTTGCGGGCCGGCAGGCTCTGCGGGGGGGCTTCGAAGGTTTGCAGAAAGGGCCATCAATTCATGGAACAGCGTGGCCCAGGGCGCTGCCAAAGGAGTCCTTTAGGGGTCTGAGCTCCTCCTTGAGTTCGGGGGCGGGAGGGGGGCCAGAGTTAGGTTGAGTGAGTATGAGGAATGTCCTTGAGGATGCCCCTCCGAGATTAAGGTGACTAGTCGTAAGTCATCCGCAAAGACCCAAGGGAACATCTGGGGTTCCAATCCAAGCGTGAAAGTGCTCGTCATCACCAGACTCGCTATGAGCATTTTGGAAAAGTGAGGGGAGAGGATAGCATGAGTCGTGCAATATCTGCCGTGGTGGTAGCAAGAAAAGGTGCATCGACTTGGACTGTAGCCCTTGGTGGGGATAAGGTGGTTCGCTCATAAATACGCGACGAACTCTCATAGACACGCGCAGCCAAGAGCATGAATTTCTCCGAATCGAGTTCTAGCCTGTTTACAGTCAGAAGGATAAGCTACAGCCACGATAAGCCACAGACTCTCTTAGCGAGGAATCGAGTCCCCCACTGTATGCGTACGATGTGTCTGACAAAATGGAAGAAAAAACGTGATCGAATTATCTTCTCGTTAGTTGTGATATTGTGCAACCTGACTGTCGAAATAATGACAGTAGAGGCGATTAGAGAAGACTGAAAACGCGCGAAGACATGAATCAGGAGAAGTGGACACACCGAGTCCCAGAACGAGGCCAACAGGAAATTCGAACTGGCAGGTGGCTCGAAATAAAAGGCGCGCCCTTTAGTTCGAGTCGAGAGTCTGCAGAGATAAATAATATATTCTGGGCCGTGGCTGTCATTGCGTGGTGGCTTGTTTACAATGAGTGGCGTTTCTCGCACGTGACGAGTGACGTACTACACTTCGAGCTTACACTTCAAGTTCACGACTGATGGCACAAGTTCCACGGGGACCCCGGGCAATCATTGGTCGTATAGTATCCCTGTTTTCTAGGAATCCCGCTGACTGTTCGCATGTCTTCAACCCTCTCTCCCGATATTTAATCACTCTTTGAAACTTCCTTGAGCGAGTACGAGAAGCGGGTTGGGACAAACTTGATCGAAAATGAGCTCCAGAGCACCAGGCTCAGAAGTTGAAGTTGGGACTCAGCTGACTCTGTTATCGCAGTTCTTCAAGACCAGGCGCAAGAGTTTCGAAAATATAGAGGTGACCATGGTAGGGTGATGACACGGCTCAACCAGACCATCAACGCTCTGTATACCCTTTCTATCAGTCCGGTCCTCGTAGGGGGTATTGGAAAGTGGATGCCTTCCCCCTGATCCATCGCAAGACCAAAATTTTGCATACAAAACTTGCCACGATGGTACGGCCCCGTGATTCATCCAAGGAGCCACCTTTTCGGAGTGGAGAGCGAGGGGGTCTTTACTCTGGATTCACGGAAAACGTGCGGATAATTGTACTGTTTCATATCAGGACCACCACTGATAGTACTATATTCCATAGCTGGCTCTGGGAAGAGCTTCCTATGGTACGTTCAATCCTTTTGTACAGGGCCATGGACCCCATGTCATCTGTTAGCTCAACAATCATCAGAGTCATAGAATCTATGTAAGAGTTCGCAACAGCGTCCACAGCTTTCGTCTATTTTGACTTTAGGGACGACAAGAAACGGAATCGCCGTGGCCTCTTGGCTTCTCTTCTAGTCCAGTTCGGTCCGACGACTGCCGTGACATCCTTTCCCGGTTGTATTCGGTAAACGGAGATGATTTGCGACAACCTAGAGATCGAGCACTCCTGGACTGCCTGAAGGAAATACTTACGGCGGGGCAACTTGGTCTCACGTATATTATCGTGGATGCGCTTGATGAATGTCCAACAATCACTGGTACACCATCTGCCCGCGAAAAGGTTCTGGAACTCTTGACAGATCTCGTCAACTTGAAACATTCAAATCTCCATCTATGCGTAACCAGCCGCCCTGAGGCGGGCATCTGGACCGTTCCCCTGCCTTTAGCATCTCATTCCGTGTCACTCCACGAAGAGGTAGGAGAAATAGTAAATATCAACAATTATATTCCTTTCTTCGTGAATTCGGATATGACCATGAGTCTATGGAGAGAGCAAGATAGGAATCTCGTCAGTCAATAAGCTCCGCCAGGAAGCTGTTGGAATGTGAGGCATCACGTACCTCTAAATCTGTACTCTTTTACTTACCAATGATTCCTAGGTTATGACACAGGTTTCGGTGGGTTTTCTGCCAGCTGGACAAGTTAGGTCGCTACCTCCCAGGACGCATCTGGAGCGCATTGGATGAATTACCTAGGACCCGGGATGCGACATACGAGCGCACCTTACAGGGTATTGACGAGGAAACCAGGAATATGCTCATCGCCTCCTTCAGTGCATCGCCGTAACATCGAGACCCCTTCGTGTCGAGGAACTTGTGAAATTTCTTGCGGTTGATTTCGACGGCGGAGGAACTCCGACACTCGTGGTCAATTGGCGCCCAGAGAACGCGAGAAAAAGCCGTACTCCCCACGTGTTCGAGCTTGATCGCCGTTGTCGCCGCGGACGGTTTTCCAACTGTCGAATTTTCTCACTTCTCTGTGCAGAAATTCCAATGTCGAGCCGCCTCGCGACCGGATGCGTCTCGCGCTACTACATCTCACCCGAACCAGCCCATACGATCGTCGCGCAAGCGTACCTTTCCGTCCTGCTCCAACTAGATAATCACATTAACAAAAGGAACATCAAGAAGTATCCCCTCGCGCAATATCCCACTCAGCATTGAGTAGACAATGCCTACCAGAATGTGTCGTCACTTGCAGAATACCCCATGAAACGTCTTTTTGACCCAGATCACTCGCATTTTGCTGTCTGGGTTTGGATATACGACATGGGTCTAGAATCGGGAGATCAGCGGGCTCAGAAACCCCTTTACAGCCTGACGCACCGCCGATATATTATGCGGCGTTGTTAGACCTCCCTTTGATGGCCGAATGGCTTGTCACGGCCTGCTCCCAGGATATGGACGAGCGAGGTGGTTATTACGGTAGCCCGCTGTGTGCAGCTGCTGCACAGGCTCATCAGAAGGTGGCACAAGTGCTCGTCAAATGTGGTGTTCATGTGGACGCCGCCGGACGCAATGGGTGGTCCGCGCTGCTTTGGGCATCGGATAGCAGATGTCTGGAGCCCTCACAGCTAATGCTTGGTCTCGGCGCAGATATTAATTTCTGTGACACGTCAAATCGGACACCAGTATCTTCGGCATCGGGAAAAGGTCACTGGGAAATCGTAATGCTACTACTCCGGCATAGTGCAGACGCAAATGTCAATGTATGGGAACATGCGGAAGGGACAATACTCAGTAAAGCACTACAAAAAGAAGACCTAGTGTTCGCACAGTTGCTATCAAACCACGGCGTGGATGTAAATGCTGGTAACGACGATGGCACGAGTCTACTGCACCTAGCAACAGGACACAGGACTTTGGGGGCTGTGCGATGGTTGTTCAAACACGACGCGAATGTCCCCGCGCGTAATAGCCAGGCGAACTCCATTTTCTAAAGGCGACCGTCGAATCACAGGCGCTTTCCCCCGTGTCCCGTACTCTCGCTTCGTCTCATTCTGGCCTCCTTGCGTCATTGACCTCTACAAACGCATAGACCTTCCGTACGTCGAAGGAGAAACTCAAGGCACAGAGCGTACGCCCAACACGAAGCGGCGCGCTCTCGTCGGTATTTCTTATTACTTTAGTCAACTTAAACCTGATACATCCGTGGCTGTTGCGAGGCCCGCATCAATGCCATTCGACCCTTTTCGGGAGGTCTCTCGTCGGTGAGTAATTTGTATTAGCCTTATAAGTCTTTGCGTGACTCGGGGTTTCATCTTTAAATGCTGATCTTACATCGCAGATACCTATGAGTACGCTTCCGATGATATCACCGTGCTCAAAGATGGTCCCGAATTCCCTGACCATCTCGTGTCAACATGGTCGGCGAGACTTACACTCGTTATTTGTTTCGTGACGTTGACACGTGTGATAGATTTCCAACCTGAAAAGATTGGTTTATGGTGCTGCGTCGGGCGAGAAATTCACATTTTTGTGGGTTTCATTCCACCTCGCCTCACCGGGGTATGCTTTAGCCTTACAAATCGGTGTTCCGACGCAGATACCGGCCTTACTGGTTTGCGGCGGTCGGCCCATGGTTATGGTGACGGGGAACACGGTTTGAACGGAAGTCTTCTCCCTTCTCTCCCCGGTAATAGCGCCTTTTCTAAATTAACGTTTGACGCGCAGCGATTATCACAAGTAACCTAAAGTCATTGTTCTCTCATAGATATACAATGGGGGGACGGGCCGCGCCAGGGACCCGAAACACAGCCACTGAGCATGATCAGAAGTGCTGAGGGGCGTGTGGAGGCGGGAGGTGAGAGTGACAGGCGCCACGTTTCTCTCCTGACAAGTGAATGATGGACGCTCGAGTCTACTGAGTGCGTCAATCTCAACACGTTTGCCGGCCCGGCTACAGCAGCTTCGCCTGACGCACGACGCATCCAGTCTACGAGTGCTGTATCATCTTGCCATCGTGTCTTACACCTTATCAATGTAGGCATTTCTTTGGAATACGGGACACGAATGTCAATCTCCATAAAAAAAGGAGAAAAACCAATTACTGTACACTACTTGGTATACCACACTTCCCGTCGCAGATTTCACGTTACAAATTACAAGGCGATGTACTTGGCGATGCTCTGTACCATACTATAATAACGTCAGAAGTCAAAAAGATATTTCAGTACGTGGATCTCTCTGAGCTGTGCCTCGGTGCTCAGTTCCAGAGCCGTTTATCGCCGGAATAAGACACATTTTGCACGGGCCTGGTGCTACACTCAGAGTGAAAACAGTACTATACACTGACTACCTACATGGGACCAACAGTTAATGAATTACTCGTTACGTACCTGTGTTTCATAAACCTCGCCTTGTAGGAGGTTGAGGACCGGTCTTGTACTATGTACTGTCCGGGAATAAAATGGTCAAAAAAAAAAAAACAGTTAATGAATAAAATTATGTTACAGCCCGTAACACCGGTTCGGCCCGTTTTGATCGTTGTCTCCTGATCAGGCCGACACAGTGACATTGGGTATTTATAACCCAACAGCCTGTTCGCGACAGGCCTCACCGAGCTGGTCACCCACGCCGCCAGCAGTGTCGAGTCCAGCATGTCAGCGACCAGGTCCAGGTCCACTCCAAGACTGACAGTTTCGTTTCTCGCTTCGTTTCTCGCCATGTGTTCCCAACGCAACTATCCGATGTGGGGGTCTTGACCTCGCCGACTTGATGTGTGTCTGAAGGCACACATGGTGCTGGTGTTTCGACAATGAGGGCTATGCGAGACAAGGAAGGATATGTGGTGCTGATGAGGTGACGACTCGATTGCCTGACTTGCGGTACACGTCGTAGCGGGCGACCTCTTGAATGGAGTCAATGGACTCGACTCTACACGATCGACGGGGGCTTGCTGCCCTGCAGCAGAGCATCGTGCAAATGCGCCAGCTGGCACACTGGAGGAAGGTCCTTCTGAACCGTGGGTCTTCCACGTCGTATTAAATACAGTTGGAAGTGGGCAAAGGAAGGCACGAGCCAAGAGCAACCCCGTCTAGTGGACTCGTACCTAAGGCCCAAGGGTCACAGCAGACCCGGGCCACACCAGCGAACATCATCATGTCATCGTCTCTAGAAAACACATTTTTCAAAACTTGGGAAGATGTGAACCCAAGATCTTGCTCTCATTAATCATAGATTGAAATACCTATGAACTCGAACAAGAACTCGAAGGCCGTATGCCAAACTGTATGCCTCGTATGTGAGAACAATTAGGCCTTAATAATAAGGCCTCATGAGGAATGTAGGGGTCTTTTGGATGTGCTCCATCGTGGGATTACTGTCATGTAGCACGTCAGCGTGTCAGCAACGACATGCACAGTATGCACGAATTACATCCGGAACGGCGAGGCACGTCAGGGCGCACATGCATCGCTTCCGAGGCGATGGCTTTTCTACAACCGAACGAGGTTCCGGACCCGGCGCGCGAACCACATTTTAGAACAGAATTCGATATCTGCACCGAAAGTCCAGGCCTTCCGTGTCCATTCAAGTGAAGTCAGCACCAGGCGCTAGGCGGCAATCCAATCCCACACTCTTGGGCTATGCCAACTCTGGAGCTGCTCTTGGAGCTGCCAGTGTTTGTTGCTATTCCATCCGTTACTCTTAAGTTCTTCATCTGCGCCTTATGCCTCCGTTTCAGATATCCCGCACTGCGCGATTTCCTTTGATCGAGATGAACTTGATATGGAGCGACTTTGGTGTGTTGATTTGAACTTCTTTTTTTCGGATCTATTTTCGTGTCTCAGGGTACGGATGTGGTACGGAACCAGATGCATCGCTAGATACTTGTCTTAGATCGAATTTTCTTCCCCTTTCTTCTGCTATCGTCTGACTACGCAGTCAAGTTGATTCGCTTCTACGGTCCTTTATGGATAAATGAATGGCATCTTCTTTGACGACGTAGAGTCAAATCTCATCGCCATCTTATAACTGCCGTCACACTGCACGACCAAGAATTCTGGAATGTCGAAATCAAGGTGACTTTCGCCGCCTTCTTTCTCCAACTGTCTTCAAGACTGTCTTCCTCTTTGTCTTTGGCCGGTTTGTCTCTCTCGCCCAGGTGAGCACCACTATTAACGATTCATCGACTCATCGGAAACATTGTCACGTTAAGTAGAACGACATCGTATCACTACTCTCATCTATCCACAGGGCTACCATCTCCTCTTGTTTCCTTCTCTGTTTCAAATTATGACGTAGAACCTTGTGCACTGTCTCGCTTTCACTCTCAGCTCTGGGTCGGGAAACCAGTCACGAAGCGAACGCATGGCAGAGTGGGATAAATACGCCAGAAATTGAATTTTAGCGAAAGCTGCGCGGGCGATTCAGAGGGCCCAAACTTTTAAAAGGGCCTAATCTCAAAAGGAGTATCCGGGCGGCAATCAAGCTAAATCCATCCTGTGGGTTTCTTCAACTTCAAGCTGTCTGCCTGATATTTCCTGGCCAATCGAATTGGGGTGGAACATACATACTCTTGGTCTCCGTCCCACCTTCCGTTCGTACGAGCCCTTGATTACTGATATTCTTTTGAGCTCTTTTTTTTTACTTCAATGGGATAATATAGTGGTTTTCTGGGTCCCTGGCACAGCCGGCACCCCCATAGAGCGACTGGTCACCGGTCTAAACTCTGGGAGTATAATATGTCGGAACACGTTATAACTATGATAATGGCCCTTCTACTGTTGAGCAGTTACAAAATGATTATAAATGGTTAATAAATATATTACAAATACATTATAAACTATTTAAGTGTCGTTCATAACAATTACAGTGGCTTTCTTTTTTCCGACTATGTTATGATAGACCCCAGAATGGTTACAGCTAATTCCATAATGGGGGACCCCTTTTGACCGCATTGGACGTACAGGCTGGTCTGAAAGGCGATAACCGTGCTGAAGTGTGTTCTCACGAAAAATATTTGTCGGATCCCTAGATAACTATTTTTTACTCACAATAACTATTTAATAGCTACATATTTGTGAGATACCAAATGTCCTGATGATTCCAAACTATGAACCCCGCACGTCAAATTTGGAGGTCAGCTGTGTTCTGTAATTCGTGAAAGGGCCCCCATTATGGAAATAGCTGTTTTACTGTAATAGCGAGGCAGCGCATTTTTTTTCTGGCCCTGAAATATAAACTAGAGATAACAACATGGTAAATACATACAGTATCGGAAACTCCCCAACTTGAACCCGATGCGCGTCGCGATCCTGACACATCTTTGGATTGCGGGTGATTTATCTTTGACTTCCATTGGCCCAGATTTTATACAGAATTCCATTTGTTCACGTCAAAGTACTGTAGTCATTTTACACCTTGTTATCCCCCAGATTGACACTCTCTGGCTCTCCCACACAGCCCTTCGCCCACTGCAACAGGCAGGAAATGCTACATGATATGATTAACAGTAACATCGTTTACTAGTAGGCAAAAAATCAAGAAAAAAAACCAGTACGACCTAAAAACGCGTATATCACCTCAGACTGTCTCCGTGAGCAGCTGGTTTGTTGTGCTTGAGGCACCTAAGTTCGGCGGCGACCACTCATCTAGTATTTCCTCCAGTTTCGTGAAGTCGGGTGTCCCGAGACCAGTGACCTATGGAACCCAGAGTCAGCTAACGTTCAAACTGAAGAGACACAAGTGACAAGTATGGTAGGACTCACAGGATCCCATCCGGCGATAGCGGTGAACCCATCGGTGTTACAGCCCGGGTTTGAGCCAGAAATTATGTCATTGAGGCCCGGGAGGCCATATCCATACAGCCAGCCGTTGAGGAAGCCGAGAGGGCCTTTGCCTTTCGAGATTGAGTAGTCATTCAGTAGCGAGAAAATGCCTGCTGCGATCTGTGGGATTGGAGATCAGCTGGGGGCTCGAGGATGAATGACGCAGAGAGGAAGTAAGGAGGCACGTACGGGTGTCGCAGCACTTGTGCCAGACCCAACTTTGAGTCCCCCTTTATGGAAGTAGAAAACCTTGAGCGCCTGCGCAGAGATATCGGGGACGCCGCGGCCACCAGGTCTACAAAGATTATGAGGTACATAGATCATGGAAGCTCAGAGAAGGTCATAGCGAACGAACTGGTAGTAGCCCTGATACTTTTCACCGAGAGTCTGGAGGAAGGGGGGTACAGCGTTCGCCTGGTAGGGCGGGCGTTCAAAGTAGTTCGAGAAGCCGCCTCCAGACAGGGAAGCAGCGACCTCGGGGCTGTTACTCGTCGTGCCGCCAACACTAGTGAGATATGGACCTACAAAAGTGTGGTGGTGTTGTGAGTGACCTATTTCTGCCACTTTTGAACAATGGCACACGTACATGTTGCGGGGAATTCGGGGATGAAACGGACAGAGGCATGTCCATTTACTTCGAACAAGCAGTTGCCCTTCCCAACCCCTGAGTCACCGCTGGAGAAGAGGACGCTGACGCCACGCAAACCAAGTTCTGCGAATAGCTTGCACACCGTCGTCGCATAGCCAAAGGGAAAGCCATACTCGGGGCCGCCATAGGACGTGGTGATTGTCCGGGGGATTGTCGTTTCATCAGTAAGTATGTAGGTGACAAAGTTGAAGAATGGATCAAACGTTTCTAGCGCGCCCCCTGTGCTGTAGAAGACGCTCGTTGTTGGGTATGTCATGGCCACCGCGTACTGGGTGTCGAGGTTGGCCTCAATGCCAGGTGTGTCCGGGTCATTCCCGCCGCCTCGGACCTGTACAACAGAAATGGTCGCATCTTCCCCATCGGTGCGAAATTCAGTCATGAATAGCCCCAGGTCCCTCGGGCTTGGGTACTGCTCATCGTAGCCTGCAATCCCAATCACGTTCCGGTCCACCGCAGCGGGACGGTAGCCCAACGTATTGTAAAGCCAGCGCACGTACGACGGCGAGACATATCCTGTCAAGTCGCGGCTCGACAGCACCTCCACGGAATCTTCCGGCCCCGCCTCCGCCCGTGCCCAAACTGTCGAGTTAGGGTGCATCCGCAGCTTCCTTCCCTCCGTAGGCGGAGAGCCGAAATAAGTCGTTGGTACGATGGTGTGAATGTGTTCGTGCAGGGCCGCTGGGATAGAGTAGCTGATCGTGCGGAGGACGGTATGGTTTGTCTCAAGATGGTTGTAGAGCTGGTACGATGCACCGAGGATATCGTTGGCTCGGGACACGGGCACGCCAGTGAGTGTCAACCAGCTGCCGAGTGTCCTTGAGACAGAGGAGGGGTGTACACCAAGGTGGTCTAGCCAAGAATTAATGAGCTCGAGGGTGTCCGGATGTGGCGCGACGAGGTCAGCAACCTGCTCTTTAGATAGGTACGCGCGATATCTGCCAAGAGGAAATGGGAGGTGGGCACAGATATGTGGGAATGTGACGTGGAGGGACGTACCTTGGATGGTCGGGGTCGCTGACCTCATAGAGGGCATCGATCAAAGCATTCTCGTCATGGGACTTGAGTGAGAGGTGGAGGTCAATTGTTGTACCAGCGGACGGATGGCCCAGGTCGACCCAATTGTCCGGGATGGTATTCCATGCGTGCTTCACCTTTGTTTCGTTCCAACGTGGTGCGAGGGGCGTCGCTCGGCCGCCGAGGAGCGCAGCTGCAAGAGCTGAGAGGACAAAGAATCTGAGGAGATGGCATTGCATGGACCACCGGGATGGGCTCACCGGGTTCGTGTGACGGCTAGAAGGTATTGGAAGCAGGACATTTATAGTGCATCTCACTGGACTTGACCGGCGGAGCTGTCAAAAAGGAGGTACTGTAAAAGCAGCTCCGCGGGTCTTAATTTCAATCGACATCCAAGATTTACGTAGGTTGATATCATATCTATCCGAAATATATCCCTTTGTGCGTGCACTTTGTATCGTTGGGAAGGTCAGAGCTCAGATAGGTCGCTCAGTTTGTGGCACGCACTCCGGCGAGGCTTGTGGTGCAAAGGAGACGGTGCCACAGTGACAGTGACACAGTCCAGCTTATGCCAGCCCTTCAGTAAATATAGAAGCACTCCCGCGAGTCGGTCGGTACAGAACCTAGATGAGATACAGAATTGGTCAAAGCCGTGCGACGTTAGAACTCCACGTACACTGCCAAACGAACCCGAACCTTGTCTTTTGAGGGTTCGGTCGGCCAATGTCCAACCCAAGTTAGGCTGCCAGTCGAGAGGAGTGACCCTCGAATGGCGGCAAAAAAAACCCTTAAATAAGGCTGACACGCGGTCAACTTTGTGTGGGTCGTGTGAGCCAACCTGGCTATAGGGCGATGTGAATGCAATCTGTACGCGTCTGTGCCGTCCAAATTTACAGTAGTAAACTAAAGACTCGGACGTGACTAGGGCCGTACCCCGTGACATGCGAAGACAGATCAATGAGCGGTTGAATACCTCCCGGAGAGGTGGTTTGTTCACAGAGAGTGGCGCATCTTGCACGTGCGTACACTTCAGGTTCGACTTAGTACAAACGTCACTGTACATAATTCCATTTTTTCACGCGAATAACTGGGAAAAGCAGTGACTAATACTTAATGATTTTACACAATCCATAATTAAAAAGTAATTCTAATTAAACTTTAAGTCCATTCGGGAATTATCACACTGCGAAAAAACTTAACGTTCAGCTTATTGAGAACAATGGTCACTTATCATTTATTTCAGGGAAAAACATTAAGTTTTTTCACAACAATATAATCCTTGGATGGACATAATGTTTGAATAAAATAATTTTCTCATTACAGATGATGAAAAATCGTTAAGTATCAGTCAACGCCTTTTCTCAGTTTGTGCACACAAAGACAGAACCATGATGTCAGTGCGTACAAATTCCACCCTGGGCAATCACTGATCGTATAGTACCCCTGTCCCCTAAGAATCCCACTGATTGTTCGCACGTCTTTAACCCTCGCAATGACATGTCTGGTGAGCCTGTAGCTATAGTGTACAACGACCCAGAATATATTATTTATCTCCGCAGACTCTCAACTCGAACTAAAGGGTGCGCCTTTTATTTCGAGCTTGCAATTTCACCCGCCAGCTCGAATTTGCTGTTGGCCTCGTTATGGGACTCGGTGTGTTCTCTTTTCCTATTTGGTCTCTTCACACGTATTCAGTTTTCTCTAAGCACCTCTACCGTCATTATTTATACAGTCAGGTTGCACGATATCACAGCTAACGAGGAGAAAATCATTTGATCACGTCCTTTCTTCCACTTTGTCAGACACGTCGCACGCATACAGCGGGGGACTTGATTCCTCGCTTAGATAGTCTGTGGCTTATCATCGTGGCTGTAGCTTATCCTTCTGACCGTAAACAGGCTAGAACTCAAGTTAGCGAAGACTCACGCAGTTGGACGCAGGCGGTCAGGGAATTTGGGACCGTCCTTGAGCACGGTGATGTCATCGGGAGCGTACCCATAGTTACCTACGAAATGAGATCAGCACTTGATGGCGAAACTCCGAGTCACGCGACGATTTTACTGTAAAACTGGAAAAACCAATTACTCACCGATGAAGAGATCCCAAAACAGGTCGACGTCCTTATGCGCGCCTTCCAACAGTCACAACGTATAAGATTGACTAAGCAGTAAGAGACACCGACGAGAAGAGCGCGCCGCTTCGTCGTCGGGCCTACGTCCGCCCCTCGTGTCACTCCTTCGACATCCGGAAGGTTTATGTGTTTAGCAATGTCGATGGCACAGGGCGACTAGAGTGAGACGAAGCGAGGAGACAGGGGACCGGGAACAGCACCCATGATTCGACGGTCGCCTTCAGGAAATAGAATGCGATTATTACGCGCCCGGAAACTTGCACCATGTTGGAGCAGCCATCGCACAGATACCAGGTCACGGTGTATCGATGCTAGGTGCAGTAGGCTCAGACCATCGCCATTACGAGCGTTTACATCCGCGCCGTAATTTGGCAGTAAAAGTGCAAACACTAGATCGTTTCTTTTTTAGTGCTTGAATTAGTATTGTCCCTACCCTATGTTCCCAGACGTTTACGTCTGCTCCGCGTTGGAGTAGTAGCATTGCGACCTCCGAATGGCCTTGTTTCGATACTAGAAATAGTGGTGTTCGACTTAAGGAATCATAGAAATCAATATCTGCGCCGAGGTTAATCATCAAGAATGAAAGTTATAGACATCCAACACCCGATGCCCAGAGCATCGGGGACCACTCACTGCCTCCGGCGGCGTCCACGTGGGCACCACACTTGACCGGCAATTGTACCATCGTCAGACATCCACGTTCAGCGGCCGCACACAACAGAGTACCGTAATAACCACCTCGCCCGTTCACGTCCTGGGAGCGCGCGGTGACAAGCCATTCGACCGTACCAGTGAGGTCCCACAATGCGGCATAGTATATCGGCGGTGCATCAGGGTGAAAGGGGGTATCTGAGCCAATTGATCCTCGCCATTCTCGGCCCATGTCATGGATCCAAACCCAGGCCGCAAAGTGCGGGCGATTTCGGTCAAAGAGTCATTTTATGGAGTCTTCGGCACGCGACGACACATCCTGGAATTTGGCGTGATCTACCCAATGCTGAGCGGCATAACGCGCGAGAGGATACTTCTCTATGCTCCTTTTGTTGATGTAGTTATCTAGCTGGAGCAGAGCGGGAAGACACGCTTGCGCGACAATCGTATGTGCTGGTTCGAGTGAGAGGTAGTAGCGCGCGACGCATCCGGTCGCGAGGCGACTTGACATTAGGAATTCCTGCACGGGGAAGTGAGAAAATTGGACAACTTGAGAACCGTCCACGGCGACAACAGCGATCAAGCTCAAACATGTGGAAAGTACAGCACTTTCAGGGTAATCTGGGCGCCAGTCTACCACGAGTGTCGGGGTTCCTCCGGCGCCGAAATCAATCGCGAGAAAAAACTCCGCAAGTTCCACCGTGATGCACTGAAAGAGGCGATGAGCATATCCCAAATTTTCCTCGTCAATATCCTGTAACGTGCGCTCGTATATCGCATCCAAAGTTTGACGTAGCTCATCCAATGCGCTCCGGATGCGTCCTGGGAGGCAGCGACGTAACTTATCCAATTGACAAAACACCCATTGGAAACTGTGTCATAAAGTAAGTACAAAACAAAAGTATAGGTACGCAACGCCTCACATTCCATCTGCTTCCTGGCGGAGCTTATTGATGACGAGATTTCTATCTTCCTTCCCCCATTGATTCATGACCTTATCTGAGTTCACGGAGAAAGAAATATAATCGTTGATATCCACCATTTGTCCCGTCTCATCGTGGAGTGACACGGAATGAGATGCCAAAGGTAGGATATCGGTCCGGATGTCTGCCTCAGGGCGGTTGGTTACACATAGATGGAGATTTGGATGTTTCAAGTTGACGAAATCTGTCACGACGTCCAGAACCTTTTCGCGGGCAGATGGCGTACCAGTGATTGTTGGACATTTGTCAAGCGCATCCACGATAATATCCGTGGGACCGAGTTTCCCTACCGTGAGCATTTCCTTCAGGAAGTCCAGGAGTGCTCTGTCGTTAGGTTGCCGCAAGCCATCACCACGTACCGAATACAAGCGAGAAAGGACGTCACAGCAGTCGTCGGACCGAGCGCAGAACTGGACAAGCAGCGACGCCAAGAGGCCACGGCAATTCCGTTTCTCGTCGTCCCTAAAGTCAAAATAGAAGATGACCATGGACGCTGTTGCAATCTCTTGCATAGATTCTATGACTCTGATGACTGTAGAGCTAACCGACGCATGAGAGATGATGAGACCCACTATACAAAATGGCCAAAGATCTACGTGCCGTAGAATGCTCTTCCTTGAACCGGCTATGAACCGAGACACGGTCAGTGATGGTCTGATACGTGGTTCCTTGTATGAACTACGTGGCCGTGCCATCGTAGCAAACTTCGCAAGCAACGTTGTGATTTTGCGACGGATCAGAGGGAGAGAGCCACTTTCGAGACTTCTTTCGTGACCAATCAACTGGAAAACATTCTTAATCAGCGCAGCGAGAAGGGAGACAGTGAGGATACCAGTACGATACAGGTCTCCGTGTTGTCGTGTTCTGATCAATGGGAGGACAGCCAGAACAAGGGTAAAAGTATGACCACTGTACGTTCTGCGAGTCTGCGACGCTTCTCCTGTTGGCCGAACCTCGTGTTTATCTGTACTTTTTTTTAGAAATTGATCAAGATATTGAGCAAGATTCTCCGTGGTCTCTTTCGGGTATACCATTTAATAGCACTGGGTAGGGAAAAATCCGTCCATCAAGGTGGGCGATCTGGACCAGCAGTTGAAGTAAGTGTATCTACCTCGACCCGATCTGTGTTTGTTAGAGTCACCTAGTGTCGATTTATATTTATAATTAGCAGGAGAACTGCGGTAGAAATGGGAAGATGAGTACACCGAAAAAAGGCTCTTCCGCCCAAGTACGTCACCTCCTTATTTCTCCCTCACTTTTTCTGATCATTTCATGGTTTGCGATGGTACAGATCGGGAGTATGCACCGTTTGGCGAGGTCCCTTTTCATGGCAAAATGCGGTACTGGTAGCTGATCTGGTCGTACCAACAGCGCCGGGATGGTGTGTTCGGGACTCGTACGGTCAGCTCATGTTGTTCACGTGCCCACTTCTTAACTCTTAACTCCTGGTTCAATCGTTTTCGTTGTTATAGTTCTTAGAACTATTTCTTAAATTCCTCAAAGCACACAATCCCACATCGCTGGCACTCGTAAACCTACGGTATTTTGTTCTTTCCCTTTTCTCCACAGTTTGAAGATCACAGGTTTGTTGTTTTGTTCATAGTTCTGTGTCTGTTAATGACACCTCTCCGATACCTGAATCTGTCGTTGTTTGTCGCGGTCTGATTTTGATCGCCTGGTTTTCTTCGCTTAGGCTTCTTGCTTTCCCTTCACGTGTACAGCCAACTTTCTGATACTCCAAACCCCCTCGGGATAGGCCTGGGGACTATGGTTTATTGAACTGCATGGGGTCCCGTAGAGACCGGGAAAAGGGTCGTGTGTTGGAGGGATATCACAATTTTTCTGACTCTAGGTTTATTTACTAATAACCTGGTGTAACTGTACATACTAGGTCGGAAACTCCCCAACTTGAGCCGCATGCGCGGGGCGATGCCGACACGTCTTTGACTTCCATTGCATCGCATTACATCCGGAATTCTACTTTTCACATCAAAGTAGTCATTCTATACCTTGCTATCCTCCAGATCGACACTCTCGAGCTCTCCCACGTAGTCCTTCACCCACTGCAACAAGCAGGAAATGCTAAAGGATATGATGAACGGTAACATCGTCTACTAGCCAAAAAAATATCGCTATTGTACAACATGAAGGCGCGTATCTCGCCCTCAGGCTGTCTCTGTGAGCAGCTAATTTGTTGTGTTTGAGGCACTCAAGTTCGGCGGTGACCACTCATCTATTCTTTCCTCCAGTCTCATGAAGTCGGGTGTCCCGAGACCGGTGACCTATGGAACTCAGAGTCGGCTAACGTTCAAGCTGGAGAGACACAAGTGTGGTAGGACTCACGGGGTCCCATCCGGCGATAGCGGTGAACCCATCGGTGTTACAGCCTGGGTTCGAGCCAGAAATTATGTCATTGAGGCCCAGGAGGCCTTGTCCATACAGCCAGCCGTTGAGGAAGCCGAGAGGGCCTTCGCCTTTCGAGATCAAGTAGTCATTTAGCAGCGAGAAAATGCCTGCTGCGATCTATACGATTGGAGATCGGCTGGGTGCCCGGATAGGCGAAGGGAAGCACGTACAGGTGTTGAGGCACTTGTACCGGACCCGAGTTTAAGTTGCCCTTTAAGGATGTACACAACGCCGAGAGCCTGCGCAGAAATGTCGGGGACGCCGCGGCCACCAGGACTAAAAATATTGGTACATAGGTCAGGGAAGGTCAGGGAAGGTCATGGCGGCGAACGAACTGGTAGTAACCCTGATACTTGTCGCCGAGAGTCTGGAGGAAGGGGGGCACGACGTTTGCTTGGTAGGGCGGGCGTTCAAAGTAGTTCGAGAAGCCGCCTCCGGACAGGGAAGCAGCGACCTCGGGGCTGTTACTCGTCGTGCCGCCAACACTAGTGAGATATGGACCTACAAAAGTGTGATGGTGCTGTGAGTGACCTATTTCTGCCACTTTCGAACAACGTCACACGTACAAGTTGCGGGGAAGTTGGGAGTGAAATGGACAGAGGTATGTCCATTTATGTCCTGGAGCAAGCAGTTCCCCGAGCCAACCCCCGAGTCACCGCTCGCGAAGAGGACGGTGACGCCGCGCAAACCAAGTTCTGCGAATAGCCTGCACACCGTCGTCGCATAGTCGATTGGAATGCCAAACTCGGGGCCGCCATAGGACGTGGTGATTGTCTGGGGAATTCGCTCTTCTTTCCTAAGTATGTAGGTGACAAAGTTGAAGAATGGATCAATTGTTTCTGGTGCGCCCCCTATGCTGTAGAAGACATTCGTTGTTGGGTATGTCATGGCCACCGTGTACTGGATGTCGACACTTGGCCTCAGGGCCAGGTCTGTCCGGGTCATTCCCACCGCCATGGACCTGCACGACAGAAAAGGTCGCATCTTCCCCATCGGTGCGAAATCCAGCCATGAATAGCCCCAGGTCCCTCGGGCTCGGGTACTCATTATTGTAGCCCGTAATCCCAATCACGTTCCGGTCCACCGCAGCGGGACGGTAGCCCCACGTATTATAAAGCCAGCGCATGTACGTCGGCGAGACGTATCCTGTCAAGTCACGGCTCGACAGCGCCTTCACGGACTCTTCCGGCCCAGCCTCCGCCCGTGCCCAAACTGTCGAGTTGGGGTGCATCTGCATCTTCCTTCCCTCCGTAGGCGGAGAGCCGAAGTAAGTCGTTGGCACGATGGTGTGAATGTGCTCATGCAGGGCCTCTGGGATAGAGTAGCTGATCGTGCGGAGAACGGTGTGGTTCGTTTCAACGTGGTTGTAGAGCTGGTACGATGCAGCCGAGGATATCGTTGGCTCGGGACACGGGCACGCCAGTGAGTTTCAACCAGCTGCCGAGTGTCCTTGAGACAGAGGAGGGGCGTACGCCAAGGTGGTCTAGCCAGGAATTAATGAGCTTGAGGGTGTCCGGGTGTGGCGCGACGAGGTCAGCAACCTGCTCTTTAGATAGGTACGCGCGATATCTGCCAAGAGGAAATGGGAGGTGGGCACAGATATGTGGAAATGGGACGTGGAGGGACGTACCTTGGATGGCTGGGGTCGCTGACCTCATAGAGGGCATCGATCAAAGCATTCTCGTCATGGGACTTGAGTGAGAGGTGGAGGTCAATTGTTGTACCAGCGGACGGGATGGCCCAGGTCGACCCAATTGTCTGGGATGGTATTCCATGCGTGCTTCACCTTTGTTTCGTTCCAACGAGGTGCGAGGGGCGTCGCTCTGACGCTGAGGAGCGCAGCTGCAAGAGTTGAGAGGACAAAGAACCCGAGGGGATGGCATTGCATGACACAAGGGATCACCCAGATGGGGCTCTCTGAGTTCACGTGACTATTTCGAGTGATGAGGGCCAGAGGGCATGGGCGGCAGGACATTTATAGTGCATCTCACTGGGCTCAACGGGCAGAGTTGTCAAAACAGGGGTACTGTAAAAGCAGCTCCGCGGCTCTCTCGATTTCAATAAAAAACATCGAAATAGAGATTTACGTAGGTTGATATTGCCTCTATCCGAAATATCCCCCTTTGTGCGTGTACTCCTAAGCTGTGCTTGGAATCAGTTTTGTGTCGTCGGGAAGTTCACTGCTCAGATAGGTCGCTCAGTTTGTGGCACGCGCTTCGGCAGGGCTCGTGGTGGGTGGGAAGCAGTGGCACAGTTCATAGGACGAGCGTATGCTGCCCTTTCAGTCAATAGAGGGACTGTAGAAGCACGCCCGCGGGTCTGTTGGTACAGAACCTAGATAAGATACAGAATTGGTCGAAGCGGTGTGAAATTGGAATTCCGTGTACACTGCCAAATGAACCTGGACCCTGCTCGAGGGTTCGGTCGGCCAAGTTCCGTGCAACCCCAGTTTCGGCGAGTTCGTGCCAGTCGAGAGGAGTGACCCTCGGATCAAGGGCTTGGCATACGTCGCCAGCGGGCTGCGGCCGTACTCGTACGCCGTGGGCCCCGACGTATTCGCTAAATTCCCGCGAGAGTCATAACGTAGTGACGGCGGAACACCAGAGAATCACCACGGTCATGACGGCCATACAGGACGAGTACTGTATGAGAATTAACATTTGTACAGAAGCTCCGAAGGCCGAGTGCAAGGGAGTGTATGCGGTCATAGAAAGCGAACCAAGGTCACTGGCAAGACCAAGGGTACGACGTACTGTATTATTAGGTAAGAATGAAAACATAAGTGAATAAGGTTATATATGCCCTGAAGGGCAGGGTGAGGGTGGGGGACTGACTGCGGCACCACTGTACGGGACTAACGGGGGCGGTACCGTGAAGGGCAGGGGCGGAGTGCGCGGTAGTAATGAGCCTGATTGCGGCGGGGTGTCGATGTCGTGCTCAAGGCAGCACTAATGCCATCCTAATGACGACGTACACAGACTAGCTGCGGGCCGGCAGCCTTTGCGGGGGGGGAGGGGGGGCTTCGAAGGTTTGTCAACTCTTGTAGAAAGGACCTTCAAATCCTAGGACAGCATGACCCAGGGCATTTCCAAAGGAGCCTTGAGGGTTCTGAGTTCCTCCTTGAGTTCGGGGGCGGGAGGGGGGCCAGAGCCAGCTGGGGTGAGCAAGAGTTGGATGGGGAATATCCTCGGAGATGCCCTTCCGAGATTAGGGTGACTAGTCGCAAAGTCATCCGCAAAGACCCAAGGGAATATCTGGGGTTCCAATCTAAGCGTGAAGGTGCTCGTTGTCACCAGACTCGCTATGCGCGTTTTGGCCAAAGTGAGGGGAGAAGATAGCTCGAGTCGTGCAGTGTCTGCCGTGGTGGTAGCGAGAAAAGGAGCATCAACTTGGACTGTAGCACTTGGTGGGGATACGGTGGTTACTCATAAATAGTACGCAACGAACAATCATAGACACGCGCGGCCAAGGGCATTGCAGCAATTGAAGCGCTGAATGCCCGCCAACGTGACTTGAACGTTACTAAGTCAAAAAGAGCATCATGCCGCGGTGCCGAGGGGCTGGAAAAGAGCAGACACGAGAACGGTACCTTTTGTGGTATCGACCTTGGTTGTGATCACCAGCAGCTGAGTGAGAGTGCTGCGAAAATGGGCGCGACACGTTCAGGACGCCGTACACGCGTTGCGTCATCATTGTGCAATGGGGTTCATTGTGTAAGTATGAGTGGTGCGTTATGGTAGTATAGTACATGTGTAGTGGAGAGAACCTGCATAGGATAGGACAGCCAACTCGAAGAACAAACGATCACCAACGCTCGGTGAGACACGTGGGGGGAAAGCAAGAAGCCAAAGCGAAGAAATTTGAGTGAATAAGACCAGAGCGCGACAAACAACGACATAATCTATGTACGGGTATCGGAGAGAAGTCATAAACAGACACAGAAACATGAACAAAACGACGAATCCGCGATCTTCGAACTGCGGGGAAAAGAGAAAGAACAAGATAGACCTCGTAGGTTTACAAGTGCCGGCGATGTGGGAATGTTGGCTTTAAGGCATTTTAAAATAGTTTCAAGAAAGATAACGACGAAAATGTTGTGAACCAGGAGCAAGGAAGTCGACACGTCAACAACATAAGTCGACCGTACGAGACCGTTTGGCAATGAACACATCATCCCGGCGCTGTCGGTGCGACCAGATCAGCTACCAGGGCCGCATATGAAAACGGGAACTTACCAAACGGTGCATGCTCCCGATCTGTACCACAAAAAGATCAGGCAATGTGTTGAGACAATATGGGAAGTGACGTACTTGGGCCGTTTGCTCCTTCAACTGGAAGAGCCCCTTTTCGGTGTACTCGTCTTCCCATTTCTTCCGCACTTCTGGCGATAACTTGGCGCCGAACATCTTGAATGCCCTCTTAGCATTCAGCACGCGCTTGAACGCCATCTTCGAGAGCTTCTTCCTGCGATTTTGTTTTGATAATTGGTGATTCTGACAGACACAGACCAAATCGAATAGATACACTTACTTCAACTGCTGGTCCAAATCGCCCACCTTGATAGAAGGATTTTTCTCTACCCAGTACTTTTAATTGCTATGCCCAAAGAGACAACGAAGAAACCTACTTAATATCTTGATCAATTTCTAAAACAAAAAAAGATATAAACACAAGGTTGGGCCGAGAGGAGGAGTATCGCAGAACGTACAGTGGTCATACTTTTACCCTTGTTCTGGCTGTCCTCCCATGTACTTTCTTGATCAGAACATGACGACACGGAGACCTGTACCAATATCGTCGATCAAGCAACATAAAATGGAACGGAATGACATACCACAAGAGGGCCATTTGATAAAGCATACGCGCAATACCAGCCGCCGCAGGGCGGACGTGGGATGATACCGGGTGTCCGCGGGGTAACATCATCAACGTCCGGGACCTGCTTCTTCCTCGCCAGACGGGTTCTGAGACGCACGATCACGAGCGCGGCTGTGACGACGCCGGAGAATGTCGTTTGGAACAGCTGAGTGGCGCTGCGTACGAGCCTCTGCTCCCAGACGTCGTCGCTATGACGACGAGGTCCGTGATATTTTGTTACTGCCTTATTCTCCTGGACGGCTAGAAAACAGCATGCATGAGACGGACGGGCGAACGCAAGACGTGGTGTGGACGTACATTGGGCACGTCGGCGGAGGAACCAGTGGCAAGAATAGTGGTCTAAATCAAGGAGTGTGCCCGAATGGCACGAATCCAGGATGGCCTACAGAGGGTAATGTTATCATGGCGTGACAGTGAAATGTTGATTTCCTCACTGTTAGGCGGGTACCCGCGGGAAGTGGATCGACAAGGTATTCGCGAAGGGTCTACAGGTACTCAGCATCGGATAGCCGACAAACCACCAACACGAGGCTCACATTGTCGAGTATGATCTTGAAATCACATGTCACAATATCTATATCCAAGCATGACGTCAGAGTCTGGGGAGAGCGGGAATAAGATTGGACGGACATTCGTCGAGATGGTCGACTTCGTTAGGATCAATTGTGGCAGGCTGTTGACCAGAGTGACCGGCATCTGAGGGTGTGACAATCAGAAGGAAGAAGGTGAACAGGGGAAGAAGCGTACAGAAGAATACGAACGCATCTCCGGGAGATGCGCCGCGCACGAGATCACACATTGCCTTCATCTGAGCCGATCAGACGTATTGGTAAGCGTGGGAAGGACAGCGGTAAAACATATGGCCGTATGCGAAAGCCAAGACTCACGATATTTTCCTCGGAGGGCCAGAGCGACGTGTCACAGTTTGCTTCCTCATCCGTCATTAAGCATATATCCTCCTCTTTGTAGTGAAAGAGCCCTGAGAGAAGTAGGGTTGAGCGCAAGCGCATAAGCGGGAGAGCGGTGATCTAAAACCTCACCGATTAAAGCCTTCTTCACCTCCTTCGCGTCGTTGATCGGGCCCTTGAGCTGGCGAAAACCCTGCTCATTCTCGTCAGTGGTAGAGGTATAGTTGATCCCTATGAGGAGGGCCATGTGTTTGGGAGTAGATGCAGTGGAAGATTTGCGGAAGCGGCGGGGCCCTTTGAAGTGGGGAGACATCGCACGCAGGAAAAATGGAACGTGCCAAAGAGGGTGATCTAAAGGGTGAAGGCGGTGGCCTTGTTCTCTCATAGATATACAAGGGGGCGACGGGCGACGCCAGAACCCGAAACACAGCCACTAAGCATGATCAGAAGTGCTGTAAGCCGGTGAGGGGGGCGGGCGGTGCGAGTGACAGGCGCAACGTTCTCGCCTGACAAGTGAATGATGGACGATCGAGTCTACCGAGCGCGTCAATCATACATTACATACATACATGCACGTTTACCGGCCCGGTTGCCTAACGCAGGTTATCATCGTACCATTTTGTCCTTTTACTGTATCACTGGTGAGCATTTCTTTGGAATCCTTACGGGTCATGAATGTCAAAGAAGGGGGGAAACTAGTTATTGTCCACTACTTCTAAGTTGGTCACAACACCTAACGGCCTAACATCTCAAGGCCGAGCTCAAGGCTGTCAGATCACATTCGGTTCGGGAACCCATTGCTGCTGTCTGTACCATCGTCAGATGTCTGAAAGATAATTCGACATGTGGACCCCTGTGCTGGGCGCCTCAGTAGCCAGTTCCGGAGTCGCTTACTGTATCGCCGGAATGAGACTCATCTCGCACTGATGCCACACTCGGAGTGAGTGATTCCTAACAATCCTCGCGTGAGTCACATCTCGAAACGATATGACTTATATTACTCCTTGAATAGTTGTCGCAACGAAATTATGGTAATATCAATGATTTCAATAATGTCCACCAGATTATTACTCGCTAGCACGGGAGGTTTTTACTGATGTGCATGAGACGGCTCACCGGTGCTATGACTTATCGGGGGTGTGTCAGAGAAACACCTCGGGAGCTGTCTCAGACCAACCACAGACAAATGGACTAGCGCAGCAGTGCCAGCTTGAAAAAGAGAGAAACAAACCGTTTGGTAGTAAGAATTTCGAGAACAACTTGATTCGGGCAACGCAGCCACAGCCCCAGAGTATGTTCGCGACAGGTCTCACCGAGTTGGTCATCGGTTTCCACGCTAACTTACTAGCGGTGTTGACTCCGGCAAGTCAACAACCAGAGTCCACTCCAAGTCTGACAGTTTTGGTCTCGCTTCCTTTCTCGCCAGGTGTCCCCAACGCAACTATCGTGGGAGGATTGACCTCTATTTGGTGTGTCTGATGGCGCACATGCGCTAGCGTTTCGACAAGGAGGCATCTGCAGGACAAGGGAAGATATGTGGTGCTGACGAGGTGACGACTTGATTGCCTGACTTGCGGTACACGTCGTAGCGGGCGACCTCTTGAATTGGGTCAACGAACCCAACTTGCACGATCGACGGGGGCTTGTTTCCCTGCAGCAGATGCTGTCGTGCAAATGCGCCAGCTGGCATACTGGGGAGGAAGGTCCTTCTGAATTGTGATTCTTCCACGTCGTATTATATAGTTGAAGGTGAGCCAAGGAGAGCACGAGCCAAGAGCAACCCCGTTTAGTCGACTCGTACCTGAGGACCTGAGGCCCAAGGACCACAGCAGACCCAGGCCACGCTGGTGGACATCATCATGTCATCGTCTCCAGAATGGGCACTTCAAACTTGGGAAGATGTGAACCCAAGACCTTGCCCTCATTGGTCCCAGATAGAAATACGCAGGCCACAGCTTGACGTGTCATGCGCGGACAGTGTTAGGCAAGACCAGGGAGGAGTGCTTCACTTAACTGTAAACTTGAAGGCCGTATGCCTAGCCGTATACTTGGTATGTGCGAATAATGAGGCCTTAATGAGGAATATAGGGGTCTTGGATATGCTCCATCGTGGGATTAGTGAGTGTAAGTACAGTAGCATGACAGCAGCGACGTGTGCTATGATTGAAGCACGGAATACATCAGGATCGGGGATTCGGAGGCACCGGCCAGGCGCGTTGGTCAACGTCAAGGTGCACGTGCATCGTTTTGGCGTCAACGACGGCCCGGGCTTTTCTCAAACCAAACGAGGTTCCAGACCCTGCGTGCGAACCACATTTTAGAACAGAGATCGATATCTGCACCGAAAGTCGAGGCCTTCTGTGTCTATTCAAGTAGAGTCAGCACCAAGCACTAGCCGGCAATCCCACACGCTTGGGCTATGCCAACACTGAAGCTGGCCTTGGAGCCAGTGTTCGCTGCTACTCCATCCGACTACCAAGTTCTTTATCTGCGCCTATGCCCCTGTTTTGGATGACCCGTACTGCGTGATTTCAATTGATCGGGATGACTTTAACTTTGACATGGAGGAACTTTGGTGCGTTGATTTGAACTTTTTTCCTGGATCTATTTTTATACTATAGGGTACGGAAGTGGTACGGAACTCGATGCGGGATTAGATACATGTCTTAATCGAATTCCTCTGCTATCGTCTGACCATGCAGTCAAGTTGATTCGCTTTTACAGTCCTTTATGGATAAATGAACGATGACTTAGAGTCGGATCTTCTTGTCGTGTTATAGCTGCCGTCCCACTGCACGACCAAGAACTCCGAAATAAAGGTAACCGTCGAAATCCAGGTGACCCTCATTGCCTTCCTTCTCTCTCCGACCATCTTTTTGTTTTTGACTAGTTTGTCTTTCTCGCCCAGGTGAGCATTTGTACTACTATTAACGATTCATCGATTCATCGGAAACGTTGTCACGTTTAGTGGAACTACATAGTATCACTATCTACGGGCTGCCGTCTCCTCTTGCTTCCGTCTCTCTTTCAAATCATGACGCAGAGCCTTGTGCATCGTGTCGGCACTTCTGGCTCTGGGTCGCAGTACCCAGTAACTGAGAGAGAACAGCTAACCACGGAGCGAACGCACAGCAGAGTGGGACCAACAGGCCAGAAATTGAAGTCTAGTTTTTGGAGCATTGTACGAGAGTTGCGCGGGCAGTTCAGGCGCCCCAAACTCCTAAAAAGGGCACCTAATTTCAGGCAGAGTATCCGAGCGGCAATCAAGTTAAATCTATCCTGTGAGTCTCTTCGACTTCAAGCTATCTGTCTGACATTTCCTGATCAACCAAATCTACAGGGTGGAACATACTCTTGGTCTTCGTCCCGCCTTCCGTTTGTACAAACCCTTGATAGCCGAAATCGTCTCTGATATTCTTTTTAGCTCGTTTGCTACTTCAAGGAGGCCAATGATATCGCGGTTTTCTGTCGTGAGTTGGGAATTATATAATATAACCGCCACTCACTTGTCTCTAGTCTCGTTCCTCGCCATTATCCCCCTTTCTAGGGTAGGTGTCGTCTTTTTGGACTGAATGGACCCCTCACGTTGCACTAGATCCAGAGCATTGCGGCGGATGAAGTCTCAAAGCGCGCTGGATCTGTGGGTTGGCTGTTCGATGTCGCGTTGGTGAGTAGAATTTCCTGTCACGCTGTACGTTGTCTCCAACTCCTAATCCTTGGCGAAATTATTTCAGAAGAACACGTAAGTGTTGGTTCTGGTTTTTGGAGTATTTACACGTTAATGACATTCGCTTGTCCAGCGTAGAGTTGATCCTGATAGAAAGTGCCGCCTCCTTTCTGATTTCACCTGTCACTAAGCAGCTGTACAGATCCAGGCAATCCGGGATTGTGACCCGAAGATTGCGCAGTCGTCTCGTGAGTACTCAATCGATCTTCCTGGAGCCATTGTACCATCGAGATCGGCTCAAATACGGGATCATGCATTTTCCCTGTGCGCACCATTGATGTCTGGCACGACTAGACACTAGCTAATCGGGATGTGAATACAGGACTGTGCTCCGTACCCTCAGGGTCGAATTCATACCATGGTGTGGAGAGCATATTATGTACTTGTCTCCGAGGGGGGGGGGGGCTCCGCTATCTCAGCTAGTTACTGATTCGGCCCCCATTTTCGAACAGTCGTCGGTTCCATCATTTCCAATCTATGTAAGCTTCTGCATATGTTGTTGCTCCTATACGGTACATATTTATCGCACGCAGTGCTGACACTCGGGATGTCCATCTTCGTCGGTGGTATTCGTTTCTCAGAACAGACTTTTGGGATGAGTGCGTGTCCCGAGCTTGCCCGTATCTCACTCACCCACTTACCCACCCTGACCTGACAATGTCTCCGATAGACGCAGTCCAGATCTACACATCTTTACTGATGTTGGGCGTGGCAGCTTTGCTGCTTCCCACCTTGTTTTACAAAGCCATCGACTCAGCGACACCAGGTGGTGTAGATCTTTCAACTGACACGAAAGTAGGGAATTATATCCTTGCAATTAGCCACGGTGTTCGTACATATTTCGCCTTCCCTATCTCTTCCCTACTAATGGCGGCGGATCCAGATTGTGGTGATCCTCCTCTTCAGTAGGTCTTCTTTCTAAGAGTACATTCCGCTCACTGTCTTATTGCTACTAGTATACATTTGTTTCCAAATCTTCCAGCGGTTCTCACACCAGAATATATGGGGGGGCAATGGTCCTGGCATCCAGGAGTCTGTGGAACACACACCACAGATCCGCCGAATGCTACGCACAATGTTGAAGAAACAGACCGTAACTACCACCTTTTCCAACTTTAGGTCTGACCCACGCCACCCCAACATCGGCGAGTCAGAAAATGGCCGTGCCCTGCACGGAGTACTCCGATCAAGCGCAAGCCCAGAGGAGGAACAAGATGAGGAGCCTCAGATGTGCTTGTCCGTGGCAATTGCGATGTTCGCTCCCTCCTTCGTGGTTCGTCAAATACCCAATTTCTCTCATGAGCGGTCCCGATAGTTAATTGTTCCATACAGGCTATTTATTTCATAGGCGCTGCGCTCGTTATGTCTATCGTCAATCTCGCGTCCAGCATCCATATCGGCCAGGAGTTCGCTGGCCTCGTCGTCTTGTCACTTATAGGGAACATCGAAGGTGGGTCATCCCATCCCTTCGACAGCAACGACTGGGCCCCCTTCCATCGTCTGATGTCAATTATTTTTTTCACAGAAATCAAGTCCGCTGTTCAGGCGAGTTTCAGGGACAAGCCGTCCGAGGCTCTTGCAATCACAGTGGGATCGAGTATTGTACGTGCTATCATTCCTCGTCTCCAACGTACCGTACCAATCCCCGTTCTCACTTGACAGGAAACTGCGTTACTTATCTTTCCGTGTGTGCGCGCTGCTCATGGGGATGCTAGGCTGACTCTTCTGCAGTTTCACGGCCACGGTCGCGTGGATCATTCGCAAGCCGTTGCCACTACTTTTTGACACTTTCGAGGCTCTCGTTCTCTTCATTTCAGGTTTGGTTCATCCCTTTGTAGCGGTCTAATTGTACATTGACTAACTGCTGCTGCGCAGTTCTGGCTGTAAATTACGTCATACAAGATGGGAAATCAAACTGGTTGGATGGAATGACTCTCATGTGTACGTGTATCCAAGTCGTCGTTATCGAGCGTGTCGTTTCTCTGCGCATCGCCCCCACATCCTAGCTAACAAGCGTATTTCAGGCATCTATGTGATCTTTGCAGTTACGGTCGGGTTTTACTCGGGATCTGACCCTGCAAGTAAGGTCAGAGGCTGTGCTAGTGTAGAATAATGTCATTACTGCACGTTGTCGAGGATGAGCTCATGATTTCACGCAATGATATCTACGCCACAAAGTACGACGTGGGCTATGAAGGACAGGAAAAAGAAAAGGATTCGATGGACATCGATACGACCACGCTCTCCCTGGCTTATGAAATCACGATTTTCACACAGATCCCCTACAGTCACTCGCACTTTTCCGCACTTGCTTGCGCTTGTGCGTGCACTTCCGCGTTCTCTGTATGCTTTCTAAGCGCCATTTTCCCGATACCAATGGCATCGTAAATCCAGTGATAGCCTGTCGTCATTTCTTTGACGTTTGAAGGATCGGAGAAGAATGTTGTACGTGCGTGTGGACTCGAAGAAGACCGTATGCAGTTATGCGCGAACGATGAGGCGTTAATGAGGCCGAATGAGGAATGTAGGGATCTTGGCTGTGCTCGTCTCTCTATCGTGGGATTGCCCCGATAGCACTGCTTTTATGCCACAAGCCAGGTATTGCCGAGCGGCGTGCTCAAGGAATGCGCCCCCATTTTCCCTCTCGTGCATCTCGGAGTCCGAAGCGCCAGGGGCATTTACCCAGGTAACTGCCATTGTGGTGTAAAAAAAACTATTCCAACAAGCGCCGCACACAGGCCACAAGGCACTTCCATTGTCTCACCCATTTGCGCTGTAGGGGGAATGGAAGGGAGGGAAAGATCGGATGGAAAGTCTGGAGAGGTACGCCACCGCACGCGGGAGGCGATGCTCGTCCCTTCTTCTGGTCATGGTAAGTTGAAAAGTCCGAAGAGCGAGTCCCATCAATGTGCTTGGGAAGACGTCCTGGCTGACGCACCCGTTGCACCGCATTGTTCCGCCTGATGTATGTGTGAATGTTATACTATTTTTGGACGCAAAGGAGTTCAGAAGCAGCAGTTTCCAATCTTGTCGCGTACTAGATATCCCTTCCCAGGACAGACCAAACTCTAGTCTGAGACTCTGATGTATACATTGCTCGACGTGGGTGGCACATCATGATTACATGTGAGAGGGGCTTGGATAATGTAGGAGGGTAACAAAAACAAAGCGAAGCAGTCATGAGAAAGTAAGAAAGCGTGAGCAACCTGAGCAGGGCGAGCCAAATCGTAATGGGAAAGAACAAACTACAGCGAGGGAGAAAGATAGTATTAGCTCGGGATATCATAGTATTGCGATACTCATTACGAAGGCTATTAAAAATCGATAATAAAGGGGTGACAGAAGGACGCTTTCCGAAGAAACGAAGAAGCTATGTGTCACGACGACAGTCACCACAGGTCAAACGTACGAGCCCGCATGACGATAAATTGCTCATCCCGGCGCTATTAAGACGACCAATCAATTACTTCAGTCACCGCGAGGTGGGAGAACTCACTAAACAGTGCATGCTTCCAATCTACACCACGATAAAGAGGATCAGAGAAAGCGAAGGGAAGGAAGGTCGGGGGGCGACGCACCTGTGCCGTTTGCTCTCTGAACTCGAATAGCCCTTCCTTGGTGTACTTCTCTTCCCACTCTTCCCGCTTCTCTGGTGACATCATTGCGCTGTGCTTCTTGAACGCGTTCTTGATCTCCCGCAAGCGCTCGAGGGCCATTTTCGAAAGGCACTTCCTGAAACAAAGGGGGGGGGGGGGGGGGGGGGGAGAGCGTTTGGCTACCCTAATGGACACAGACCGGGATATGTGCACTTACTTCAACTGCTGGTCGAGGTCGCCCACCTTGATGGAGGGGTTTTTCCCTACGCAATGGCGGTGACTTACTGATACGAAAGATTCAACGAGCGAGCATACTCAGTATCTTGACCAATTTCTAAAATAAAAGTCCAATGAACACACGACCCAATTTCTAGAAGATAAGAAAGCGAAATACGTACCGTAGTCATGTTCTTGACCTTTCTCTGACTGTCCTCCCATGTACATTGTTGGTCGGAACACGATGAGAGCGAAATCTGTGACATGCCGGATCCGTCGGTTGGCCGACAGAAAACGGAAAAGGAAGATGTCATACAACAAGAGGCCCATTCGATAAAGCATATGCGCAGTACCAGCCGCCACAGGGTGGACGCCGGACGCTAGCGGGTGTCGTCAGGGTGGCACCATCAGCATCATCTGCGATCTTGACCTCGACTTCGACCTGTTTTAACCTCTTCGCCAGGCGGAGCTTGAAGCGTGCGACCACGAGGGCAGCTGTGACAGCACAAGAGAGCGTCGCTCGGAACAACTGAGCGCTGCGCACGAGCTTGCGCACCCAGACGTCATCACTGTGACGGCGGAGAGGTCCATCATACTGTGTTACCACCCTACTCTCGCGAAGGGCTAGACAAACGTAGACATGAGAGACGAACATATCATACAAGAAAATGTGGTATTTACGTACATTGTGTGCGTCGGTTGAGGAACCAGTGGCAAGAATAGTGGTCCAAGTCAAGAAGTGTGCCTGAATGACACGAATCCAGGATGGCCTACAGAAGACAAATCGAGCGTGTTATCGTAGCCTGACGACATGATGTTAATGTTCTCACCGTTAGGCGGGTACCAGCGGGTAGTGGATCAACAAGACATTTGCGAAGGGTCTACAGGTGTTCAGCATCAGAGAGCTGATGGACGACCCATGCAAGGCTCACGTTATCCAGAATCTTCTTGTCGTCGCACGTTACAATATCTATATCATGATCTGAATTCTAGGGGGCGGGAAAAGGAATATAACTGGGCAGACATTCGTCGAGACCGTCGATTTCATTGACGTCAGTTGTCACGGGTTGCTGCCCACAGTGACCAGCGTCTAAAGATGCAAAGATTAAAAGGGACGAGAGAATAGGCGCAGAAACCTACAGAAGAATACGAACGAATCGCCGCTCGATGCGTCGCGAACGAGATCTTGCAACGCTCGAATCTGGATACACGTCGATGGGCGTTCGACACGGCAAAGTATATGGCCGTTGGTGAATGCAAAGACCCACAATATTTGCCTCGGAGGGCCAATGCGCGGTGTCCCTGTTGGATTCCTCGTCTGTCATCAAGAAAATGTCCTTCTTCTTGTAGCGAAAAACCTCTGCAAGCGACGACGTTGAGCTCGTGAGCGGAAGGGGAGCCACGGAAACTCCACCAATCAAAGCCTTCTTCATTTCCTTTGCATCGTCGACCGGACCATCGAGCTTGTCACCGCGTTGTTCGTTATCGCTAGCAGGAGACGTATAGTTGATACCTATGAGAAGGGCTTTGAATTTGGGAGGGATTGGAGTATGAGACTTGCGAAAGCAGGGGATGCGAGCGACTTTGGAACAGACGGCCATCACGAAAGAAGTGAAAACACAGAAAGGGCCAAGGGAGTTCAGAGGACGGATGGGAAACATCCTCTCGGCTCTCTTTATATAGGGGACTCCGAGGCGACGAGGTCGTGAGGTGAGCAAACGCCACAACTTGAAAGCGATGCCATCGGGGTGGACGAGAGACACGTTCACGCCCATCAGGGTAAATTACGGGAGCATTGAGCGCTGCGCAGCACGAGAAACGGACGCAGACAAACAACCAATGGATCAAACAAGAGCTGAGCGCTGAGCGCCGAGATGATGGAAAGTCCGACACTGTGCGCCATAGCTCTTAACTATGTATCCAGCTTGATTAGACGATCCGTTACAAACTGGTATTCCGAACACCCCAGAATTTTAATCCCGAGACCACAATTAGAGGGAGGTGGCCTGAAGTGAACTTGAACACGAGGTGCAAGACGAGGTGGTCAAGCTGGTCAAGGACCAAGCAATTTCTACCGGCCCGGGGTCGTCACGGCAGTCACTAAATACTGTCACGGTACGGTCACTCTGTCGCGGTCTTACCCTGACTTTACCTCTTTGCGAACACGCCTTGCTGCTACCAACTAGCCTCCGCTCTATCCTTTGTGCACTCGGGAATAGCATTATATTCGTGACCACGTGTTGCACAACACAAATACTGACTACCGCACAGACAAAAATGAATCGAATCCACTAGCGAACGGAACAACGCAGCTATATTTACATATCGGGCTGTGTAATGCTCCCCTGCAGTGCAAGGCGATACCTTCTTTGTAGGGTTTATAGAGAGTCGTACTGCCGCCAACGATGCGCATAGGACAGCCACATGTCTAAAGCGTCATCTTCAACGTCCACGGATGGTTCTGAGTCGGTCACGAGCCTCAAATTTACAGTATGACCACCCGTTGTATAGGCGGAATCAGATAAAGAACAACTGGATTTATGCAATTACGAGATTGGGGGTTGAATATGGAGAAACAATAGGTGAGTGGGGCCGAAGCTGACTCGGAAGCGCTGAAGCTGAAGTGTCACGGGCGCTGTGGGTGTCAAGCTGAAACGTCTGCATAATAGACTTTATGTGGTCCCACTTCCTTCTTTGGCTGTCGGCGGTGGCTAGCTACGAACGCCGCGGTGTGTCATTTTATTTATTTTTTGGATCCGACGGGGGCGCGTCAACCGTCCTTCAACGGCGTGGAAGACAAAGTCCTGACGGGGCTCAAACAAGGTTAGACAAGCCAAGTATCATGGGCTAGATTTTACCACCAGCAGCAAAGCAACTGCTTTCACCAGTAGGAGTAGACAGCCGGTCGGACAGATCCTACAACTCGCAAATTCCCAGGAGGACAGTGTCTCGTATCGTTATGCATAGAAGCCGTGGTACTTGTGTCCCCGCCAGAGCCCCGTCGTAGCGTAGACTTGCGGTGTTGTAAGAGTCATATTCAAGCGGCCTAAGCCAAACTCAAGATTTAGGTTGGTCGTTGACGAAATGAATTACTAGAAGATTCAAGAGGTCGAACTTAGGGTCCTTCCTCGTTTTGTTGGTGCTAACAGTCACGATGATACATCCAAAATATGACGCTGCAAGTCGTCATCATTCAAGCGTTCATGGTGGGCCCATGTAAATATCAAGCAGAATGGTAACGAGGTAGGGGCGAGCAAGAACAAAGGGGGGGGGGGGGGGGGGGGGGGGGGAACATACTACGGATCATGGTAGTCACACCGACGTGCTGCGAGATAGTCACTTCCCTCTCCACGAGTACTGAACAACCGCGGGAGAAAGAGATAGAGAGGGGAATGTGGGAAGTTGTGGTTCATGATGCGGTCATCGGGCGCATCGGTGGAGGAACCGGTCCCACGTATGGTTGTGCTCGTGCCAGGCGGTGTAGCCGCGCGGGCCTACAGAAGGCAGTTAGGGCATGTCATCACGGCCAAAGAGTGCGACATTAATGGCCTCACCATATCCACTACGCGGACACCGGCAGGAACTAGACCAGCATGAAATTCGCGAAGGGGCTATAAATCCTCAGTACCGAATGGCCGATGAATTACTGGCGAGAGACTCACGTTGTCAGGGACGATCTGGCCATCCCGAGCATCAATATCTACACCCAGGTGTGACGTCAGGTTCCAGGGGAAGCAAGGGACAAAATATCGGACGGACATTCGTCGCGGCCTTGGATCTCGGTAAATTCCGTCGTTGCAACCTGCCGACCGGGGTAACTAGTAGTTATTGAGCGGACGATGGGGGTGAGCACGTTCAAAGGCCTACAGAAGGTTATGAACCCATCCCTGGGGACATACGACTGATCCAGTGCCTGTCTCTGAAGACTCCAATCGGCCTTTTCGTTCCTCATCAAGCAAATGCCCTCCAGTGATCTGTAGCGGTCCCACGCCGAAAGTGGTGGGCTCTCAACGGTCAAAGAATCGCGAACCTACCCCTTGCACTCGCGAAAGGATTGCTCGTTATCACCAGCGGGTGACATTCCAATTGTCCCAACCTGGAAGGCCTTGGGTATTTCAGAGGACGGGATGGGAAAGATTTGGAGCGGCAGTGGGACAACACTATCGAAGGGAAAGAGAACTAGTAAAAGTGCAGAGGAAGGCGTGATGTACTCTTGGCTGGTATTAATAGGTTGCAGGACTATGGGGGGTTGACATGGAACGAGGCTTGAGGCGTGAGGGATCGGAAGGGCCAGACACCATGCTTCGAAGCACAGCCAGTGCATCGAATTGACCGCGGACGAAAACCTCCTACCAGAACCGAACACATACACAAGGCAGTAGTAGTAGTAGTAGTAGTAGTAGAAGAAGAAGAAGAAGAAGAAGAAGAAGAGTAAGGATGACGAGGGCACGTAAATGATGGGCAGCGTATGGATCGGAATAGGTTCATCAGATCCTGACAGTGGAGCTCAGCACAAGATGTAAAGGTCTGAAACCACGCAACGCCCTGTGCTAACTGATATCACTGTCTCCAACTTCGCTATCCGTCCTATTACAGCTAGTATGTCGCACATCCGACACCCAACCCCAAGACTAGTGAGAGAAACAAGGAGCGAGCACAGACAGATCCGATTGTCGGGACCGGGCCAAACAAGGGATGGGTACCGACGTGCGTGATGGCCATGACTAGAGAAGCAGCCCTAAGACAAGCTTACTAGGGATCAGGAATGTACAACCACATCATGGCAAAGCATCATGATCAACACATGCGCCTAGCCTGAGGGCGAGGCGATGTGCCACAAGAAAGTCCTACAACCCCCTTATGATACGGACAGAATAGGCATAATTTCGGAACTTGAAACCTGAGCCAGAGACGATGTAAAATCCCACATCAGAGCTTCTGGAATTGCTGTCGTGGAAAGATCAGGACGCGGCTGGAGTGCTCAATAGGTGCCCGCCAAGACTCGGCATAACAACCGTCACGGTTCGACCGTCTGCTTAAATCGGACATTGAAAGTTGAAACTTTTTTTTTTTTTGCTTTGCTACTGTAAACCGAATCTTCTAACAGCACATCGGGAAACCTCCAGTGATCAGTTTGTAGAAATGTATTTTACATATGGATGTACAGAGTTGGCCGGTCTATTATGCGAGCGTAGTGAGTGAACGAATGAGGCGGCACGTGCTCGTTCCTCTTTTTCAGTGCTCCCATCCATCCATCCAAGTTCTCGACCGGTTGAAGGAATCAGAGCACTTTTATTTCGCCCACTCGCCACGCCCAGTAATTACCAGGATTAGCGATGAGGCCTCGATGAGTTTTACAACCTTCATCAGCTCGCTCCAGGAGGGTCTCGCCCACCCGTCGCGACCTCCTCGGAAACGCAAACCCTCATCCCCAATCGAGAAGCCAAGCGAGAAGCACTTCGTTCTCCAGCCCGTTTTCTATGCAGCCAGCTAATATATCGCCTCGCCATACCTATCACTCAAGAGCTACTGTAGTACTCTTCCCTGTACCACGTGCCGTTCCCCTTCCCTCCCGGTGTCATACTAAACCCAGAACGGAGAGTAAGGCAGAAACTCGCAAAAATACTTAACAGCAGTATAGTACGCAGCTGGTGGAGATGGTCCACGCATATTCACCAAGGGGCAGGCGTATGTGAGCACGTCGCGAGTCGAAGAACTTGGTACCGACGACACTTTGCAACGAGGCCATTACTTGTCAATGGTAGGCTAGATGCGCATGGTCGTGGCATTGCTCCACACCATCACGCCAATTGAGCTAGATGATCATCGGGCAACCCAATCGAAAACCTCACTGAATCGAAGCTGAATAGACTTCGGAGGCCGCTGCAGTATCCCAAAACTTTATACTTCAAATTGATTTTAATTTTATAGTAATTCTCCGAAGAGAAAAACGACTCAATACCAAGCGTAACAGACCACTATAAACTGAATATATGTCGGGAGAACTTGAACCATGCGTAGAACAGTTATGTAGTCGTGAATTAACTTGATATATTGATACAGGAGGGAAGTATCAACACGAGAAGACGAAAGAAGTGTGTGTCAGAAATGGCGTCTACACCGATGTTCAATGGCATAAAAAAGTCGATCGGAGGGATCTCACTGAATCATGTCGATGCCACTTCGTTTGGTCCATGTGCGCACCCTCCTCAAGTTGGGCATCAGTGACAACGTCCTAGCTCCCTATGTTGCTTTTTGGATCCATGGCTTCCGGCTCTCGGGCCGGGCTTGTATTCTTCTGTGATTCGGAGCGTGATCTGGTATCGCGTAATGTGTCGAGGGTATGTGTCGGGGGAGAACTTGAACCATGTGTAGAACAGTTTGATATACTAATACTGGAGGAAAGTACCAACACGAGAAGACGAAAGAAGTGCGTGTCAAGTACGTCGAGTCGATTGGAGGGGTCTCCTGAATCATATCGATGTCACCTGGTTTGGTTCATGTGACTGTGTGCTCTTGTCCATAGCAGCGCTCTCGCCCCCATAAGCGCCGCCTCATTGCATACGGTGGTGATTGTTCTCCTTGATTGGTGAGGTACCGCTTTGTGTTCCCAGTTGGCTGCTCGTTACATTCGAAGAATACGTTGCTCCAGCAGGGTCACCACGGATCTTGGGTCCTCTAGAAGACCTCAGGCTCCGGTACTTTTTTCTTTCTTGCTGCTGCGATGTCAGTTCGAGGGATGGTTGAGGCAGACTTTCCGGAGATTGCGTTGGACATCTGTGCTTTCCCACCCTCGTACGTCGAGTGTTGTGTCATTTTGACCCTCTGTTCATGACATGCAGGCTCCTAGCCCTCCGGCCCCCGGTCGAGATTCTCCAAGAAATATTTCTTTTCTTGGCAGATCTTTACCACCCGCCCTCCCTTAACTCATCTGGTCAACCGGACTGGATAGCGGTGACGTATGTCTGTCGCTACTGGCGCTCAGCTGCACTCGGCATACCTAAACTCTGGTCTTCCATTACGCCGGGTCTCTCCGTTTCCTGGTCGTGGGTTATGATGGAGCGCTCTGCCCCGCTCTCTATGTGTATTGACATGCGTATTGGCGCCTGCTATGAAGATGGGCTCGAACCGTTCGCTGCCTCGGAGCTACTCTTCGCCGCCAGGATACGCACTCTCCGCCTTTCAGGCTACGTTGATGACATCCTCAACGTCCTCCACGTCCTCCACAGACCATCCCTACTGGAGTCACTCAGCCTTCATGCGGTCCCCAACGAAGAGCGGTCCTTCTACATCAAACTCCCAGAGACCCTGTTTGGCGGAAAGGCGCCATTCTGCCGCCGGCTCACGTTCGAAACCTACGTGTGCATCCAGGCACCGCGCTGGCTTCTCACAGGCATCACCCAGCTCACGATCAGCTCAAACGTCACGTTGCTTGTACTGCTGGGCGCGTTGCAGGAAACGCTGCAGCTCGAGATGCTGTGCATAGCGACGCCCTTAGGATGGCCTCCTGGAAGTGTACCGCCGCCGCGCGTGGCGCTTCCACGCCTCTCCCTCCTCTCCTTCTATGGCACCCCGCGCCATCTGGTGACCCTCTCCTCGTACCTTGACGTACCCCATACGCTGCGTAGACGACTCTTCTGGTCCACAAGTCCGATCTTGCTGTTGGACAGCTTAGCAGAGCTGTTCGCGGACACGCAGGCCTTCATTCCGCATGACTCTGCACCAGGCGTCGATGATGGTGGCCTCCGCATCGCGCGCGTAACGGGCGGGCGCAAGCGTGGCTCATTCGAGGTATGGTCCCGGGCAGCTTCCGGGAGCGCCAGCGCAGCGGCGCGTGAGGATGCGCTGTTCCTGTTTAACATCAGCTGGGACCTCCTCGGACACGCAAGCAGGATTTTCAACCCCCCCCCACCCTACCCGTTCTTCCGTCTTGTGAGCCCATATATGCGCCTCGGCATCGAGCGCGTCGAGCACCTCACCGTCGCATCCGAAACCGCGATCGAGGACGCCGGAACCGCCGGCGAGTGTGCGGCCAATGTACTGGGGACGCCGGACGTCGCGGAGCAATGTCAGGCACTGCTCGCCATGCTGCCGTCGGTGAAGACCGTGCGCCTCCATCGCAGCAGCCCCGCCTGCCTCTCTGTCCTACGTGCACTCTCGGCATCTGAAAACCTTCTACCGCACCTGGAGAGGGTCCTCGTTGTCCAGAGTATCGTCCGATACGCTGCCGCGCACTTGGACGGTACCGGTGTTACTGGCTCTGGGTTCAGCTCTGCTGTGGTTAGCCGTGAGTTCGTGCGGGTGAATTTGGGCGCGGAACTGGTGAATCGTGTGAAGGAGCGGTCTGGACTGGAGGTAGTACTGGTCAGGTGCGATGTGGATGGTGATGCGCTGGACGCGTTGCGGGAGCGAGCTCGGGTGACCATTTGTGACTCGGATGAACTGGAGCGCTGATGAAAAAAAATAGACATGATTGTTCGACGTTTAAACACTGTGTGCATACCGAACTACGTATCATGTATTGTTGTAGCTTCAGGAGTGTTTCATTGTTTATTGTAACAGGGGGAGTATTGTATGTGGTCTGGAAGAAGTGATAAGACAAGCAACGACGCCATGACAGCTCCGCGTTCCCAGGCATAAAAATGCAGATTACTATACTATGAGAACCAAATAAAGTGGGGTTGTGTACTGGTAGCAAATCTCCGGCACATCTCTCACCTACGTAAAGCCAATAGTTGATGAATAAAGAGCACGTTACAGCTACTCCTACGCCGTCTCCTTATCAGGCCGACACGGTGACATTGGTTATTCAGAGTCCCAGAGTTGGTTTGCGATAGGTCCCACCGAGACCACCAGCGGTGTTGTCCGTGTTGAGTCCGTCACATTGACGACCAGGCTCCACTCCAAGTCTGACAGTTTTGGTCTCGCTTCCTTTCTTGCCAGGTATCCCCAACAACGCAACTATCGTGGGTGCCCTGACCCCGATTTGGTGTGTCTGAAGGCGCCGGTGGCGCTGGCGTATTGAAAATGAAGGTATCTGTGGGACAAGGGAGGATATATGGTGCTGACGAGTCGACGACTCGATTGATTGTCTAACTTACGCTACACATCGTAGCGGGTGATCGCTCGAATGGACCCAACTCGCACGATCGATAGGGGATTGCTGCCCTGCAGCAGAAGCGTCGTGCAAATGTGCCAGCCGGCATGCTGGAGGAACGTCCTTCTGAACTGTGGTCCTTCCCCGTCGTATTATATACAGTTGGAGGCGGGCCAATGAAGGCACGAGCTAGTGGTGTCAAAGTTCAGTTCAGTTCAGATTTTTGCCCTATTTTGCCAAACCCCAAATGGGACTAAGAGTTCAGTTCGGGGCTTTTTTTGGTCTAACCAATCTTCTGAACTAAATAAGTCCCTGAATGGGTCACAAGTCTCATTTGGAGTCCAGAAAAAAAGAGCAAAAATCCAAACTGAACCGAACTTTGACACCACTGGCACGAGCCAAGAACAACCCCGTTTGATTGACTCGTACTTCAGCCCCGAGGGCCACAGCAGACCCTAGCCACACCGACGAACATCATGAGATCACCGTCCCCAGGAAGGTTTTTAAACTTGGGAAGGTGCCCCAAGATATTGCCCTCATTGGACCTCGATAGTGTTACCTAGACCGCAGCTCGAAGCTCGACATGTCATGCACCGACGGTGTTAGGCGAGACTAGGGAGGAATGCTTCACTAACCTGTGAACTCGAACGCCGTATGTCTCGCAAGCGCGAACAACGAGGATTTAATAAGGCCTAACGAGTAGGGGTCTTGGAGGTGTTCCATCCGTGGGATTACTGTTCTGTAGCACGACAGCAGCGACATGCACAGTATACCATGACCTGCAGACTGTATGATGAAGCACTGGCACGGATACACCTCGGCTGACTGCGTTTACCGGTCCGTACCGGTCCCATGCACGTTCATCACTTCCGACTCGGAGACGACGTTTTCTCAAAACCACATTTTAGAACAGAAATCGATATCTGCACCGAAAGTCCGCCTTCTGTGTCGAGTCAACACCGGGTGCTGGGTAGCAATCCCGCACATCTGGGCTATGCCAATTCTGGGGCTGTTCGTTGCTACTCCATCCGGCACTACTAAGTATAGTCACAGTACTTCACTGCACCCTATGCCTCTGTTTCGGATGTCCCACACAGCACGGTATCCTTTGAACGGGATGACTTTCACCTGGAGCAACTCTGGTGCGTTGATTTGAACTTTTTTTTCGGATCTATTTTCCTGTGTTAGGGTACGGAAGTGGCTCGGAATCCGATGCAGCACTACGATCAATTCTTCTTACAACAATCGAATTCTTTCCTTTCTTCGACTATCGTCTGACCACGCAAATAAGTTGAATTTTCTTTACGGTCCTTTGTGGATAAATGAACGGCGTCTGTTTTGACAACGAGATATCACTACGTTATAGCTGCCACCGCCTCATTGTATGGCCAAGCATTCTGGAATAAAGATGACCGTCGAAATCCAGGTTGCCCTCGCTGGCCTCATTCTCCCTTTAGTCTGGCCTCATTCTCCCTTTAGTCGTCTTTCTCTTACGTTTTGACCAGCTTTTCTCATCCCCAGGTGAGTATATGCATACACTAGTAACGATCCATCAACACGCTGGAAGCATTGTCACGTTTAGTGGAACCACATAGTATCACTATCCACGGGGCTGTCATCTCTTGTTTCCTCATCTCTTTCGAATCATGACGCAGAGCCTTGTGCATCGTCTCGACACTTCCGGCTCTGGGCCGCAGCACCCAGTAACTGGGATGGAGCAACCAGTCTCAGAGAAAATGCACAGCAGAGCGGGGTCAACGGACCAGCAATTGAAGTCGACTCTTTGGAGCATTTAACGAGAGCTGCCGGGGGGTTCAGGCGCCCCAAACTCTTAAAAGAGGCACCTAATTTCAGATAGAGCATCCGAGCGGCAATCAAGTTAAATCGATCCTGTACGTCTCTGCCTTCAAGTTGTCTGTCTGACATTTCCTAATTGACCAAATTGGAAGGGTGGAACGTACTCTTGATCTTCCTCATACCTTCCATTTGTACGAACCCTTGATGCCCCACATCGCCTCTGACATTCATTTAGCTCATCTGTCATACCAATGGGGCCAACAGTATCGCGGTTTTCTGTCGTGAGTCGTGAATTATATAGCATAGCCGTCGTTCACTAGTCTCTAGTCTCCTTCCTCGCAATTATCCCGCTTTCTAGGGTAGATATCGTCTTCTCTGATTGGATGGAACCCCTGACATTGCACTAGATCCAGAGTATCGCAGCGGATGATATCTTAAAGCGCGCCGGGTCTGTGGGCTGGCTGTTCGATGTCACGTTAGTGAGAAGAGTTTCTCTCCGTTACGCGCTGAATATTATCTCCGGCTCCTGATCCTTGATGAAATCATTTCAGAGGAACACGTAAGCGTTGGTCCTAGTTTTGTAGTATTTACATGTCAACGCCATCTGTTTGTCCAGCATGGAGCTGATCGTGACAGAAAGTGCCTCTGCCTTTCTAGTTTACCTGGCATTAAGCAGCTGTACAGATCCAGGCAATCCGGCATTGTGAACCGAAGGTCGCGCAGTCGTCTCATGAGTACTCGGTCAATCTTCATTGTACCACCGAGATCGGCCAACATCAGGCGCTTTCCCTATGGTGCGCGCACCATTGATATCTGGCATGACTAGACACTAGCCTAACAGACGTGAATGCAGTACTGTGCCTCGTACCGTCCGGGTCGATTTCACACGTCATGTGTGGAAAGTATATCATGTACTTGTCTCCGAGAGAGTACTCTCCCCTCGGAAACGGGCTGTAGCTGTGACCATTTCCAGTTTTACTTCTAACCTATGCCACCCCCACGTCAGCGAGTCAGAAAATGGCCGCACGCCGCAGGAAGTACTCCGACCGAGCGCACGCTCAGAAGAGGAACAAGACGAGGAGCCCCAGATGTGTTTGTCCGTAGAAATTCTGATGTTCGCTCCTTTCATTGCGGTGTGTCAACTGCCCGACTTCATGAGCGGCCCAGAGAGTTAATCGTTCCACAAAGACTATTTTTTTCATCGGTGGTGCCCTCGTTACATCAATCGACGAAGTCGCATCCAGCATCAATGTTAGCCAGGAGTTCGCTAGCCTTATTGTCCTGTCACTTACAGGGAACGTCGAAGGCGGGTCATCACCTCAACGGTAACACTGAACTCCCGTCTGTCATCTAATTTCACTTGTTTCGTTCACAGAAATCAAGTCGTCTGTTAAGGCAGGTTTTAAGGACAAGCCGTCCGAAGCACTCGCAGTCACGGTGGGATCGAGTATTGTACGTATTGTCGTTCCTCGTTTCCAACGTACCGTACTGATGTTCTCGATTGACAGGAAACCGCGCTACTTATCTTTCCGTGTGTACGCGCTGCTCATGAAGATACTGGATTGACCCCTTCCGTAGTTTCACGGCCACGGTGGCGTGGGTCCTCCACAAGCCATTACCTCTTCTTTTTGACACTTTCGAGGCTGTCGTTTTCTTCTTTTCGGGTTTGGCCCATCCCTTCATAGTGGTCTGATTGAACACTGACTAGATGCCGCTGCGTAGTTCTGATCGTAAACTATGTGATACAAGATGGAAAATCAAACTGGTTGGAGGGAATGATCCTCACGTGTACGTGTATCCAAGTCATCGTCATCTGTCGTGTCATGTTACCGCGCATCACTCCCACACCGTAGCTAACAAATGTATTGCAGGCACCTACGCAATATTCGTAGTTGCGTTCGGTTTTTACCCAGGATCTGACCCCGCGAGTGGGTCGCAAACTGTGTAGTGTGATGTTGTCACGCCATCGAGGGCGATCTCATGATTTCATGTTTCATGTAACGATATCTACGTCCGAAGTACGACGGAAGACTAACTAAGGGAAGCAGGAAGAATAAAAAGTATTGGACGGACATCTGTCAGCATGTCCGTCAGGGCCGTCGATTTCGCTGATGTCAGTTGGCGATCGGTTAGCTGTCATCGCGTGCCGTTGATACGAACCGTCTTTCACAACAAGATCACACATCTAGATTGTAATTTGTGACTTACAGGCCCGGCCCGAAAGTTGGAAGCCGACAGCACCCACAAAATGCCATTCCCGGGGACATCACCAGCTGGCTTTTGATGGCCCATGGCTGGACCCTCCCTAACTGTACCCGGGTTACTGGCACATTGATGGCGATGATGAGATTAGAACAAGCAAAAAGTACAGCTTCTTCCGCATCGCTTGTCACCAGCCTGTGTAAACTGTGAGATGGGCTCCCGCATCAAACTGGCCGACTGCCAGGATCTCTGCAAGCTCCTCAACGCGAAGTGGTCTAACAGATACCGTGAGACATCGGAAGAGTCGGTGTGCGAACTGTCGCCTCGCTTTGTCGATCCTGTGTTCGTACGTTTCATATTAAGATTATGGACGCTTCGGAAATGATTAGATAGCGATATTAGCGAGTGATGATGCGCGCGAGCAACATCGAAGATGATCATCAGGGAGCGCGCACTCAGCGCTCAGCACTTAGGACAGAAGGTTTTTTTTTTTTTTTTTCGAATCCATTAGAGTGCACCGTGAGGTACCCTATGTGGCACATTTACAACACACTTTCTCCCTGCATTGTAAATTTCCCTCATCGACAGAAGGAATTGATTCCATGGAAGACAGAGGTTTTATACTCTGCGTCCGGAGAGCGACGAGACAGTGACGAGACGAGAAATCCGCGGATGTTGGGTACGACCGGGAGGGGGGATGCAGGAGCCCAGCCTGAGCATCCAAAACGGAAGGGAATAAATAACAACTGAGACGAAAATACGAAGGAAAAACGCGTGGGTTTGCCTCTATTATTTGCACTAAGATTTGCACCATGCTCGTATGGAACATGTAGGTACGAACAGACTGAAACGGTATGTAACACTCCAACAGTACCACCACCCACTCTTTGCATGTATGTGTGCATGCATGCAGGCAGCTGTCATGAGAAACACTGCACAGCACAGCCCATAGGGACGATCAATCGGGTCACCTGCCTCGCCTACATCCTGCTATCACAGCCCGAGTGTCACCTAGGTACGCGCCCGGAGATCAAGAGGACAAAACAAACGAAAAGGAGGGAGGGAGGGACCGGAAGAGATGGGACGAGTCCAAAACGTATGGGATAGAGTCGGACTAGAGTCGCGGGTTGTGCGCCCTGATACAGCTCCAGCTCTGATAGCTAGCTCTGTGCGGAACTTCCCGGCAGACGCATGACTCATTTTATTATAGGACCAGAGAACCGCTTTCAAGTTGGGCTCGCAAACGGAGACAGTCCTAGCCTGAGGTCACCAAAACGAGGGCAGCACGCGGAATTGATGAGGAGGCAAGCGCAAAACGTCCTTGTCGTACTAGTATTGGCAAAGCGAAGTAGAGTGCAGCGCGAGCTCGACTAGTGGCAGTAATAGTACAATGCAACAGAAAACAAAACAAAAAAAACAGCAAGTTACGGGGACTGGTATCAAAGAGAAGGGGTATACAATGCTCGTCCCGAAACCTCGCAGAACTCGGTGGGAAAGAATAGAGAAAAGAGAAAAAAAAAAAAGGTGCGTTGGACTAAGACGGATGAAGCAATAGCTCGAGGGTATCAGCCCTCTTCACGATAAATTCCTCTTCCTGGCGCTGTCAGCACGAGTCAGCTACTAAGGTAGAGATTCCTCCGACACGAACGGACTCACCAGACGGTGCAGGCTCCCAAACTGCGCCGTCTGCTCTCTTAGATCGAAGAATCCTTGTTCGGTGTACATGACCTCATACTTCTCCCGCTGCTGGGGCAATAATTTGGCACTTTTCGCCTTGAAAGTGCTCTTGGCTTCCCATAAGCGCTTGAATGTCATCTTCGCGAGACTCCTCCTGCGAAAAGAAAGAGAAAATCGATCGACTGGCTACTCTGACAGATACATATCAGAGGCACTTACTGCAGCTGCTGGTTCAGGTCTCCTACATTGATAGACGGGTTTTCCCCTACGCGTTGTCAATAAATAAAGTGCCCGAAAGCGACGACAAACGAGCGTACTCAATATCTTGACCAATTTCTAAAGGAAATATAAGCACGGTCTATATATATCAGGAGAAATAGTGGAGAACGCACCGTGGTCATACTCTTCCCCTTGTTCTGGCTGTCTTCCCACGTACTTTGCTGGTCAGAACAGGACGACACCGAGATCTGCACGGGCATTCGTCAAACCGACAAACCAAAATGGGGAGGGAATGACGTACTACCAGAGGGCCGTTCGAGAAGGCGTTGACGCAGGAGGAGCTCGCGCACAGCGGGCGCGGGACGATGCTGGTGACCGATGACAGGTCGACATAATCCATGGCCTCGACCTCGACCTCGACCTCGAGTTGGACCTGTTTTCGTTTCCTCACCAAACGGATCTTGAAGCGCACGATGGCGAGCGAAATCAGAGCGATGAACGAGAACGTCATGTTAACGAGCCGTGCTGCGCCACGGACGAGCCAGCGCTGGTCGTCGTTGCTGTGATGGCGGGGAAGAGGTCCTTCGTAGTGTTTCGCCTCCTTCTCCTGGAGAGCTAGACGAACGCATAAGGTGAGAGACGGATGGACACATTGGGGACAGGCGTACATTTGGCGCGCTGGGGGAGGAAGGAGTTGCACGAATAGTGGTTTAAATCAAGGAGCGTGCCCGAGTGGCATGCATCCAGGATGGCCTACAGAAGGTTCGCGTTCAGATGGCCAGTGACAGATGTGAAATGATGACGATGTACTGACCGTTAGGCGGGTACCCGGGGGGAGTGGGTTAACGAGGTATTCGCGGAGCGTCTATCGATCGCTCAGTATCGGACAGCCGACGGTGTGAACCTACGCGGAACTCACGTCGTCTAAAATGATCTCATGATCGCATGTAACGATATCTGGAAACTACGGCGTCAGATTCTGGGAGGGGGGGGAGGAAAAGGACCGGAAAGACATTCGTCGAGGCCATCAATTTCATTGGGGTCGGTGGTTGCCTGCTGCTGACCGCAGTGTCCAGCGTCTAGTAGTAGTACCACCGGTCAGAAACAGACGAGGGGAAATGGACGAGCAGATGCCCACAAAAAAATACGAACGCATCTCCCGGGCATGCGTCGCGGACAAGATTGCGCAATTCGATCATCTGGGAAACCATTTAGACTGTGATCGATAAGACCAAGCGCCGGACAGCAAAAAAAAACTCACGATGTTGGCCTTGGAGGGCCACAGCGCCGAGTCCCTCTTTTCTTCTTCATCCGTCATCAGGCGAATGTCCTCTTCTCGGTAACCAAAGAGCTCTGGGTGTGGTTGCGTTGAGCCCCACGAGCGGAAAAAGCCAACTCGTGGAAATCGCACCGATCAGAGCCTTCTTCATCTCCTTCGCGTCGTTGACCGGCCCCTTCAGCTCGCGATAGCCTTGCCCCTCATCCCTGGCAGAAGATGCGTAGTTGATACCGATCAAGAGGGCCCTGTGTTCGGGAGGGGACGCAGTGGGGGACGAGCAATAGAGGGGAATGCGGGAGAGCGTGATACGCTGGGCCATGATGGAGCAGAGTCAGAGAGACGACCCTCTCTCCCTCAACATCGTACGTATATATTGTATCGGGGGACGGGGCGGTGCGACGCACGTACCCAAATCACCGGCTTCACCACTACAGTAATAATTGTTGTTGTTTTGTTGGATTACAAATAATGGAGGAGACAGCAATTTACGGCATTCGACCGTCGGCCGTCGGCATCGGCGCGCTTGTTGACTTTAGACAGGAGAGAGCGGTGCAAACACGATGCCACCACGTTGTATGTAGGACGTGAAGGGACGGCTATAAAGTGGACCTCGCTCCCCAACCGTTTGTCGCAATCACACAAAGAATCACCTGACAGAGGAGAGGAAGAACAACGAGAGACCTCGCGGGGATGGCGCCCAAGCTTGAGTGTGCACGACCGAACAGCGTCTGTCTCGCCGAGAGTCTGAATCTAGACCAGCCAAGCCCATAAGTCATTTACCCAAGTTAGCACCAGGAAAGTCCTTTGCTGAATTTAGCGTTTACGGGAATCTCGGGACCTCGGGGCTGTACAGTAGAATACGGCGTAGCACCTACCTACCAACGATGGAGGTGGGTCAAAGGGTGGGTCGTTGCCAGCTCTTCGGACGCTGCCGCACGGACACATTTGGCCGCAGTGCTTCGACAACGTGTCGTATATTAGTGTCCGAAGAAAGCGTGGATGAACTACACTACATCTGCCACCACCGCTATCACACTGTGGAGCCTTCTGTGGAGCCGTGCTAGTCACTGGCAGTAGATCGACAGGATACACGTCCCAGGGTCGTAGTTCGGTCTTAATTTAACGTAGGCTTGGTATGCGTGGATGGAAAGGAGGTCAATCATTTCATTTGCAAGCAAATGGTCAGCCCAGCTACATAAATACTACGACCTGGGAAAGTGGACGAAGCTATGAACCGAATCAGAAGTCCAATGTCACAAAAGTGGCTGCCACCACATAAAAGAATCGCGCTAAAAAGAATTAAATAAATAATAGGTAGACAGTCCGGGGAGCAACTCAGAAATCGGTCAACATTCAAGTAAGCGTCCCAGCGAAACTGATCGAACTAGAGAAGGGGCATTATAAGATCGTTGTGAGTTAGCGTATGATAGAACAACGCAAGAAGGACATGAAGAAGGGCTACAATATTACGCGAAAAACGTGATCACAGAAAACATGCGGCTTGCGCACCAATTCGCAACAAATAAGACGTAAAAAATTTGGGGGTGGTCGTCGACAAGCGATGGAGGTTGGGTGGACAAAGGCTAAGCCCGTGGGAAATGGGGGTCACGATGGCTTCTCTGCCTCGGTTTTCTTGTCAATACTCAGACCCGAAGGACATCTTGCATGTTCTAAAGAACAACACATCATCAGCCAGCCAGTCGGTCAGGGGTAGCGCTGATAACGCACCAAGGGCACGAGACTGCTAAGCTACACACAAAGTCCGCGTTAAAAATCATTACTTTATATACGTCAAAAAAAAAAAAACGACGCACGAGAGGCGTCTGGAAGTTGTCCATCTCGCCGTCGAATGACGACGACTCAGCATCCGCAGACGACGGCTTCTCCGCATAGTTCGGGATTGGCACCTGTTGCTGTTGCTGCTTCTCGTTGTCGCGAGCCCTCGCGGCGGCGGCGCCTGTGGCGCCCGCTTCCGGTTGCGCCTTCTTTAGTTTTGTCTTCTCGCTTCGCGTCCACTCGTGCAGCTGCCGCGACGTCGCGTGAAGTTTATAACTGCAAAATCGCACGCGCTGTCAACATGAAACAAAGAACAAGGACCGCAGAGGCGCTCACTTGATGTGCATCATGAGTTCCTTGTACGAAGGCCGCTGGTTCTCTTCTGAAAATATGACGTCTGATCGTAAGCGATTGGACGAGAAACGCTCAATTCGTGTAAACTCACCAAGGAAACCACACACGATCCCCGTCAAGGAACTGTCGTACGCCTCCCACGTTCGCTGATAGTCCGAGCACGCCGCAAGCGAGACAACTGTCGCCGTCTGTGCCTCCGCATCCGCGCGGCACCAGCCATTGCACGGGAAGCGGGAGACTGGGGACGCGCACTGCCGGGGCGAAGAGGGCAAGTCGTGCTCGCGCAAATGGCGTGCGCCGACCTCGATCGGGGCGGGCGCGACGCGCGGATCGATGGACAGCGGGATGCTGACAAAGATGGGCAGCACGGAGCGCGCGTTGGTGGGCGGCGCGCTTGGCTTGCTGCCCCACGCAAGGAGGTTCGCGATAGCCGACCGCAAGGGAGTTGGTGCCGTTTCTGAGAAATGGGGGTCTTGGATGCCTATCGTGGAGAGAAAAAAAAAGGGGGGGTTGCATCAGGACGTGGAGGTCCTTCGTAAAGAAACGTAAGCTTACACGCCGCGTTCCTGCGCACTGGGGACGGGAGTTTAATGACGATGGTCGTGAGACCGCGAGAAGTAAAATGGCAAACGCACCTGTCACGTTCTGCCACGAATTTGTGCGGCGTTTACCCTTCGAGCGCCAGGGTACGTACACAGAGTTGCAGTGATAATGAGGGAGATCCAGTAGGGTTCCAGAATGGCACGTGTCCAGCAGCGCCTTGGATAGTGGGTTTATGAATCAGGCCTGGGAATCGGGCGATAGATGTAATCGACGCACAAAGAGCGAACATCCCGCAGGTAGGGGCTTCACAAGGATATCGTTAAGTTCCTACGGTGAGAGCGGACCCGTTGCGTTAGTAGGGCGGGATTAGGAAGACATGTATGCGCACATTATCAACGACAATTTCGTTATCAATCGTAATGAGGTCTGTAGAGGCGTGCGTGGGCATACTGACTCACGAGGGAATGAGAGAGAGAGAGGACTTACACTCGTCTTGAAAGTCTTCCTCATTGAGGTCCTTCGAACGCTGCTGGTTGGAGTGCCCGGAGTCTAGGTCGCGCGCACAGGTTCAGAACGTGGTAGGGTGCGGAGGCCGTGATGAACGAGGGTACGTACAGAGGAACGTGAAGCGGTCACCGGACGTGGCGTCGGCCACCAGATTCCGCAGTTCGCGCAGCTACAGATAGCGAAGAGCTCAAAAGTCAGCCCAAGTGACACAGATGGAAACGGAGGAAACTGACGATGTTCTCACGGGTCGGCTGGAGGTGGGCAGGCAGCGCCGGGTCATCCTTGAGCACCACGATGTCCTCCGCGCGGTACCCATACGTGCCTATGCCAATGTGAGTGGACGGAAACAATAATGAAACAATAAAATGTAGAGAGACAATAAAACAAATGGGGAAAAACAAAGGGAGGGCCGGCGCTCGGGGCGTACCTAGGAGCACGTCACGGTACCGATCGACGTCTTTATGCGTGTTGAGGAGCTCGCCGTGATACGCGATGCCGATCAGCAGCGCGCGCCGGCGGCCATTGGGCACGTCTGCGTCTGCGTGTGGGCCTCGTGCCCCGTCGTTGTCGGCGGGCAGTGACAGGCCCTCTTCGATGTCATCGAGGCGGATACGGCCGCCGGCGCTGCTGGAACACCGGAAGAGGTTTGCGAGCCGGGTTGCATGCGTCGCCAGTGCGGAGGTCAGGGCACATCGGTCTTTGCGGTGCGAGGGCGGCGGCGGCGGCGATGTAGGTAGTGGTGATGGAGAGGGCGTGGTGGTTGGACGTGAGGAAGCAGAGCAGGACGAGCTAACGAAGTTTCCCATGAGGTCGTAACGAGGCGTAACAAGCGAGGAAGGGGGAAAGAGGGGAGAGATGGGAGGAGAGGAAGGAGAGGAAGAAAAGATGAAATGTGGGGAAAAGCATTGTGACGGTATTATTATATGTGCAGTAGGACAGGGTCAGACAAATGAGCAGTGGCGGAGCGGGGTGAACGTGCCTGCGAGTGAGTGGCCTGTGTTTGAAACAGTTTGAAACAGCAGTGCTAAGCGTCCATTCCGTCTCCACGAGGCAATGGCAACGACGACATTCCATTCAAAACATTTCAATTAGCGGATCTATCCTATAATCCCTGGAAAAATGTGTACATATGCTATTACTTGTAGGAATAACTTAGTCCGTGATACAACAATGGAGATGGTAATGCATGATGAAATTGTGGTCATAGGTGGAATATGTCGTCCATGTTCTGATCAAATACACAAATCAGCGCGGATCAGAAGCAAGAATTATAACACAACCATACCAGCTTCGCGAGGCTGCTCAGCTTGGGCTCCTGGAAGTTGTCCAGTTCGCCGTCGAAACCGTTCCCTTCACCTCGAGCCTCTCTCTTCTTCTGTTCGCGGGTATATGCGTGCAGCTCAAGAGCGTTCTCGTGGAGCGCAAAACTGAAAAGAAAAAAAGACGGAGATACGCGCTTAGATAGATCCGACGACGGAACTAAGGCGGATAAGTGGCGTACTTGACATGAGACATCAGGTCGCGGTATGATGGGCGAGGTTGCGTTTCTGTGGGTGGTACAAGGTACATATAAGGCCAAATTGCAAAGAAGTAGTGCAGTGAGGACGGGACGTGGTCTGCTTACTAAGATATTTGCATAACACAGTCGTTAGCGATCCCCGAGGACCTTCCCAAGCGCGCTGTGGATCTGAACAGGCGGATAATGACAGCTAATTTGCGCTCAGATTATCAATGCACCCACGCAGCACGAAAAAGATGTCCTTACCACGGTTTTGTATACGGAGGGGTCGTAATTGCACCACCCATCGCACTTTACAAACGACACGGGCGAATCGTATCGGGTCGGGGATACAAGGGCCGCACGGCTTCGCGGGCGGCGACCCTCGCGCGGCGGATATTCTTCTGAGTCCCCCATGGACATCCGACGCCGGTTCGCTTCGTCTGTGCTTCCCCCTACTTGGGTGTCGATTCGCAATCGCGCGGACGGTGATGGTAGCGGGTCGGTGTGCAATCGGTTGTTGTCGATGTTCCGGGCCATCACACCAATAATCGAGGGAAGTTGCAAGGCAGAGCCATGAAGACCGGAGTGCCCTATCGCGTAATTGCGTACTGTAACGATACGACAAAGTCAAGCCAGGAAAAGGGAAAAGGAGAAGAGGGGCGTACCGATCTTGTTTCGCATAGTAGGCACAGCACGCTCACCCTTTGACTGCCATGGGACGTAGACACCATTGCAGTGATGATGCGGTAAATCGAGCATGGTACCCGAGTGACAGGTATCGAACACAGACTGTGGGACGATTTGTTAGCGTCATTCGAACAGAGCTACAAAATGTGCCACTTGCCAACAAAAAACAGCCCGCCGGAAGGGGCTTTACAAGGATGTCATTGAGGTCCTGATTTAAAAGAGTAGGTGAGCGAATGCTTGCCAAAAGTGGAAATCGTTTACGTTGTCGACGATACGCCCCAGGTCGCTCGTGACGATCACTGCAAGTCCAACGTTAATTGAAAAAGGAGACTTTAGCCACAAAAAGGAGCCTACCTTCATCCTGTCCGTCCTCTTCGACGTCTAGACCATCGCGCGAATTTTGTTGATCAGAGTGGCCGGAGTCTGCGTGGGAACATCGATTGATCAGCCACCCTCTCACCTCTCATGCATGGAGACAGAAAGGACAAACAAAAGAAGGTGAACTTGTCGCCCGATGCAGCACCGGAAACCAGTCTCCCCAGTTCACGGATCTATCCCATGAGTCAGCGCAGCGACGAGGAGGGCGATTCCCACTAACTATATTAGCACGAGTCGGCTGGAGGAGGTCGGGGATGGTGGGGCCGTCCTTGAGCACGGTGATGTCCTCTGGGGAATAGCCATAGACACCTTCGATAATAATCAGAGGAAACGTCGGGTCACATGCCGGCGAATTACTCACCAACGAGGAGACTCCAAAAAAGGTCGACGTCGGCATGTGGGTTTTCCAACGGCCACCACGTATCAGATTGGCTCCAAGTGTATGAGATACCGACAAGGAGAGCGCGTCGCTTCGTCTTCGGACCATTGCTCGTGCCTTCTTGCTTGCCTTCTTCAAGGTCCAGGAGACGTATGCGTCCATTTGGGTTGATTGCTTGACTGATTCGGCGAAAGCAGAATGAAAGGTAGCGAGAGTATATTGAGCTGAGAAAAGAGCCCATGGTAGGGATTGGGGAAAGAGGGATGTCGAGTCAACAGTGGGTTGTTATATATGACAGTTATGCTATGCTACAGTAAGTTAGTTTTGTGCCTGACCTGAACGAGGAATTGAATGTTCCTCTTTCAATTCGTCCCGATGCCCCCGAATCCCGATCCTCCAATCGGGATCAAAGTACTTCTGTAAATGGTAACATACTCTATGGTATCGGAGTGTAACTGTGGCTGGAATCCCCGGATGAGAGACAAGTGTGAATGAGACTGCACCCGGAATTTGTGTTCAAGTTACGCAATGCGGTGCGATTGGTTGTGACTACTCTCAGCCCGTTCCCTCAGGAGCATCCGTCCATTTAAAGCTGGCTTCTCTTACCGTTTCGTCAACACCCACTTTACAATACCCACGCCGCGGTGTACTGTACAGTGCTTGTTGCGCATGCTGCGTGGCTGAGTGTCCATCACAGTGGCCGGCTCAGGGACGACATCAGGACACTAATTGGCAGTGGGAGATGGGTCCTTGGCGTACCTCAACAAGCCATCTCCATCACTTGCTTGGGAGTTCGCACGCACGGATGACCTTGGCATGCGTGGGAACGCGGCCAAAGGACGAAGAGGAGGCGAACTGCATGCACACCCTCCCAGGACAGGATACGATACGTCCGCCGCACAGGTAGTTTGTGACAAGCGGAATGTACAATGCGAGCGTGGAGCGATGGCTGAATGACGGCATAGCATTTGTGGCGGTTTTTGTTAGCAGCGTGATAGTGATGGTGGCGCTTCTAGACTGGCTGGAGTGGGATCCGTGATGCATGGCACTGGTGAATACAAACCTGTGAGCCAACAGCCCGAGGGGCAATGAGCTTCACGAGCTGTCCTGCTAGCGTACTGGCGGCCATCCATCAAGTGTTGTGGGTCACAACAAGGGCGTCTTGGCGTGGATGCGTGCTTTGGAGATACCTCCTTGCCCCTTGTACCCTATTCAGGGCAGCGGAGTACTGTAGCATGATTGGGCGCCATCACTTCTGATAACATTGCGTTTTCGGAGCGCGCTCTGGTGTCGGGGATCTGTGGGACTGTGGCAGTCAGTAAGGGGAATCCGCGGTGATTGCCCGCCTTCCGACTGCACACACGGGGAAACATGCCATCACTGATGGTGTGTATTCTAGGCCTGCTTGTCAGCGAATTGCCTTGTGATTGGGGAGGGAGGGGCGTCGAGTACCCATGAAAGCGTCATGGGGGCAAGCTCGAGAATACCGCGCCCCCTACAGCACCGCTGGACCGCATGGTGCCGAGTCAGGTGCGATACTGAGTGAGCGTGGCGTGGGGTTTGAGACCGTGCCTTGAGGTGAGCATCATGCCAGGACGATGCCACAGCATTCTCTCTCATGAACCCTGTTCGCTACCTCAACAGAGAAGGCCGCCTTTCTCAAAAATCGGGATTATGGCAGTCGCGGAGATGCTCTGGGTCCGACCATGTGGTCAGCATTGCTCGGTCACTTCGGTCAAATACGTGCATCAATTTGAGCGTGGCTTCAGGTCCGGTTACCAATTGGGAGCCCTTTAGCCCAAATCGGGGTTACAGCGGAGCGGACTACGTGTCTTACTCTCTTTTTCATAGCGTACCCGGCTTTACGACGGGTCCAGGACTTCACTAGAGCTGGCTTTACCACAACCCACCCTTCTCATGTTAGGTGTGTCGTCAAACCCGGACGAAGACGCTGGGCCAGTGGCGCTCGGACACCTCATTCAGGCGCGGCAGTCGTTATCGTGGGCCGTGAACAAAGGTCTTTCTGCCAGAGGGGGAACAAAGATCAAGAAGCGTTTCTCGTATGCTATTGAGTTGCCATGCTTCACAACCATCACCAAAAAAAAATTTCTCATGTTGGTGTAGGATTCTATTTGGTGGGGGTGACTACAACCATGCCAACGAATAAGGACGTCCGTTCTGCAAATGTGCTCTTTCTTTCTTCGTCGAACGTCCTCAGACCGGCTGCCTTGTGGCCTCCCTCCTATCGTGGCTGCGAACTGGGCGCACTTTTCGGGAGGCCGAAGGTCTGTGGGGCATATGGTCGGCGGTCCACAGAAAATAAATGGAGTGCATGGTGACATTCACGCCGAACTGGCCTGCAAGCGAAGAAGCGTCGACGGAAGAGCACATGCACTAGAGGTCCGTTCTCTGCTGTCAATATATGCGCCAAATGACGATCTAAAAATCGGCGGATCACTGGCAGGCCGCGCATAGGGGTATCTTGTTATTTTACTTGCGCGGACCGCGGCGATTCTGCCCCATGCTCAGATCCGGGCAAACAAAAGCACCTGTCGATATTTTCAGAAAAGGGGTAGGATTAGGCTCAATAATTGCAGTGACTTGTCAGATTGGCGACCCTTCTATTGATGGTAATTTTTTTGCGAAGACGAAGGCAAGGTGATTTATTCCTGTAATTCCAATTCGTTCTTTTTTTCGGCCTTCGCCTCTACCATTTCGTATCTGAATTATGCTGACGTCGACCAGCTTTCTCTGCTGGTTAGCGGTCCAATCGTCACCCCATTGGAGTGTCGAGAAATATGACCAAGCCGGTTCTTGGTTTTCCGGCGCCCGAGGCCAGCACCATGCGCGGACACCGAGGCGGAGCGGCGCGCGAACTGCCGGAGTCAAGGTGGAAGGCGGAAGAAGGGCTCGGCACGCTGCGTTTATGATCGCTGGGGCCATCCGGGCTCTGGGCAGCCGTTCGACCCCGGCTCCCGACGACGTCTGTCATAGATACGAGGACCTACGCTCAAGTTGTACGTTTTTTTTTGAAGGCCCCGAGGGCCCCGGATTGGCCGATTGTGGACTGCCCTCTGTTCGGATCGGGCAGCGCTATCGACATGACGTAGTAATGCACGAAGCGTGTGCGTTCATCGTGATCAGAGAAGACACCTTGGTTCTGTAAGAGTAGATATTGAAACGCGAGACTTCATCGGGGTCAGGTCACTGCTTAGCCCTCGCACCCTGCTTGATGAACAATAGGTCTGTGGTCGATGTGGAAAGTCCCGTTCCATGAGAGCCACCATCAAGGCAACTCCGTTGACTCAAGGACCAGGCGCTGCACTCCCGATTACTGCACATACTACACCATCGCTGTTGTTCTACCCGTAGTCTGCGTGGAATGGAACACTCACAGGCCCTATCATAGGTCTCAGCAATATCTCGGACGAGGATATATATCGCCCGACCGTGCTCGACTAAGACGATGACTGGTACGAGACCACGGTATTTTCGGCAACAAGTTCGGTACCTTCTCTGCTAAAGACGACTATATGGTTCTATCACCATTAACGACTCGATGACTTCGTACGTTGTAAAGACGTTGAGGGGTCCAAGGTGTGAGTTCGAAGGCGGAGAGGACCTAGTACCTTCAAAGAATAGGAAAGTGAAAGTGAGATTAAGTGCCTGCATTTGGGCCTGGCTTCCGGGGCGATTACACAAGAGAGAGGGGGACCAGAGGCAACCGGGCGTTGTTCTATTCAGCAGAGAAGCAAGAGTTTACATACAAAATATACCAGTAGCTATTGAGCTAAGGACAATACCACCGGCACTATATAATTGGGCGTGCCGCAGATGGTCTTCTTCCGCTCGCCGGGGCTCTCGATAAGCGCGGCCAGACCAAAATCACCAACTTTAATGTTCATGTCCGCATCAAGGAAAAGGTTGCCTAGCTTGAGGTCACGGTGGATGACCTGGTGGGTGTGCATATAGTGGCAGGCACCAATGAGTTGCACCATGACAAACCGTGCCTCTGGCTCTGTGAAGACGCGACGACGGTGGTGCATGTTCATGAGAGAGCTGCTGGGACAAAGCCCAAGGGTCATGTATACGTTCTCGTCATCCTCGAAGCAATCTATGAACCGGACGATGTTGGGGTGATCTAGCGCCTTGTGGATTTTGATCTCTGGATAAAGTTAGAACCTGTTTAGTGGTGAGGAACGATCTGGGAGCGGTGGGCACGCACCTTGGTTTTAGCTTTCTTGGTCTTGAGCGACCTCTTCGTCACAACCTTACGGCAAGGTAGTTATTGCGGGAATCTCTAACTTGTTACACTCTAGCGACACCGCCCTGTAAGATTAAGGTAAGTAAGGACCAGAGAGTGCAGAGACATGTAGGTGCCGACCTCTCCGAGGAAAGACATTCTTTGACATCGCAGGGAACCTGTCTGGTCTTGGATGACTTGGGGTCGCGAAGGGGGCTGAACTTTGGCATTCTGGCGAGGTAGGGGGCGATAGATTCCTTTCACATAGTGCAGGCTTTGGTGGGACCTGAGGAGGAACGTGGTTGTCGATAGCGTTAGAGAAGGGGTTGCGCCGATGGGTGGTAGTCGAGGTGGCCGGTGGGGGGGATTGGAGCGAGACGAGGATGATGGAGATGAGCGTTCATTTGTCACAGAGGCTTAATACCAGAGACAACTAGAAAGAAGAATCGCGCTTGCTAGTTGACGCCTTGCGCGCTGCTGAGCAAGTTCAAGTTATTGCTGTAAAGTAAAACTCGAACAAGTCGAACACCCCACGCTGCCACGGCGTGTTTATTAGATAAGCACCACCACCCGCATCACAATCCATCACGTGATCGCGTTCTCAGCCCAGTACATCTCCCCCCTAGACTACATTCGTCGTGCGCATGGTGCTTTGATGTAACTTGTGCGCCATGATCGTGCCTTTTATTTCCCAGTGATTAGCCTCGTGTTCTCCCCAGGTGAAACACGCACATCACCAGGAAGCCTGCGCCACGGCGCATCCTTCCGGCACCTCAGGAACATCTCTTTCACTGTGGGTCTCGCTGATCTATTCCAAGCACGCTCGTCGATGCTCTGAACGGCACAACAATATTCAAGTGGTCTGTAGGTCAAAAGCAGATCTTGGGGGTCAGCTAGTGGCTTTGTGTAAGCTTTGTGCGTTACCCCGTTCTCTTCCACATCAGAGATCCGGTCAAACGGAACGCCATCTCATACACGGTCACCATAAACAAGAGAATTAAATCTGCATGCATTTTTCTAGTGCTTTTTGTGGCCGCTCCCTCACCGCTCCCCGATCGCATCCGCAGACAAGAACAAAGAGTTGGATGTCCCGAATTCCCAAAGATAGAACGCGAAGCTTCCGAATGAGGTTTGACACAGGTGATGTCCACGATAAGTGCACGATAACAATGGCTTTTGGCGTGGGTCTATGTCCATCCGACCGTAAGCCACAACCCAACATTGGATGGGCACTACGCTTAGGCACACCGTGACTTCTCTTGACACAGTCGATTTTATTGCCTCGGATACAGTGCGCTCTCTGACGTTCTTACTCGCCCAGCTCATGTCATGCGCTTTGCTTTGTGCCGATATCGTACTCAACCCTTACAGCGACTCAATTGCACACGAGTTTCTTCCGCTTTTTCGGTACATTTAATCTTTGACAGGATACGTTCATTGACGTCATGTGTAAATACCTTCCGATAAGGATCGAGACTCAGAGCGGGGGTGTATTCGCGTAGACTGTCTCCAACCACCCGGCAGGGTAGCGATCTCCCAGGACTGAGTCTGCGCGCTCGGCAATATTGCGCACTTCTTGTACCTCCTCCGGGCTGAGTTTGACATTCAGTGAGCCAAGATTCTCGTTCAAATACTAGAGAAGCCGTGTAAGCACTGCTTTTCTTCTTCTTTTTTTTTTTCTTCTGATTTTCGTACCTTGACATTACGCGTACCAGGGATGGGGATGATGTCCGGTCCCTGCGCGAGGAGCCAAGCGAGTGTAACTTGTCCCGCAGACGCATCGTGCTTCACACCAATCTGCTTGATTTCTTCCACGACCTTAAGCACGTTCGGGAAGTTCTCCTTCGAATACCGCGGAATGATGCGCCGGAGATCGTCTTCTTCAAAGTCGTCAGGACTCGTCTGTGAAATGACGACACCATTCCTCAGGTTTTCACGTTTCTCAGGAAGAAGCACATTATGCGTACGTATTTGCCAGTCAGGAGTCCTCTCCCAAGCGGCGAATATGCGAACACGGTTACACCGAGTTCGCGCGCGGCCTGCAGAGCCCCAATCTTCGGATCCTCGGCATCCAGAGTGAAAGGTGAGTACTCGACCTGGATCGCTGAGGTCGGGTGGACCTTGTTCGCGCGTCTCAGGGTCTCGCCATTACATTCGCAGATGCCGATGTACTTGATCTTGCCTTCCCTATCAGAGATGAGGCGTGACACGAGGGAGAACGCGAAGGAGTTCTCTTACTTTACAAGCTCCGCCAACGCTCCCACAGTGTGTTCAATGGGGACAGTGGGATCCGCCCTTATTAATGGCCATCAGACCTCCGCGTGGCCCACGGGGAATCAACCTCACCTATGTGCATAATACAGATCAATGTAGTCAACGCCGAGTTTCTCGAGAGACTTGTTCAGGGCCTCCTTGACATAGGTGGGCGAACAGTCGATCACCTTCCCCGACGGTGAACCGGCGCCAAACTTGGTCGCTAAAAATATATCGCCGCGCTTCCCGGTGCGCTGTAACCTGTGCGTTCGCACGTCAGCGGACAAGTGTGCGAATAACGCGACGATGAGAGCGTTTACCATTTGCCGATGAGCTCCTCCGAATCGCCGTACGCATCTGCGGTATCTCAGTTTGTGCAACCGGCCTCATAGACGGCATCGAGCAGCTGAGAGAAGACGGGCGGTATAGGGAAAAATTATTCTGCAACGTATGGCAGAAGAAGTTACCTTGAATCGCTCCTCGTCGGGCTGGGCGGCGCCGTAGAAGCTAGATATGCCCATGGCACCATATCCGATCGCCGAAACCTGCGCCGTGCCTACTCTGCGGGTGGGGAGTTTACCAGCCATGGTAGAGCGTAGCGAAGAGTTACTCGGCGGTCAGCTGAAGGATCGAACAAATGGCCGTTCACATCGACCTCTTATATCCAGTAGATCAGGAGGTGCCGCTCCAGTAATTGTGGGCAGTCAAGGGGATTGTGAGAACAAACGAAGGGTCGCGACGTAAGGCGAGTAGCTAGTTTGGACTAAAAATGGGACGCGAATAGCAAGTCTGTGATGAGGGCCCCACGGGTGGCCGCTTACGCCGGACTGAATAATAGAGCCTCGACAACAAGCATATAAGAAGCTCGACCTTCTGGTTGCGCCTAACGGATACGGAGTATAGAGTTATATACGAGAATAGCCCCAAGGCGCTCTGCTAGACCCGCACCTTGGATATTAGAGCCCGGGTGGACGTAAGTCCGGTTTGAACACGTATGGGCATATGAAAAAAGAAAATCGGATGGTAGATGATAGATGAAGATCGCAACCGGATTAGACTACGGTATGGCTCGACCTTCCCGTCGAGTTGGCACGCCTATCGCGATTCGCCTTTGAGACGAGACGAGAGGTATATCAAAATTCAGGCGGCATATCCCGCGCGAAGACAGGTATGTATCCAACGCGTGGTCGACAATGTCGTGCAATTGTGGCGGACACACCTGCGCGGGATCGAGGTTAGCGACGGTATTCTCATTCGACGACGAATGCGTAGATGAGCTCGTTTCCAAATCAGGAAATAGGGCCAACATTTTTGGGAATGGCGTAATATCGACAAATATGGCCAAAGATATCAAGCATTGGACGACAATCAAGATGACATTTAAACCTATTTCTGACCTGCCCTACTCTTTCTCCATATCTAGTTGCTCGCGAATCAGATCTGCAATCTTCCCCTTGGGGTCAAGACCCCCTGTTCTGGAAACTATATCACCAATCCGCTGGTGTATCTTTCCGGCGTGGGAGTCTTTGTAGTTTTTTAACGCGTCCGTGATAAGGTCCCTGTTGAGAGCCCTGGGTGGTTCATTTGCCAGTATATCATTGAAGAGGCTATGCAGAATCAGGGTGAGGTCTACGATGTACGCTCCTAGACACAGGGCAGTCAATGGACTGTTGAAAGGAAACAATCAGTTTGACATGCGTCCGGGGTATGTTCTACATACACCGCTTGATATTTTTGATAGAGAAATTTGACTGCGACAACTGCAATACCGGCTCCACCGAGTACCTGCGCAAAAGGGGTAGCGACAACACCAGCAATTGAACTTAGGCCGGAGAGGGTGGACACCGTCTCGCCCAAGCCCCTGAAATGACTATGGTTTAGACATCGATTTTGGGTGGCTGACCAAACATACTTAGGTCGGGGTTCAGTTAACAATGGTTCAATTAGCTTGATCATATTCTCGCGAAAATATGATCCTGAGAGCAGCTTAAAACAGTGGCTAAATGAATAAAGTGTGTAGGAGTTGGTAGATACAGCCCACCTTTTCCGGGTTGTAAAAATTCCAGACCTCAATAATGTCCAGGTGAATACGTAACAAACAATCCGACAAAATGTGTCCCGGAAAAACGGTGCTCTTCCCCAAATTAATCCAATATTCTAGAATCGATTGTAAGTTCCAAGCATGAGCAATCTAGTGGAAGAACACGTGCCTTTGAAGCCCTCACTGATAAGGGGAGTTATTTAGATTCAGAAACAAGGCTTGCAGAAGAAAAATCGAGATACGCACTTGATTGAAAAATTGACCTTTTGCTGTGCATTGATTTGTTGGGCAGCAGCCCACGGGATCCATAAATCACCTTCTAGTTCGCGTAGGCATTTCCGGGTGGTCTCGACCAACCGTTTGAGCATATCGAGACGCTCTAAAGTAATGGCCTCGTCAGTCTCGTAGGATATCGATAGAAAGTGCCACCCAAACTCGGTCTAGGGTATCGTTTGTGCGTTGATACTGTGACATATTCGAAGGGTTGCTGAAAAGCTTCAATCAATGCGTCCAGATGGCCCTTAGCTCTTGCTTCGGCATCAGCTCGTATTGTATCACTGTTAGCGGGCTCGCCAGGTCGGGCTGCCTTGGCGACTCGGTAATGTTCATTGAAAAGAACGTCGTACTTCGTAAAAATGATAATTATGGCAACGTTTACTTCAGCATGTGTCAGTTCGAGTGGGTCGAGGAGGATTCGAACGAGTCTCACAATCACCAGCGAGCTTTAAGACCTTCTCATCGGCAGTTTGCATCAAACGCGATCCGGTGCGCGGGGTTTCGATGCACAACCTATGACCAGGATGAGTGTTGATCTACACCACCATAAGGGAAATTACCAAAGAGCATGCAGTCGGTCCTTCGGATCCAAGCGCTCATCACATTTATCATGAATAAACCCCTCTACGACCTCCCACTTCTCGAGGGACCCAGGCTCGAACCCTTGACTATCGTGAAGGATAAACCGTGGATTGGTCTCAGAAGTATATGGATAGGCAATGTCTGCTTTTCCGACACGATCATGGGCAATATCGATGTCCTATCACTGGCTTAAGAAGTGATCGAGAAGGATCGACGCAGCGAGCTTACTTTTATGCCAATGTTAAAAACACTGCTGACAAGAGATGATTTTCCGACTCCCGTCTGCGAAAGTGATACAGTCAATCCAGCGTTTCTGTCAGTGGGGTTGAAAAGAGAAGTCCCACGTTCCCCACCACAAGGATTCGGAATCTGCAAAAAACAGCATTCTACTAAGCTGATCAAGGGACCGACGATTGAATGATACTCACTTAGGGCATACGGCAAGGGTCCCTTCAACTGTAGGCGGAAGAGAGTCCGGGGGATTTGTGCTCATGATTGTAGAGTAAGACGAAGAAGAGGCTAGGAACGGAGCTAATAAGTTCCCACCCATCTGACGATTACAATAAGTACCGCTTTTACGGGCCATCGATACGTTATGGGAAGGCGCCCAAGGTGCGCCCTTACAAGCCCATTGCGACTTTCAGATCCATCCTTGATTGTGTGATGCTTCGCTTGCAGTCGGTGTTTTGCACAATTGCACTGGTATTGGCTCGCAAAAGGGTATGTTGGCTCATCCGCTAGCAACGTGCATTACGGTCCTTGCTGCAAGCAGGGCCTCAGGCTGCAGGGGAAGGTCCAGCAAGAGGTCCAGATTGAGTTTGTAGCTTCCGTCCTCCCACTCTATCAACTATTCGAAAGCGATGCTACCGGACCCAGCATGCTCACACGCGTAACGTTCAATCCCTGCTGATCTAGCATGGAGTCCCACACACCGACACGGTGACAGAGGCAAAGGGTCAGGACCCTGAGGCACACGGAAATAGGCCAACACCGACAGTTGAGATTCTGCAGGACCGGAAACCGCGCCCGCCGCAACGGTGGCAGATGCAGGGGCAGAGAACGACCCAGTGTGGCCCACAGCCATCCATGATGAACTGTCCCACCAGCGCAGCCCCAGGACGGGTCTTCCAGCTCGGCGGCGCGAGCGACGTCAGTGGACTCGCTGCCCGAGTTGATCAGTCACGAGGCGTGCCCGATCTGCATTGTTGAGTTTTACGACGTCGGGTGTTACGCTTTTTCTTCTGACACAGTCCCCCCCTATTTTCTCTCTTACATTCCCGAGACAGACTTTTGCATCTCTCCTTCCCTTCTCCTATCTTCTACCACATTCCCCAGGACAATTACCAGACGATTCTCGAAGTTTCCGATGACGTAGCCTAGTTTGTCGCCTCGCGTTCTGTATGACTCGGCTGCATCTATTCGTTTCTCTCACCTTCTAGTAGTTTCCTTTACCACAAGACCTGTAGTACTTAAGGACGGTCTGTACATCCTAGAGCCCTAAGCTCGACCTACTGTATTCAACTTGTTACGTTTGACCCTCCGGAACGCGCCACTACGCCACCACGAGATCCATCCCCAGTGCAGTTTGTCGCCTGGGAACCCGCAAGTCACCGACACCCGTTAGACGCGACCGCGCAAGCAGCCGAAGAAGCCGAAGCCAGAGAACGCCTCTGGAAGTATCACGAGGAACGCGCGTTACACCTACGCACAGCCATTCTGTCATCAAGATTCGTGACTCCCCAAGACCCACCTCAAGGTCCGGAAGATTAACGCCGGACGACGTCATTGCCCGTCACGTGACCCTGGCACGTGACCTGGCCTAGACCGCACCAGAAGAATCCAGATGAGCCTATGCCTGGATTAGAACGTGTGTTATCGATTGTGCCTGGTTTCTGATCCGTTACTGTATTTGTATTGACTTTCCCGTGCCTTGTCCCTGTGGCTTGATGCGCCCATGGACTGTATGTTTCAGCCACCATCAGTGGCGTTGGACATGTGTTTTCCGCAGTTCTGCAGTTTCCGCAGTATTCATGTGACAGTTGTATTAGGGTTTCAGCTGAGTTCCAATAGCCTCCCCTACGAGTATAAGTAGCACGTAGAAGCGACCTTAGACGGTAGCTTTGACTTCTTGTATAGTCCGTACAACCTAGTCCGAGTAGTCCCAGTCCCCTCTGCTCTCAATCCACCTCCTCTTCTCTGTGCCCTACGTGCCCTCGGAGTTAGTCCAGCATTACAGCGGCGTCCGTACCCTACGCAGACCTCGGAGTTAGCCCCTCTGCCATAGCGGTGTTTCCCCTCCATCACGTGACCGATTGATTAAGCGTGCTAGCTCAGCGTATACGAGCAAAGTCATTCATTTCTTTTACCTTTTTGTTGCTATCCGAGTCCTGCAGATTGTCCGTTTCGGACTTATCATCGACAAGCAAGAACAACAGCAAGCCCTAGCTCAAGCGACAGAACAAGAGCGAGTCAACACCTAGGTCGTTAGGAATCCCTGGAACCCGGTCGAGTGCGATCTCCCGAAGTGCGCCCTACGGAGCGTAACACAACTGCAGTAGCTTTCCGAATACGACTCTCTTGGCTTCACGAACCCCGAACCCTGAACGATTCCCTCTCGTCTTGTGAATCACCGCTCCGCCGTCCTGTTGTCGGCAATCGCCCTTTGAACTTTAGAACTCCGTTCGAACTCCGAACCCGAACTCGAACGACACGCCTTACTGCGCGTAACATCGGGAGTGACCTATGCGGGTTCCCACACGAAGGGAAGCACGTCTTCTATCAGGTGTGTGCCAGTGGCTGGTCCAATCTAGTAAGAGACCACCTGTCCCCACTGGCCTGTGCGGCATTTTTATTTAATTTTCCATTAGATTTCCAGGTGATTGAGACGATACTGGCAGGCGGTGAGCCGACCCAATGTCGGGCCTCGCAGCCACCGCGCGCTGCCTGCGCTTGGCGCCGCGCCATCACCGGCACAAGATGGAGGAGTGGGGCCACGCTAGCAAGTACGCTAGTGCCTCGCTGACCCGCCGCTATCGCTCGCCCCCTCTCCGGGCCTGGGTCAGGAGCGCTGACGGGTGTTTCTTCTAAAGTGGGTATTTTTGCCATGCCCTCTGGCTTTCACATTGTTGTCCACTTTGTCATTGGCAACGCGGTCAATGCAGACCGGTTCAGGTGGTGTAATACGCAGAGCTGAGACCCAGATCGTGGCATCGTCAACGAGCTTCGTCTAGTACATTCAGGTATGCGCATTTAAAGCTGATGCTCAGATAGTTATACGGAGCTTATTGATCCAATTGATAGAACCATAACCATTGGGACGTTGTCATACAATACAGATTTATAGCAGTCAGAGTAATGGGAAGGACGTCCAGGAATACACCAATGCTCAGTTTAACAGTTCCGGGTTGTCAAGATGGATGGGCTTGCCGAACAACGATAATCAGGTGCAGTTGGTACGAGAAAATATAATTCAACATACGAAGACGATGTTCAAGAGAAATTTCGGAGAGTGTCCTCGGCTCGTAGACATCCCCCAGCTCCTTAAGGGCAATCTCTACCTTCTCCTGTGTGGCGGTTTCCACATATATACCAAAAGCCTTGCGAAAGGCATCGATAAAGGAGGTAGAAGAGGATTGGTACCAAAAGGAGTTCTCGAGACAAATGATGAGCGCTGCATGACGGCAAAAAGCAAAACGGTGACTAAGGACAGGTAAATACAAAGAGGAGACGAGACAAACCAACAAACAGGGCCATGGAGGGTTTCTGATTTTAATCAGCTTCGATTACTGCGATATGGGGTAAATGTTCACGAACATCAGACAATTCCTGCATGATTTCCAAAACTTGTTTGCTGTTCCGAGACTGAGAAAGGAAGAACGTAGACGATATCACCAAGGTTGCAACTCTGGTCGGTCGCCGAATTTGCACAAAATGGAGAGAGCGACTCACCAACTGGACGGGTTTTCAGGTCGCGTGGTCAGTCGCCGAATTTTGCACAAAACGGAGAGAGCGACTCACTCGCTAGACGGGTTTTCAGGTCGCGTGGTCAGCCGCCGAATTTTGCACAAAACGGAGAGAGCGACTCACGAACTGGACGGGTTTTCAGGTCGCGTGGTCAGTCGCCAAATTTTGCACAAAACGGAGAGAGCGACTCACTCCCTGGACGGGTTTTCAGGTCGCGTGGTCAGTCGCCGAATTTTGCACAAAACGGAGAGAGCGACTCACGAACTGGACGGGTTTTCAGGTCGTGTGGTCAGTCGCCGAATTTTGCACAAAACGGAGAGAGCGACTCACTCCCTGGACGGGTTTTCAGGTCGCGTGGTCAGTCGCCGAATTTTGCACAAAACAGAGAGAGCGACTCACTCCCTGGACGGGTTTTCAGGTCGCGTGGTCAGTCGCCGAATTTTGCACAAAACGGAGAGAGCGACTCACTTCCTGGACGGGTTTTCAGGTCGCGTGGTCAGTCGCCGAATTTTGCACAAAACGGAGAGAGCGACTCACTTCCTGGACGGGTTTTCAGGTCGCGTGGTCAGTCGCCGAATTTTGCACAAAACGGAGAGAGCGACTCACTTGCTGGACGGGTTTTCAGGTCGCGTGGTCAGTCGCCGAATTTTGCACAAAACGGAGAGAGCGACTCACTCGCTGGACGGGTTTTCAGGTCGCGTGGTCAGTCGCCGAATTTTGCACAAAACGGAGAGAGCGACTCACTCGCTGGACGGGTTTTCAGGTCGCGTGGTCAGTCGCCAAATTTTGCACAAAATGGAGAGAGCGACTCACTCCCTGGACGGGTTTTCAGGTCGCGTGGTCAGTCACCGAATTTTGCACAAAACGGAGAGAGCGACTCACTCCCTGGACGGGTTTTCAGGTCGCGTGGTCAGTCGCCAAATTTTGCACAAGATGGAGAGAATTACCCACATCCTGGACGCATTTTCGGGTCGCGTCGTCCATCAATCGCCCACTTTTGCACAAAACGGAGAGTGACTCACATCCTGGGCGCGTTATTGAGTCGCCTCGTCCAAATTTCCACAAAACCCACAGAAAGACTCACTTCCTGTACACCGTTTAGGGTAGCCTCATCAGTCTTCCACTCAAACAGGGGCAGTCTATATGTACCTCCTACAAGTCATTGTGTTCAGCTTCTGCATCCTAGTATCACACTACTTTCTCACCGTCTTTCCCTACAAACATTATCGCATCTCTTCGCGTACGATTGTTGATAATGCAACTCACATACTAGTATATAAATGTAAGTCTTCGCTTCCGTGCATTCAAAATATCCATTCTCTCACCTCCTAAACAAGGCATCAATTCTGAGTCTAGTCAGAAAATATCGCATCTTTCGTACATAATCCTTTGTCTTATCAGTGTCCATTCATCCACTGTAATAGCGTATCAACAAATGAGAAAATACCCAGAAAGATAATCCTCTTACCTCTCACTATTGTAGGTTGTACTCACTTCGTACTGTTGGCATCTTAGATCAATAGTGAATCAAACGAATGCAGCTCCAACTCACATATGAATGGCGAAACCATAACAAACCCCGTCGTATGAGTTGCGTCTTTGACCATTACGGTTAATGCAGGAAAAACATCAAGATAATACCAACCATAGAAATGTGCTTCGTGAGATCCGGCGCACTTGAATAGACGTCAGTGAATGCATTCAATTAGTTTTTGAGGGGGAAATGCCCACTATTTTACCGCATATTCGACACACAGTTCCAGGTTATTCTGCTGGACCGAAACGAACAATATCTTCAGTGCAAGATCATCGAGGGACTCTGCTGTTTTCCTGATCAGCTCTTTCACCTGCTCTTGGTGGTTCCCGTCGTCTTTTTGCATATCTGTATCCCAGCGGAGTCAGCAGATCGTCGAACTACCGGAAGTATACCTGAACGCGCCTTCCAAGCGTACATCTGCTCTGGGTGGAAATTTATACTCGAACAACGGTTTTCGCAGTTTGTCCTTCAATAACGTCTCCGCAGCTGTGCGATTTTCGTCCTCATCCAAGTCTATATCGTAGACTTGATTTATCAGATCGTCGAATTTCGCGAAGATCGCGATTACTGGAACTGCGGTATGTTAGCGGAAAATTCGGAAAATAGTGAAAGTGCAACAAACTATGTCCTGCTCGTTGCACATTGAAGAACCTTATTTCTAAATCCAGTAGGAATCTCGCTTCATCTGGTTTAAAGCAGAACCTGTGCCGGAAATAAGGGAGAGCAACAAAGCGAGACAGTGAAGGTGACCAAATCGCGTGAAGCTGATCGTCAACTTCCGTAGACCTCGCACGCTTCTCGATGAACGACTGGACTTTCTTTAGCTGACTCTCGTCTCCCGTCTCGAACCCGGGAGAATCGTGGAAGATGAACTGGGGATTGCTGGAAAAAGCGAATGGGCGATCGATGTCGTGGATCCCGCGCTGATTAGCATAAAGGTTAGATCATCAAGATCAGCTAGCGAAAACATAGCAATCACCCCCGAGGTCGGCTCCAACTGATTTTCCGTCAGTGATTAGAGGAGAACTGGATGTACAACTAGGCAAGTAACGTACCAAACTGTTACTTTTTTCGTCATAGATGCAAGGTTCGTCGGTCGTATTGCAAACGCGCTTTAAGAGTGTCGTCTTGCCAGCGTTGGCCCGACCGATGACGAGAATACGAAAATGGCGGTATTTTTCTCGTGCTTCAAACGAGGCTAAGACCTGGTCTGAAATGTCGCTCATGTCGGTGTAAGGGGGTGAGGGTAGCTAGTCTGGGCGTCCTAGACTGGTGACCGTCTGAATGTGAAAGTAAACTTGCGATATCGATCCTTTATCAGGCCATCGTCACGAGGCGTCCCATATTCGTTCGTTCCCTGATTAAACAACATCACGTGATCTACCAAACTGAAAGTCCCGAAGCGTTGAGAAGTTGGGATGACAACTTGCTATGCTCGCTCACGCATAATATATAGTGGTAATGTGGGTCGTGCAGATTGGAAGGGCAAATTACATCGTACATCTTTGCTATGGAATGTATGCGGGCACGGCAGTGAAACGTGAAGGGAAAAGGTGAGAATGCGAAAAGCGGACGGCGGGAAGCAAAGGCCTAATTCAAATTGGGCTCAGACTCATCGCGCCGTGGAACCAACGACGGTGCGCAAGGGCATGTCTCTACCTCAGGGATGCCTTCAACGTCTTTGCGCTGACACCGGCCCCATTTTCGATGCCGTCCCCGCTGCTTGCACTGGCGCTCGCATTGCGAGTCGACAAGCGCACCTCCTTGCAGTACCTCAGCTTATCCAGAAGCCACTGCCCAGACTTCGCTTGCTCTGAGTCTCACGACGGCGGGACCAGGGCCTGGGTCATCATTTGGCTCAGCGTCCACCGCGTTAGCACCTAGCTCTTGTCGATATGCACGATCCAGAGGCCTTGCGCGGACAAAAAGATCTTCGAGTGGTCGTAAAAATTGGACTGATAGTCACGTTAGTCGTGTGTCCCATACGGCTGGTAGGGAGGGCACGCACCTGGATGTTGTCGTGGCTCAACGGTAGCACATTTGCACGAAGTGCATGCACTTAGTACGTTGCAGGTCCGAATATGTATACTCATAACCTCCGTATAATTTACCCATAGTGTACCCCTCAACGTGTTTTAGGAGGTACACCTTGTTTTTCAAATCCTCTGACAGCACGAAATATAATCACAGTGCCTGCCATGACGAATCAGCACACCGTACAAGGAACGAACGAGAGATCGTGCACTGCTTGTCGGCCGCGAGGACGAGCGTTGTGTTTTCATTGAAGTGCACACCGACCAAGCCATCCATCTAAAGGGAAGAACTGAGACAACGGAATACAGGCAAAGGCCGCGTGGATCGAAGATACGGAAACAAATGGTTTCAGACTCAGCCCGAAGGAATCGGCGGTCTTCTTACTAGTACTGACAGTGCTGGCGCCCGCAGACATCACGCGCCGATTTTGTGCTAAGAGCCGATTTTGATTGTAACGAAGCCCACTGATATGTTGCCGCCATCCTCACCGAAAGTAGGGGAGGTGAGGTAATTGACGTGACGAGGAGCTGGTGCCTCGGCACTGAAGTGACCCAGCATGGTGTGATCGTCTCGCTCAGACAGCGGAGTGACTGGCGTCGTACTATACTAGTCACCGCCCACCGCCCGCAGACATCTACATTTTCTCGCTGGACATGGGAGCCCTCCATTCTATTACCAAGTACCGCTCACTTGATAACCAAGCAGCCGTGCTCCTTTTTCATCGATCCCTTGCCACCTTCTTCTCCTCTCACAGGGGCGCTCGAATCCACCTAGTGTGGTCGCCGGTGGACCGGGACAGGCGTCAGGATTCAATGGTCTGGAAGAAGGCAATCTGCACATGCACACTGGCCCCCATCGGCACGCTCAACCGGGTACAAACAGCGGCCTACCAGAAATCTAAGGCCCGTCAGCTGCTGGCATAGTGTATCACAAGTGGGCCTGAGAGTGGACCGTGGACCGTCGCAAGCGACTGCGCACCCGCGATCACCCAGTCTACGACTACGTCATCACCAAACCACCTGACGGCCGCAACCACCTATCCCGCCCGACAGGGGTTCGACCCCATTTCCCGCCATACATCCTCAGCAGTGTTCCAACTGGCTGTGCGACACTCCTTTACTGCAGACTATGTCATTCGGTTCCGCAAAGACCTCGAGCCCTCGTCCGCCGTGGCATTGCGTGCCGGGACTTCCTCCACCTCCTCTATGACTGCCCTCTCTATGACAGGAGAGGGAGTACCTACCCATTTCCTGGCACACATCGGTCTCCAGGTTCTTCAAGGACCCAGGGTACGCCTACATCATGGCCCGTTTCCGAGGATTGCCTTCAAGCCCGTCGACAACAGACTGGAAGTCCCCTTTGACCCTGGATGATCGGTCGCTACCACCCCGAAGCCCTGCTTTAGCAGCCCAACCCATGGGTTTTTCTTACTTTGACTCACGGACTGCCGCTTGTTTGATGGACCACTATCTTACCCAACCTTTCTTACGTCTACATACTCTAAACCTGAGTATTCCCCTTGGAAGGGGCTCGCAACTGTTCATCACTGCGACTCGTTTGACTACCTTACCGCGTCACACGTCATAACTAGTAGTACCCTGTAAATGCCCGGCTCATGGCGAGCGGTCTTGCACTACGTGCTGTCCCGGAATAAATATGGTCCCAAAAAAATAAAATAAAAAGCCCACTGATACCTACACTGGAGGCAATAGGAGAGAAGATTGTCAGTATGTAGCCCAAGACGCGGCCTTGCGGGATGTCACAGGCTGCCGAGATGTCCTGGTTGAAGGTTGTTAAGATCCTCCACCGCATCATCTAAGTCAATGTAGTGTAGCCCCGAGTGTAGCTCCACAGATAATGTCCAGTACAGGGTTTACAGAACATGTGGGTCAGCAGGTGTGAAATGTTCGGCGAGATCCATGTGTGGGTCTGATATCAATGTCGAGTTGCCCAACCAGTAAGCCTTTGTTGGCGAGGCGCTCGACTTGGCTACGTGCTTCGCAACTAGCCACTCGGCTGAGCTTGCAGTTGAGTATCCTGGGGCCCGTGGGCGTAGGGAACCACAGACGAGAGATTCTCTTGCGTGTCGCTGCCGTCCTGGCAACAAGTTTCTGCGATGAGGCACAGCAAGTTAAGAGCTGGTAGGGTGAGATGGGCGAGGGCGAGGCCACAATCCCTCGATATCGAACAACGTAAGGGAGGGGAGCGTGACAGCGGGATAAACGTCAGGGGGTGAATCACCAGGTGCAAACCGTGCGATCGAGGAAGCCAAGTGAAGGGTAAGTACTAAGGACTCGGAAGTATTGGAGGGAAGCTTTCACATATACCTCGACGTCCGACCAGCCGATTCAGAACTAGTGTAAGTCGGTCACTCCGTGTCGTAATGGATGTGGGACTTACTATTGCGCCAACGGGGTCCCTGTCTCTGCACAATGGATCTCGCAAGGACCTACTAACTAATGTTACGAACTTGGCCATCAACATCTGGCGACTCTGGCCACCATTTACCAGTTGATCTGCATGTGAATTTCTGCCGTTCTGAAACGAGTCTCCACATAGGCTTCATACTTAGCCTTATTCGTGGAGCCAATGCCTGTACCTCTTCCTGTGGGGTAAGATATCAATCGGGTGATATCCGGTTTCATCGGCAAATTGAGAGATATAGACAACACCCAACCGCCGGATCAACTCCAATGCTGTGCAGACCCCAAAGTTTTTCTCCTTGCGGTTACATTTCATCTAGGACGGGATAGGCACATTCTTGGTTGTTAATGTTTGGTCTTCGAATCCCCGGTCATCCCCATACTCAGATCCTGAGGCCTGAGCGGGTGAGGATACGCAATGGGTGGACTTGTGAGTGCCAGCATCGTCATCATTGTGCTCCTGGAGATAGTGGCGTACTTCAGTATCCAGTCCGCTGTGCCGACACGCGTCCACCGTAGTTCGCAGAACTAGTGATACTGTACGTCCTAAAAAAACTCTCGCAACCCTGGTGTCTACGGTGTCATGAGTCCCGGAGTCCCGGTAACGCTGGTGACAACGATTCGGCCACCCCTTTCTCGTGCGGATAAGTGGGCCAACCGATGTAGCATCACCTTCCCCGAAGCGACTTCAAGTTTCTGACCTCAGGTCCGGCAGTCTTCCGCCGATGCGGGCCTTTGGGCTTAGTCTTGTACTTCTATTTCCTCGTCACGTATTTCGCCCAGTTGCCATGGCGGGGATCACCTAGGGGGGAATCTGGGCGGCCATTTTCACCCCATGCCTTCGCGGCGTTCTTTGGTGCTGAAAACCGTGACGCTCTACACAACCCCTGACTTAGAAGTAGCCACCCTCTGCTAAACCACGCACACATTGAAAGACCCTAGGTGACTGTTGCAATGGCAGGGAGCGAGGCCGATTCAGTAACCGAGACAAATCTAGCGTGAGCGATGTCGATGTCGAGAATTTCAGACGAAACGGTTGGGATAAATCGACGAATGCCCGACCATCATTTGCCGTTCATTCACACCGCATCTGACTACATATCTTGGTGAACAATACCCGTTGTTGGGTTGCCATGGTGCCCAGAAGGACGACTTGAAGCTTGGCTCAGACCCAGTGTCTGTCCGTCTGGTAATTGCCCGAGTAATGACCCGAAGTTGACCCTAAGTCCAAGGGTATCGGTCCATTGCGATGGGATATATAAAGGCGCTACCGTGCCATAGTAGTAGTCGAAAAAAAATAAGCAAGAAATCATAAAAAGGCAGGCCGTCACGTGTCACGTGACAATCCATGGTATCTTAAAAAAAGGTTTGAACGGTAAAATCAGGGAGCACCTAGAACACCATCTTCGATGTGAACGCATCCCTAAGTACGATCTGTGGTATTCACAAATTGGTCATAAATCGGGCAAAGGTCTCTCCACGCATCTAAAAGAACGAATAATTAGAATGGGCCATCGAATAGATATACTTAGTAAATTCACCAGTCGTGATATCCTGTGTCGGCACATCGGGAACATCCTCGGCGAAGACGACAGCGAAACCACTTAGGTAATCGAATCCCTCGTCGTCAACATGGGCACTAATAGGTGGAGAGGAACGACGAACGCATTTAAGTGCCAATCGATATGGCAATGGAAGATCCACGGGCCAGGGGTTTTAGTGAAGAACCGGATGGTGACATTATCACCAGGACCTCCTATGCTCACGACATCCCGGATGACAGGATTGGCAAAATTGTAGGACGAATTCCCGGCGCTCCGAACTACAGAAAATGCATGCCCATGTAGGTGGACAGGGTGCTTTCGGCGATAAATGCAGTCAGAGAAGAAACGGCGATGGTACAGAGATAGCAGACATTAGAATGCTTACAGGTCCAGCAACGACATCGCCAGGAATGGTGAGTTCGACACTTTTATTTGGCTGGAGCCCATAGATGCTGCCAGCAGGGACAAGATCTGATGCGTTCTTAATATCTGGAGCAAGATAGGGACCGTGGGGAAATCGAAAGCGAACCCATTGACAAGGAAACTCGTGCGGGCTGCATTCTGTATATGTGTAAGAGTAGGCACAGTCATCGCAGCTATAAAACCGAGCATACGATCGTTCCATTCAGGTTGATGTTAATGTCAGCACCGCCGGGGACAGGTTTTCCAGGCTGAAACGTATGGCTCCATTAGTGAGATTGAAAATAGTAACCATGGTAAAACTCACAGCGGGAGAGTCTGTGAGCGGCTAAGCACGGAAATGTCAGTCCCGGTCATGTGATAATCATAACGGCGCCTACATGAAGATTTGTTTCGACTAGTGGTAGCTTGCTGACTGGGACATTTACCGTAGGATCGTCAGTGGGATTCGCGTGAGTGGCTCCAGCATAGCGAAGAACTGCAACATTGTTGTAGTCACTGAAATCCCGACCCGGAACATTTGGCAAAGAACGGATCCCTGTTTGCGTCAAATTTCACTCTAGCCGGATTAGCTAAGACACTCACAATAATTCCCAACAGGCTGATCGGCTTCAATCTATCAATACGTCATTCGATTCCTCCTTCGGGAAGACAGACGAGGCTCATCTTACAACAACGGAATAACGTTGAGCTGTCCGAACAGAAATCAGCGTAGTTACAGTGAACCATGCTGGTGACATGTACCAGCAAAGATTTCAAGCGAGTCGATCAGCAGAGGCTGAACATTATTGCCCTCCACTTCGATGACGGTCATTTGATGACCATCGATAGAGAAAATAAAGCTAGGATCGCAAGAGACGGACACCAGGCGGAATCGGTAGCTGTGGTGGTGTGAGAATGTGGCAGAAAAGACAAGTGGTCACGAACTGACCGCAGTCCTCGCTGAACATCACAACAGCAAGGGAAACGTTGCTAGGACCCCCCGGATACCGACCTTTGCCATTGATCAGGGTGGAGTTAAAGGCGCTAAAGATATTCTTAGCCACAAGCTTTCGGAGACGTAAGTCAATTTACGGGACCGGTGGTGAATTCGTTGAAAGATAGTGGTACCAATCCGTGAGGGTGATCACAGTGGTATCTAGTAGTCATTTCAGCGCAGCTGTAATTTGCCGGCTATCTCACCATCGTCAACATCGTATAGGTGACGCTGAGGATCGTCCGGGTCTTCGATGATCAGTACCCCTCGCAATCCGTCGCAATACTGATTCCTGAAATGACTGTGATACCAAAACGTCCCCTGTTGCCCATATAAATCATCGTGACCTTGCGAATCGAGTATGACAGATTACCGTTTGATCCAATACGTTGAACTTGTAGAGGAAGCTGTCATCCGGAACGAGAGGACACTGGGTGACTGAAGCGACGCCATCGACGTAGTTCGTGTGCCTTTGGAAGATACCGTGCCAATGCTGTTGGGAGTCTGCGTCCGGGACTCCGTGATGCTCTGAAAGAAAGCGGATCTCACAATAGAAGTCGTTAAGTCCATCGACGTGTCCCTCAGTTTGTCTGTGACATTGATCGAGAACGTATCACCCTGAGTGCTGAATCAGAATGTAAATACAGGAGGCATTCGGTAAGACTGACCTTCTTGCCTCGTATTATTGGACCAGGGAATGTACCCCCTGCGAGGGTAGCACTGATCGGGCTCCTATGTCGGTAAAAGTTTTTGAACGCGATCGCGTGAGACTCACGGGCGAGTGAATCCATCGGGGGCTATGTCTCGATTGACGATTTGGAGTTCGGCACTGGGGCCTATGGAAGCGTAAACACCCCTGTAAACCACTGGGAGAAGAAAAGCTAAAGCATTGAGTAACACCATCGCAATCAGAGACTGGAAGTCAAATCACCGTGAAAGTGCCAACATCTAAAGGTCGTCGTGAATGCCCAAATTTATACGGACGCCATCGGCTGTGATGTGACATGGTGCATACTTCCATCCGTCATAAGCGAAAAGCTAGAGCGCGATTAGTTCAACCTGTCAGGCTATTCCCACTAGTTACTCGGTTTCAACAAAGGTAACCGGATGAGAGAGGCGCCTTGTCATAGGTGAATGGTTAGCACAACCGTGGAACGGCCACAGCGAACACAGAATAAAATCAAGCCGACCAGAAGCACACGTCAACTTGCAAGGCGGTGAGCGTTGGGCAGTGTGGCTGATTCGGAAGCCGAATCCCCAAGACCATCGCCTCGTCGCTTTCATGACACGACGCTCCATTCGGGGTTGTGGCGGCGGATTGTCGTCGTCCTCATCGTGAGCACGCGATGTTCGGGACTACGTTAGAGAAGTGCCCGTCGTCGTTGGGGACATGTGAGGCTCGGGGCGTATCGGCTGCCAGTGAGTGACCTGCCTTGGCGCTGTATTTTTTGGGAATTGGGAGATCTCCCCGATACCGCCCCCCTTGTCATCAAGAGCATGCTCGACCAGCTCGATCAGGGGCTACGTATGACTGTGCATGTCCAGCACTCCCAAGACAGTTCTTGTAAAACATAATTGATAGCGACAACCTGACAGAACCATCGAAGATAGATCATGATACTGTAGCCTGAGGCTGAGACCATCATGATGCGGGTCACGCATCATGCATCACGTGCATCACGCGTCACTCTGCTCAACCCAAATGCAGACACGCCCGAAGGCCTGGTGAAGACGGAGCCTCACCCTCATTTCACTACTTCCCTTTTCGCCCCCCCCCTTGCGCTTCCTGTCGTCCTCGTCGACCTTCCGCCTGGTGTGCAAGCCACTACTGGCGATACCGAGTGTGGTCGGTATTCCATGGCAGGCCTTGATAGTTGGGGATTTCTTTCCCAGTTCAGGTATCGTCTTTGTCATTAAACTTAGTCAGTTACCTTCACGTTGCCTATCCTTGCACCATGAATTCGAGCGATTCACTCCCGGAATTCATTTCAAGATGACTATTTCGAGTGCATCAGAGCACTTTCCTAGTCCCCAACGCGCAGGTCCCGCACAGAGACGTGCCCTTCCGATTAATTGGCTCGCGAGCTTCGTCCCACAGCAATACATCAATTTGCGCGCGCAGTTAAGTGATCTTGTTAGCGGGGCGCTTCGAACTTCGGTCCTTCTTTCTCTTCTCTTTTTGGATAAGTTGATGTGTTGCTGGCGTGGGTGCTGATTGGCGCTGATTGACGGTACTTCTTACAGTGTTCTTCCATGACATGTACGGTGTCACGAGGGAGAGGCAACTGCGTGCGCTTCGCACAATGCCCCCGAGGGCGAGGGAACGCACGCTGTGGCCCCGCAACGATGATGCGCCTTTCGATGCATCATAATTTGTCATGCTATCATTCGATGATTTTATCCAGCTGTTGCTTATCAAATCATTCAGCATATTCTACGCAAGAGTCGTCCTGGCCCCTGGGGGAGTGCTGGACATACCCAGTTATACGCAGTCCCTAGTAGCGCATGCCCCCGACGGCAAGAGGAGAGATATCCCATCAAATACAGCCCCAAGCTACGTGCACGGCGACGGCAGGTCACTCCACCGATACGGCCCTGAGCCTCACTCGTCCTCAACGGATGACACGGTAGCGATGGCGATTGGAGCACTTCAGCAATGCAGCCTTCAGCCCCGTGTGCTCACCACGATGACAGTGGAGGACAATCCGCTGCCACAGCCCCGAGCGGGGCGTCGTGTTATGGGCGCGACGAGGCGATCACCGCGGGGCCTTGGCCACGCTGCCCAACGCTCACTGCCTTGCAACCCTCAAGAAATTCCTTTTGTTATCCCATTCCTTTAGGCCGTTGGGGTTGGCTCAAATCCTTTAAAATTCGTTGACCTCGTGCAATTATTTTTCCCCTTGTGAGGTGACGTAGATGTATGAGGCAAGGGCAGGTAAAGTCACATTTGCAGGAGGATATGGCGACCCCTGATGCTCCAAGTAGTCCAAGGTGTCTATAAAGCGGACCACAGCGCCGCTAAGGGGCATCACACCCATCTCCAGACGCCGGTTAGAAACGAAATGATCAGAACGATAGACCAGAAGGTCGTAAAGTGGGAATTTAGCGGCCTGAAGAGGTGAAGGTGATTGATCTGCACTTGTCTGTACGTAATGTGGAGTGGGGTTCTTGGGGGTCCTACATCCATAAAACAATTATCATCAGCACGTGAAACGTGCTCTCGATCTCCCAATCATCAAGGAAAAAATTGGGCTTTTGTGTGGACTGCGTGGCCAGCCCGGTAAGTTTTCTCTGACCGTTCACTGGCGCTCACCAGTCGAAAGGTAGTGGGAAATCACGCAATAACGCCATTGCAATCATGATATCGCTGATTCATCCTATCAAGGTATATTTTTATCTTGTGTTACCGCCCGCAAAAGAATTTACCCTCCTTCCATTACGTAATACAGTGGTCAGAAAAACGACCACCATGCGTACTGTAGTGGCGCCCTGACGCCAATCAACTCAAGGTGGCCTACTAGTACAGGGCGCAGCGCCCACCGGGTTGACATGTACTTCTGGTTCTCTTGATTTCATCTTATTCCGTACTTACTGTAGCCGTCCACTCCACAGATGTGCTAACAAAACATACATCATACATCTATGGATCTAAATCAAGGCATCTCTCAGATTCGGGTACCTATATCGAAGCCGAACTACAGTGGTTAGTGGGAAGAGCTTGACAAACCGACTCTAGGTTTCCGCTTCTCCGAATGGATTGGAGTATGCACGATGTCCCATCACCAAGCACATCACCGCCGATGGCATCCGTATAAAACTGGGCAAATTTAACCCTTGGCTGCTGACACTTTCATGGTCATTTGATCCTTGGTTTCTGATTGCGATGGTGCTGCTCTACGCTCTTACTTTTCTTCTCCCAGTGGTTTACAGGGGTGTTTACGCTTCCATAGGCCCCAGTGCCGAACTCCAAATCGTCAATCGAGACATAGCCCCCGATGGATTCACTCGCCCGTGAGTCTCACGCGATCGCGTTCAAAAACTTTTACCGACATAGACACTTGATCAGTGCTACCCTCGCAGGGGGTACATTCCCTGGTCCAATAATACGAGGCAAGAAGGTCAGTCTTAACGAGTGCCTCCTGTATTTTCGTTCTGATTCAGCACTCAGGGTGATACGTTCTCGATCGATGTCACAGACAAACTGAAGGACACATCGATGGACTTGGCGACTTCTATTGTGAGATCCGCTTTCTTTCAGAGCATCACGGAGTCCCGGACGCAGACTCCCAACAGCATTGGCACGGTATCTTCCAAAGGCACACGAACTACGTCGATGGCGTCGCTTCAGTCACCCAGTGTCCTCTCGTTCCGGATGAGAGTTTCCTCTACAAGTTCAACGTTTTGGATCAAACGGTAATTTGTCATACTTGATTCGCAAGGTCACGATGATTTATATGGGCAACAGGGGACGTTTTGGTATCACAGTCATTTCAGGAATCAGTATTGCGACGGATTGCGAGGGGTACTGATCATCGAGGACCCGGACGATCCTCAGCGTCACCTATACGATGTTGACGATGGTGAGATAGCCGGCAAATTACAGATGCGCTGAAATGACCATTTCGCTTCTACTAGATACCACTGTGATTACACTCGCAGATTGGTACCACTACCTCTCAACGAATCCACCACCGGTCCCGTAAATTGACTTACGTCTCCGAAAGCTTGTGGCTAAGAATATCTTTAGTGCCTTTAACTCCACCCTGATCAATGGCAAAGGTCGGTATCCGGGGGGTCCTAGCAACGTTTCCCTTGCTGTTGTGAATGTTCAGCGAGGACTGCGGTCAGTTCGCGACTACTTGTTCTTGCCGCCACACTCTCAGCACACCACATCAATACAGCTACCGATTCCGCCTGGTGTCCATCTCTTGCGATCCTGGCTTCCTTTTCTCCATCGATGGTCATCAAATGACCGTCATCGAAGTGGAGGGCAATAATGTTCAGCCTCTGCTGATCGACTCGCTTGAAATCTTTGCTGGTACATGTCATCAGGATGGTTCACTGTAACAACGCTGATTTCTGTTCGGACAGCTCAACGTTATTCCGTTGTTGTAAGATGAGCCTCGTCTGTCTTCCCGAAGGAGGAATCGAATGACGTATTGATAGATTAAAGCCGATCAGCCTGTTGGGAATTATTGTGAGTGTCTTAGCTAATTCGGCCGGAGTGAGTTTGACACAAATAGGGATCCGTTCTTTGCCAAATTTTCCGGGTCGGATTTTCAGTGATTTCAACAATCTCGCAATTCTCCGCTATGCTGGCGCCGCTCACGCGAATCCCACTGACGATCCTACGGTAAATGTCCCAGTCAGCAAGCTACCACTAATCGAAACAAATCTTCATGTAGGCGCCGTTATGATTATCACATGACCGGGACTGACATTTCCGTGCTTAGCCGCTCACAGACTCTCCCGCTGTGAGTTTTACCATGGTTACTATTTTCAATCTCACTAATGGAGCCATACGTTTCAGCCTGGAAAACCTGTCCCCGGCGGTGCTGACATTAACATCAACCTGAATGTAACGATCGTATGCTCGGTTTTATAGCTGCGATGACTGTGCCTACTCTTACACATATGCAGAATGCAGCCCGCACGAGTTTCCTTGTCAATGGGTTCGCCTTCGATTTCCCCACGGTCCCTATCTTGCTCCAGATATTAAGTGGTGCGAAGAACGCATCAGATCTTGTACCTGCTGGCAGCATCTATGGGCTCCAGCCAAATAAAAGTGTCGAACTCACCATTCCTGGCGATGTCGTTGCTGGACCTGTAAGTATTCTAATGTCTGCTATCTCTGTACCATCGCCGTTTCTTCTCTGACTGCATTTATCGCCGAAAGCACCCTGTCCACCTACATGGGCATGCATTTTCTGTAGTTCGGAGCGCCGGGAATTCTTCCTACAATTTTGCCAATCCTGTCATCCGGGATGTCGTGAGCATAGGAGGTCCTGGTGATAATGTCACCATCCGGTTCTTCACTGACAACCCTGGCCCGTGGATCTTCCATTGCCATATCGATTGGCACTTGACCGCGTTCGTCGTTCCTCCTTTCACGTAGTAGTGCCCATGTTGACAATGGGTGATTGGATTGACTAAGTGGTTTCGCTGTCGTCTTCGCCGAGGACGTTCCCGATGTGCCGACACAGGATATCACGACTGGTGAATTCGTTGAGCATACCTGTTCGACGGCCCATTCTAAATCTTGGTTGTTTAGATGCGTGGAGAGACCTTTGCCCGATTTACGACAAATTTGTGAATACCACAGGCCATACCTAGTGATGCGTCCACATTGTAGATCCGTTCTGGTGCACGCTTCCCTGATTTTAACCGTCTTCCGTAATCAAACCTTTCTACCATGGGCTGTCACGTGATGGGCCCGCCCTTTATATTTTCTTGCCTATTCTTCTTGTCCCTTATCACAATGCAATCTAATGTACGTGGACTCTTTATGGAATGGTAGTACCTTGTATTCAATGGCCATGGACTCAATTCTGGACTGAGTAACAACTTCGAACCATACCCTGATGAACAGACCAAGGGCCAGTGACTGTCTGAGCCAACTTGAAGCTTCGAGCTGTGCTCCTGGACGTGACTCAACAGAAATACTCAGTCGGGGCTCCGAGATCTTCACTGACATAGCGTTTCCGAATATGCAGCATGATTTTTTTGATACTCCCACAAATGGTGCAAGTGCACGCTGACTGGGATGAGGCGGATGGGGGTTCCTCTATATCCTGACCTGCGCCGCGCGGAACCTCGAATCCGTGCTCATGTGGTGCATCGTCCTTGGCAAGAACTCATCTGCAGTGCCGCGACCGCTAAGCGTAGCAAGTTTGACAACATAGGATCTGGTGTTGTGACGTCGGTGGGGTCTTCGGTCCCTTTTGCTGCACTAGATCAAGGTCAGCACCAATAAATCACTCTGTGTACGAGGGGCTTCCGTCTGCCCCGGATATCTGGAGTCCGAAGCATTCTGCGTGAAAACAACCGCTCTGATGGTCCGGAAGAGGGTCGTGGCCACGCATTTACAAAGTCCATCCCGCGTTGGCCCAGTACGTGCCGAATCGGGTAGATGCGTCTTTATCTCAAGCCATGCGTAAGTAGAGGAGGGTGGCCTGTGGGAAAGGTGCTCAGATAGCGACAGTAAAGGCGTAAGCGCGTACCATTGAGAACGGGGCATTGTCTTGTTAACGTCACTTAATCACCCATTAGCGACCTGTGTGTGAAGTTGTTTGTACCTGCGTTCCTGAGGGGACTGTTCTTGAATGACGAGGTTGTTTGAAATTTGGGGAGAGAGACCCCAAGAGAAGATCACGGAGGCAATCCACTCCTGTTTGCTGTGGTGGTGGTGATACTTGAGCCCTGATCAGCTCTGCCTGAGGTCGTGAAAGGCTTTACATTAGCCAGCCATGAAAGATATGATGCTGACGACAAGGGAATAATCATAGCCAATCTGGTGCACTGATCGAAAGCAGGACTGGAAGTCCCCTTCCCTACCTGCTCTCTCTCTCTCTCATGCTTGCCTTGTTCTCCACACAAGAGGCTCAAGCTCTACGTCACGAGAACTCATGAACCCGAATTCGTGAAGGGGTGGCGGAGATTCTTTTCGCCGTTTATCTCCGTGCATGCGAGTGCCATCGACAGTACAGTATTCAAACTTTCAAAGAAATGAGCCTTCCTTTCCTGACACCATTTACGTAGTTGCCCGTCCCTGTATCTAGTATCGGTGACACCTTCTCTCAGCCCGGCAGTTGCCCCACTCTTATTCGTAAGCATGAACCTCGAGACTATGAACTCCGAGTATGAAAACGAGCTAGAAAATGGGCGTGAAAACCAGCGTGCCAAGGCCACTTTCACCCCCCTCATGGCCGGGTTCACACAACTCACACTCACACCACTGTAAGTTGACCACATGTCAGCCTTATTTGAGGGTTTTTTTTTGCTACAGTCCGAGGGTCACTCCTCTCGTGGCACGCGAATGAGTCTAAACTGGGGTTGCGGCCGACAGAACCCTCAAACACAATTTCACACGACTTCGGCCAATTATGTATCTTGTCTAGGCTCCGTATCAACCGACCTGCGGATGTGCTCACGTCCAATAACTGAAAGGGCGGTATAAGTTCGTCTGACTGTGCTACCGCCTCCCACCCACCAAGCCCCGCCGGAGCGCGTGCCTCATACTGAGCAACCTATCTGAGCTCTGAACTTCTCAGTGATACCAAACCAATTCCAAAGCACATCACAGAAGTGTAGGCACTCAACATTGGTTCACCGCACGAACAAAAGGGTATATTCGGGATAGACATGGTAGCAATCTATCTAAATCTCCAGTGAGAATCCCGCGGAGCTGCTTTAATAGTACGTCTATTGCGATAACTCCGCCGTCAAGTCCTGTGAGATCCACTATAAATGTCCTGCCTCCCATACCTTCTGGTCCTCATAACTCAAAAGGTTCATACGAGACATCCCGGTAATCCATGTACTGCCATCCCATCAGCCTCTTTGTCCTCTCTACTCTCGCAGCCGAACTCCTCGGTGTCCTCGCAACACCCCTCACATCACGTTGGAACGAAATCAAGGTGAAGCACACGTGGCACACCATCCCAGACAATTGGGTAGATCTGGGCCACCCGTCCGCTGGCACAACGATTGACCTCCACCTCGCGCTCAAGTCCCATAACGAGAACGCTCTGGTCGATGCCCTCTACGAGGTCAGTGACCCTAACCATCCAAGGTACGTCCCTCCATGGCCCATTCCCACATATCTGTGCCCACCTCCCATTTCCTTTTCGCAGATATCGCGCGTACCTATCTAAAGAGCAGGTCGCTGACCTCGTCGCGCCACACCCGGACACCCTCGACCTCATTAATTCCTGGCTAGAGCACCTCGGTGTACACCCCTCCTCTGTCTCAAGGACACTCGGCAGCTGGCTGACGCTCGCTGGCGTGCCCGTGTCCCAAGCCAACGATATCCTCGGCGCATCGTACCGGCTCTACAACCACGTTGAGACGAATCACACCGTCCTCCGCACGATTAGCTACTCTATCCCAGAGGCGCTGTATGAGCACATTCACACCATCGTGCCAACGACTTATTTTGGGGCTCCGCCCACGGAGGGAAGGAAGCTGCGAATCCACCCCAAGTCTACAATTTGGGCACGGGCGGAGCCAGGGTCGGAGGAGTCTGTGAAGGTGCTGTCGAGCCGGTACTTGGAAGGATACGTCTCGCCGCCGTACGTGCGCTGGCTTTATAATACTTTGGGTTACCATCCCGCCGCGGTGGACCGGAACGTGATTGGGGTCGCGGGCTACAATAAGGAGTACCCGAGCCCGAAGGATCTGGGGCTATTTATGACCGCATTTCGCACCGAGGGGGAAGATGCGACATTTTCTGTTGTGCAGGTCCAAGGTGGCGGGAATAATCCGGACACACCTGCCAATGAGGCCAATGTTGACACCCAGTATGTGGGGGCTATGGCGTACCCAACAACGAACATCTTCTACAGCACAGGGGGTGGGCCAGAAACAATTGATCCATTCTTCTACTTTGTCACCTACATGCTTACTAAAGAAGAGAGAATCCCCCAGACAATCACCACATCATATGGCGGCCCTGAGTATAACGTTCCTTTCGGCTACGCGACTCGGGTGTGCAGGCTATTTGCAGAACTTGGTTTGCGCGGCGTCAGCGTTCTCTTCGCGAGCGGTGACTCGGGGGTTGGGGAGGGGGACTGCTTGCTCGAGGTAGAGGGACATGACTTTGTCCGTTTCATCCCCGAATTCCCCTCCACTTGTAAGTGTGACATTGTTCGAAGTGGCGGAAATCGGTCACTCACTACACCACACCTTTGTAGGTCCGTATCTCACTAGTGTTGGTGGTACGACGAGAGACAGCCCTGAGATCGCGGCTTCCCTCTCCGGAGGCGGCTTTTCGGACTACTTTGAACGCCCACCCTACCAGGCGAACGTTGTGCCTCCCTTCCTCGAGACTCTCGGCGACAAGTATCAGGGCTACTATCAGTTCGTTCGGCGCGGTGATATTCCGTGACCTTCCATGACCTAATACCTGTGTACCTTATGATTTTTTTGTAGACCTGGTGGCCGTGGCGTCCCCGACATCTCCGCGCAGGCGCTTGACGTTCTTTTCGTCCTTGGTGGTCAACTTAGAGAAGGGTCTGGCACAAGTGCCTCGACACCCGTACGTGCTTCCCTACTCCCTCTCTGCGTCACCCATTCCCAAGCACCCAGTTGATCTCCAATCACACAGATCGCAGCAGGCATTATCTCGCTGCTAAATGACTACTCGATCTCGAAAGGCAAAGGCCCTCTCGGCTTCCTCAATGGCTGGCTGTACGGACGCGGCCTCCCGGGTCTCAATGACATAATTTATGGCTCAAACCCAGGCTGTAACACCGATGGGTTCACTGCTATCGCCGGATGGGATCCTGTGAGTCCTACCATACTTGTGTCTCTTCAGATTAAAAATGGAGCCGACTCTCTTCATAGGTTACTGGTCTTGGGACACCTGACTTTACGAAACTGGGGGAGTTGATAGATGAGGGGTCACCGTCGAACTTAAGTCCCTCGTAGCTCTCGACCTTGCAATTCATCACACCCCGTCAGGATCTGGTAGTCGATTACTGGTTCTGGTTCAAGTTCAACAGAATGGACCGTCTAGTAGACCTAAACAAGTTAAACTCGGCCACCAAAGTATAGGAGGCTCGCGGAAGTAAGGGTCGGAAAGAGGACATGCTACGGGTGAGGATGTTCGAGCAAAGAGTAGGAGTTCAGTTTGGAATACCTCCGCGCGTGAACCCCATACAGCAAATACATCGTGGTTCCGCTCACTTTGTCATTCGGGTCTTGTGCGCGCTTGGACTAGACCACATAGACCAATGGACCTGTAGACATAGTAGTTGGCCACCAATAGAACCAAGACAATGAGCAAGACAGTTTTTGAGAAAAAGCCCAAAGGCAGGTTGCAACGGGAGGAGGGAGAGCTCGAAATATGTTGGACGTATCGGACTAGTCGGAGAATGCCGAATACGGTACGGTACGATACGATACGAAAACCAACCGCAATTGCCCGTCTGTAAACTGTTTACCTTGCCCGCCATCCGAATATCCGACAGCAGCAAGTGTGTGTCATGTCTTGGTCTAAGTTATGTCTGCGTCTACTGGTAATTTGACGCGTTACTCTGTAGCTTCAACATGACACAGCACAGCACTGGCAGAAATGTTAAATTACTTGTTTGTACGGTCAGTGACAGTTTAATTGGAAACCAATTATTACAATTAATTCTTACTACTACCGTTCGGCTCATTGGATACCGTTAAATTCAAGGGTATTACTCGGGGCGAAGAGCAAGCTCCGCGGGGAATCTCTAATGCACCTGCTGGAGGCAGAACGAACCAATGAATGAATAAAATTATTGAGTATTGCTTAAGAGTCGAATAGGGCATTGTAATGACGGTTCGTAAACCGCAAGGTCCTATGTGGGGAATGTGCCGCAGTGATAAAAGTCGATACCGTATATCAATTAGCCAATCGGTCTACGACTTTCAAGCAGGTTGTGAGAGCCACTCACCAAAAAAACTAAAAATTCTACTGACCTGGTGCGACAAAGTAATTGAATCACCAGAAAAGGCGTAAACACGTACTATTGACAACGGGCAACGTCTTGTTAATATCATCCAATCACCCATTAGTAGCGACCTGGGAGTGAGGTGGTGCCTGCGCTCCTGAGGGGGCCGTTCTAAAAGACTAGAACGGATCCCACAACGAAGTTGTTGTTTGAAGGTTGCGGGGAGAGATTCCGAGAGAAGAGCACGGAGGTTTGCAGTCCGCTGTCGTTGGCTGTGGTGGTAGTGGTGGTGGTGGTGGTGGTGGTGGTGGTGTTAATGCTTGAGACCTGATCAGCTCTGCCTAAGGTCGTGAAAAGCTTTTCATTAGCCATGAAGGGTATGATGGTTCAGGGGAAAGGAGACGATCGAGCCCGGAACGTTACCGGAACGGACAACCCGAGGCCAGACCACACAATTAGATAATCGCTAAATTACCGTAGAATAACTGGAGAATAACCAGGATCTGTGCAGATAGGAGCATACACTCTGCTCCAGACTCTCACATACTTGCTCTCCTTACACACATAAGCTGCCGATCTCACTTAATCTTAACAATAATAAAAGTACATAGCTCGGACTCGTAGCCATTCTGATGCACAGATCGAACGTAGGACCGATATTCCCCTTCCCTACTCGCTCTCTCTCGCTCTCTCCCGAATGCTTTGCCTGGTTCTCTATACAAGAGGCCCAAGCTCTGCGTCGCGAGAATTCGTGAACTCGGATTTATGAAAGGGTGGCTGAGTTTTTTTCGCCGCTGACCTCCGTGCGTCTATGACCATGCGAGTGCCATTTTTCTTTGATTTGATTCGAGGCACACAGGCCTTCCTTTCCTGACACCATTTAGGTAGTTTCCTGTCCCTGTATCTAGTATTAGTGACTCCTTCTCTCAGCCCGGTACTTTCCTCCAGGCCGAACCTCGAGACCATGAACTCCGAGTATGAAAACGAGCTCGAAAATCGGCTTGAAAACCAGCATGCCGAGGGTGCAGACGCATACACTAATGCACCCACGCTACCAATTTCACCCCACCCCATGGCCGGGTTCACACGACTCACACCACTGTAAGTTGACCACGTGCAGCCTAATTTGAGGTTTTTTTGCTGCCATCCGAGGGTCACTCATCTCGACGGGCAGGAGTCTAAACTGGATTGCGGCCGACAGAACCCTCAAACACAATTTCTTAACTTTTCTAGGTTCTGTACCGACCGACCTGCGGATATTATTACGTCCATTTACTGAAAGGGCGGCATAAGCTCGTCTGAGCTACCGCCTCCCACCCACCAAGCCCCGCCGGAGTGCAAGCCACATACTGAGCGACCTATCTGAACTCTGAACTTCTCAGTGATACTAAATAGATTCTAAGGCACATCCCAGGAGTGCACACACTCAACACTGGTTCACCGCACACACCAAGGGTCCGTGAATATCTACTTCAATATTTTAAATTGAGAGTCCCGCGGAGCTGCTTTAATAGTACCTCTGTTGTGACACCGCCGTCGAGTCCAGTGAGATCCACTATAAATGTCCTGCCTCCCATTGGCATGCCCTCTGGTCCTCATAACCCAAAAGGTTCATAGGAACCTGGAGAGCCCATCCTGGTAATCCATGCACTGCCATCCCATCAGCCTCTTTGTCCTCTCTACTCTCGCAGCCGAACTCCTCGGTGGCCTCGCAACACCCCTCACACCACGTTGGAACGAAACCAAGGTGAAACACACGTGGCACACCATCCCAGACAATTGGGTAGACCTGGGCCACCCGTCCACTGGCACAACGATTGACCTCCACCTCGCGCTCAAGTCCCATAACGAGAACGCTCTGGTCGATGCCCTCTACGAGGTCAGTGACCCTAACCATCCAAGGTACGTCCCTCCATGGCCCATTCCCACATATCTGTGCCCGCCTCCCATTTCCTTTTCGCAGATATCGCGCGTACCTATCTAAAGAGCAGGTTGCTGACCTCGTCGCGCCACACCCGGACACCCTCGACCTCATTAATTCCTGGCTAGAGCACCTTGGTGTACACCCCTCCTCTGTCTCAAGGACACTCGGCAGCTGGCTGACGCTCGCTGGCGTGCCCGTGTCCCAAGCCAACGATATCCTCGGCGCATCGTACCGGCTCTACAACCATGTTGAGACGAATCACACCGTCCTCCGCACGATCAGCTACTCTATCCCAGAGGCGCTGTATGAGCACATTCACACCATCGTGCCAACGACTTATTTTGGGGCTCCGCCCACGGAGGGAAGGAAGCTGCGAATCCACCCCAAGTCTACAATTTTGGCACGGGCAGAGGCAGGGTCGGAGGAGTCTGTGAAGGTGCTGTCGAGCCGGGACTTGGAGGGATATGTCTCGCCGCCGTATGTGCGCTGGCTTTATAATACTTTGGGCTACGATCCCGCCGCGGTGGACCAGAACGTGATTGGGATTGCAGGCTACGGTGAGCAGTACCCGAGCCCGAAGGACCTGGGGCTATTCATGACCAAATTTCGCACCGAGGGGGAAGATGCGACATTTTCTGTTGTGCAGGTCCAAGGTGGCGGGAATAATCCGGACACACCTGGCGATGAGGCCAACCTCGACACCCAGTACGCGGTAGCCATGACGTACCCAACGACGAACATCTTCTACAGCACAGGGGGTGGGCCAGAAACAATTGATCCATTCTTCTACTTTATCACCTACATGCTTACTAAGGAAGAGAGAATCCCCCAGACAATCACCACATCATATGGTGGCCCTGAGTATGAAGTTCCGATCGACTATGCGACTCGGGTGTGCAGGCTGTTTGCAGAACTTGGTTTGCGCGGCGTCAGCGCCCTCTTCGCGAGCGGTGACTCGGGGGTTGGGGAGGGGGACTGCTTTGCCAAGATAAATGGACATGAATCTGTCCATTTCATCCCCGATTTTCCCTCCACTTGTAAGCGTGACATTGTTCGAAAGTGGCGGAAATCGGTCACTCACTACACCACACCTTTGTAGGTCCGTATCTCACTAGTGTTGGTGGTACGACGAGAGACAGCCCTGAGATCGCGGCTTCCCTCTCCGGAGGCGGCTTTTCGGACTACTTTGAACGCCCACCCTACCAGGCGAACGTTGTGCCCCCCTTCCTCGAGACTCTCGGCGACAAGTATCAGGGCTACTATCAGTTCGTTCGGCGCGGTGATATTCCGTGACCTTCCATGACCTAATACCTGTGTCCCTTATGATTTTTGTAGTCCTGGTGGCCGTGGCGTTCCCGACATCTCCGCGCAGGCGCTCGACGTTCTTTTCTTTTCTGAAGGGCAACTTGCCCTCGGGTCTGGCACAAGTGCCTCGACACCCGTACGTGCTTCCCTGCTCCCTCTCTGCGTCACCCATTCCCGAGCACTCAGCTGATCGCCAATCACACAGATCGCAGCAGGCATTTTCTCGCTGCTGAATGACTACTCGATCTCGAAAGGCAAAGGCCCTCTCGGCTTCCTCAATGGCTGGCTGTACGGACGCGGCCTCCCGGGTCTCAATGACATAATTTCTGGCTCAAACCCGGGCTGTAACACCGATGGGTTCACTGCTATCGCCGGATGGGATCCTGTGAGTCCTGCCACACTCATGTCTCTTCAGCTTTGATGTTAGCCGACTCTGGGTTCCATAGGTCACCGGTCTCGGGACACCCGACTTCATGAAACTGGAGGAATTAATAAACGAGCAGCCGCCGACGAACTTAGGTGCCCCAAGCGCAACAACCTAGCTGCTCACAGAGACAGTTTGAGGGCGAGATACGCCCCTTCATGTTATAATATTTTCTTGGCTTGTAGACGATGTTACCGTTAATCATATCATGTAGCATTTCCCGCTTGTTGCAGTGGGAAAAGGGCTGTGTAGGAGAGTCAGAGGGACTCGGGGAGAGCACGAGAGTGTCGACCTGGGGGATAGCAAGGCGTGGAATGACCACCTTGACGTGAAAAAATGGGAATTCTGTATGAAATTCGAGGCAGTGGAAGTCAAAAATAGACCATCCGAAATCCAAAGGCGCTGTGCATGAGGTTCAAGTTGGGGAGTTTCCGACCTAGTACGTATTAGCACCACCAGGCCATTCATTCTCTCCACTTTACATTTCGCCAAATTTGCGCTGCTTCGCTATTACTGTAATCACCATTTTGTGGTCTATCATATCATGACACACTACACTTCGTACTACGATCTCCTCGGGCTTCCCGGCAGGCCCAAGCCGGTCATTCTCCGCTCTGCGCGGCTTCAAGCAGCTTCAAGTTCTTCACGACGTGCCTTTTCACTCCGTGCACACAGTAGCGTATTTGGGAGGTGGTGTAGGGTTGCTGAGGCTGTGTCGAACTGGGTTGTCTCTTTTGCTTAGTGACGCTGCCCAAACAACACCAGCCTGTCTTTCCGGCTTGCATTCCAGTTAACGTTCAGGGAGGCGCGAAGAGGCAACCCGTTGCGCACGAGCCGCTAAGGGCACGTACGAGTGCGAAACGCCGGAAGGTGGAGGGAATGGGCTGCACTGAGCCTTACTGGGGTCTGAAGCCCGGGGGACCCCTTCTCCATTTTGCTGAGGTTGTAAAAGTTATACATACGGGCACGAAGAAAAGGGGTCTGAAAAGTTTAGGCGTATTAGGTACCAGGAGACAGACAGCCGCAGCTCCCGGTCTTCTTGCGCAAATGAAATTATGTTCATTTTCACCGATCGCCCCAGTTCAATTTATCATACATCCCTTCACTATCTGTCGGCTGATTCTTGATTCAACAGAAAGCGTCGTCTAGCAGACCTAAACAAGTGAAAGGTAGATCTCGGCCATAAAAGTATAAGAGGCTTGCGAAAGCGAAGTCGATTGGGAGTGACAAGGTTCAAGCAAAGAGTGGTCCTGCACGTGTGAATTTAGACGGCAAGCCCATCGGGGTTCCGCTCACTTCGTCATTTGGGTCTTGCGCGCTCACACTCGGACTATCACATATAGACCAATGAACCTGAAGATACCGGTGTTAGTCACCAATAGAACCAAGACAAGGTTCTGTGGGACGGTGCTAGAATCAGTCCAAAGGCAGGTCGCACCAAGAAGCGATCTAATGATCTTGCGGTGAGCTTAAAATCTGCTGGAAGCCGGCGGCAATATTGCCTCATTAGTGTTCTGCACCGAATACGTACCTTCTGAAGAGCCACCACTGGATTCGCATCAAAGACGTGACAAAACCCTCTGGGGAGTCGCAACTCCTGTTTAATTTCTCCCTGACAAACGAGAGCGCCCCAAGCTGTCAGCTGACTGACAGTGGAGAGTGTGGTATGGTGACACAAACGTTGGTGCGTGAGGAAGCCGTTTTGATATGATTCTTCGGGTAGAAATCGGTAACGCCCTTACGGGTTGAGGTCAAAAACTAGTGGTTCCAGTCTGATGGGATCATTTGGGCCCATCGTTACTGTCACTGAGACCTGCAAAACATCTTTAGAAGTGATCACTAGTTAAAACCAGATCGTGCCAAAAAGGGCTGGAGAGATCTCGCAGAGCTGCGCAAGTAAGACGGACACGGTAGCACAAATTTCGAGAACCAAGCGCAGCCCTGAATGTCGCTGAACAGGTACGGAACGGAGTCGTCTGCCTAAGCTCTTCCTTGGGCTCCGAGAGTGTGTGAGCAGGCATCTGTGACCTGCCTTTCGCTAACAATACCAGTAGAATATCAGTCTCTATCGCCCTAGAGTCGCTCGACCGTGACTCTTAACTAACTAGTGCACAAGACGCCGACCACCAGAAAGACGGCATGTTGCTATTTGCGACTCGTAGCACGATAATAGAAGGTTGAGGCATTTTTAACGAAGAACAGAAGCACCGGAAATTCACAGTCCGTTAATGGCAAGGGCTAGACGCCACTGCCGTCGCAGACGGTAGCTAATCTGCCAGAAAAGGAAGGTGCATTTCTCTCTTTGGGTCGTACACGTGATAATGATTACGTCATCAATATCACATCATATAGTTCATCTAGCCATTGCTGGCGATAACTCCTAGGGGAGTTGTGACAGCCCTCTGATCTGTCAGAGTTATCTGGTTCCTCACCAATCTGTCGGGCGATGCACTCCAAGATGCACTCCCAAATGCACTCCTAGCCATTCACATGGTGGCGCCCTAGACGAACCGCTGAGTATCTCAGACCTTCAGGCTTTCCGTTGTTACCGTATGACTCTCTCCATAATCCTAAAAAGGTGCCATGGATTCCCTTTAGTTCCAGGAAAAGGACTACTCTTTACTAGTAGCCGCCTGCCCCATCGTATAAAATGCCTACAACAATAGGTAAACCGGTTCTCAAGTTCCAAGGTCTCAACACCTCTCTTGGCACCTCTTTTATCTCGATTTGTTTTAGTGCCAGTGATGCGGCTTCGTTCGTTCGGCGTTGCGCTCCTTGCTGCTGTCTCAGAGAGTGTCTCCGCAGACATTGAGCCTCTTTCCTCCCTTCCGATTGTAAACCGTGATATATCCCCCGATGGGTACAACCGCTCGTAGGTCACTTATAGTCTGTCCTGTTATAGCGGAAAAATTAATCGGCGCCCTGTCTTTAGTTCCGTACTCGCGGGTGGCACCTTCCCGGGCCCTCTGATTCAGGCGCTCAAGGTAAAGTTCTCTTAATAACCCTACATGTCTTGCTATTGAAGCTGTGGTACTCATTAGGGCACCAATTTTTCGGTCAACGTCTTGAACTATCTGAATGATTCGACTATGGATTTACCAACTTCTATCGTAAGCAGCCGTTTCCCCTATAGAACATGGAAGGAACCTGAATACACTACAGCATTGGCACGGGATCTTTCAAAAGACCACCAATTTCGCAGATGGTGGTTCCTTCGTTAATCAATGCCCCATAATACCGTCCCAAGGGTTCTCTTACCAGTTCAGTGGATTCGACCAAGCGGTAGCATATCTTATCCGCCACGTAAATTCCACCCAACTCACACTTTCGAATATCTTAGGGAACATTTTGGTATCACAGCCACTTCAGGGCCCAGTACTGTGATGGTTTACGTGGTGCCTTGGTGATATATGACCCGGATGACCCCCATGGTGATCTATATGACGTTGACGATGGTGAGATAAATGTCGAGTATTATTATATTATCATGGTACACTAACCCCTCATCATAGAGGACACCATTATTACACTTGCGGATTGGTACCATTTCTCTTCATTGCAAGCGCCGTTGGTTCCGTAGGTGACCATCGTTCCCTCGGCAAAATTCTGACCCTGACGTTCCACAGTGTGTCTGACTCTACTTTGATTAATGGTAAAGGTCGTTACCCAGGCGGGCCAAGCGTATCCCTCGCTGTGGTGAATGTTGTTCAAGGGAAACGGTTAGTAAAGTGCTCCCTCATACTAGGGTCGAGATAGGACTTTGACATGTCGTACTAAATAGCTACCGATTACGCCTGGTGTCCATCTCTTGCGAACCGGCTTTCAACTTCTCAATTGATGGACACCAGTTGACAATCATTGAGGTTGACAGCGTCAACCACCAGCCGTTGCTAGTTGACTCGCTTCAAATATTTGCAGGTAAGAATGAACAGAGACATATCCGCATAGTATTGACTAATGCTCCAACAGGACAACGGTACTCGGTTGTGGTAAGGAAATCTTGTTCACCATTTCCCTGGAAAGAAAACTTATTCTCGTACTGGTTTTCAGTTGAATGCTAACCAGCCAATTAATAATTATTGTAAATCAGATTTTTTTTTCGGAATTGTCCGATGTTCGCGCTGACTGTTGTGGTGCGAAGGGATCCGTGCTCTGCCCAATGTCGGAGCAAGCCAAAATTTCACAGGCTTGACTAACTTGGCTATTCTACGCTATCTAAATGCTTCTCTCACCAATCCATCCGACCCCACTGAGAATATCCCGGCAAGCGTGCGTCCACTCAAAGAGACAGACCTCCATGTACGCTTTTTTTATGTCCATTGAAAGTGAACGGCGCTAATGATTTACGTGTATAGCCACTCGATCTCATCCCAGTTGTAAGTCAGAGCTGTCTGTTTGATGATGTTTGAGTTACAAGATAATACGACTTTATAGCCTGGCAATCCCATTCCTGGTGGCGCTGATATCAACATTAATCTTGTCGTTTCTATAGTAAGCACCTTTCAATGAGAATTACTGACACACCGAACAAACAACAAAAAAACAGGACTTTTCAACTTTCAAATTTTTGGTCAACAACGTTTCATTCGAGAGCCCGGATGTCCCTGTCCTGCTCCAGATTTTAAATGGAGCACCTCCGTCGCAGTTACTCCCAAACGGAAGCGTCTACCCGGTTGGGGAAAAAAGCTATGGCGAGAGTGTCAGCGTTGAAGTCTCCATTCCTGCCGGTGCTCTGGGCGGACCGGTGAGCGTGCGGTTCATCACAGCGCTAGCAACGTCCGTACCGGGACTGCTAACCCTCGTTCTCAATCAGCACCCTATTCACTTGCATGGACACGCCTTCCACGTCGTTCGCAGCGCGGGTAACTCAACGTATAACTTCGACAATCCCGTCATTCGCGACGTCGTAAGTACAGGCGACATCCGAGATAACGATAACGTTACGATCCGGTTCGTCACCGACAACCCTGGCCCGTGGTTCCTCCATTGCCACATCGATTGGCACTTTGAGAAGTGGGTCCAGCCTGAGCTACTTCCTTTCTCACCCTGATGTACCCACCCCCTAGCGGCTTCGCGGTTGTTTTCGCAGAAGATGTCCCTGAGGTGGAGTCGACGGTCGAACCTCCCGGTGAGCTCATCGCGCCTGGACGTGCGGGCAAGTGTTCACCTACACGCGTTCATCTACAGAAGCCTGGGACGACCTTTGCACCGCATACAATAACTACAAAAACCAGTCAGACTAAACTTTTTCTCGGCCACTGGAGCCGTGGATTCGGGGGCCCAAATGTGTCTGTTATCGCTTCCCCTTTGACTCTTGATAATCACATTCGATTTTGTCTCTACTATCCCTGCCCTCGGGGCACCATTGCTCCTTTTCTTGACAGTTGATTGATACCGGAGTCCCAAGAACACCTCGCTCGCTTTACAGCACGTGTTAGCCATATGTACTTCTCCGGTATCGCCTGAGCTGTTATCGTGTTCACCTTCCTCTCAGCTATCGCTTATCCTGTTCTCCATTGCCAGCACGTTACCGCGATTTCTTGCCTTTCGTCCTCGAATTATCTTTCCAAGAGTCAAACCTTAGACCTAAATACCCTATCGACTGGACCAACCGTATCGTGCGTTGACGTTGACAAAACGATGCCTATGCACTTGAACTCTGCAGGCTAGAAGAACGCCACACCTCATGCTTGTAACTGTTGCAGGTCTTTCTACCTCCATTCTGAATTCGTCTTTTCGGGTCATGCCAGCAGCGCCTGCCGCCGGCGCCACAATTGAACCCGAGACGACTGCTAATGCAGCACTCTGTAACGTTTGACGCCGATGCGGCTTCTGATCGCGGAGTCTTTTACGACTTCCGTCCTTCTGTTCTTCGTTTGCGTGATTTTATTTATTTATTGTAAAAAAAAAAGCCCGAGTGCGCGTAAGGTGCGAAGGAAGTCACAAAGCACGAACGCGACGCGCAGTCCCTTCCTTGATCCGACGTGCCGCACCTACCCTACGGCAGGCTACGGTAGACTCGGACCAGCGGCTTCGTCGTCGCGTTTTGTTTTCTCTCTTCGGGCTTCGTGAGTTCGTTCTTTGTAACGCAGAGCTCCATTCAAGAGCTCCATTTCGGGCGCTCAATGCACCCCCCCCCCCAAACCAAACCATACTGGTTGCTGTAGTAGCTGTTGGTCGGGCGCCACAGTGTGGACACACGACCGGCCCCTGGAACTTGGACTACATACATCGATCCACTTAGCATTTGTCAGTGCTTGACGGCGGCGTGGGGCCACACCACGTGTTTGCGGCGACACCGATGACTGTGTGAGTACCCAGTAGTCACAGTACTGTTACTAGTCAACCTTTTCCCCCGGGGCTAGGAGAGCGCACACGACCTCCTCGAGCTCGTGCCACTACAGTAGCGGTGAGGTGATGGGCCCGGGGCCGTTCAACTCGGACCCGTCGCGGGGATAAAGTCCCGTGCACTGGCACACGTTTTTTTTTTTTTTTTTTTTTTTTCAAACGACGGGGTTCGATCAAACGCCACACACCACGCCTGTGGTACAGCAATTACAGCACCTCTGTGCGGCTGTAAGGCGCCCTAATCACCGGCGGTGCAGGGCAAAGCTCCCGAACTGCGGCTCTTTGATAAACTTTTTTTTTACATGACCTGCCCCAACGTCGGGGGGTTTTTTTTTTTGTTTGTCTCCATATAATACAGTAGTAACTACAGTAGTACCTACGTCCTATAAATCACTTTTTTGTTTTTTTTTTGTGACAACACAACGCGCGCGCTTACAGTGAGGCGGTGCCACCCTCGTACAGTATTACTCCCCCGGCCACGTTGGCGAAGCTGATGTTTTGACAGTCTGACAGCCGGTCTGACAGTCCAACACACAGGCCATGCACGCGCCACGTTTTTGTTTCTGCTTTGCAATGGTCGATCGTGCGGCGGTTGCTATGAAGGATCGAGCACGTTCATCACAACTTCTATCGTTAAATCAGATGGTGACGGGGCAGCGTATCAGTAAAGCTGGGTGTAAGTCTTTTTGGGGGCTCTTGTACCTACCTGTTCGTTCGTACGATAGTGGCAAAAAAAGAGGATTTGTCGTGAATTGTCGTGGTAATACGTAGTTCTACAGACAGGAAAGGATATTGTTACATCTTGTACATTCGAGATAGGAAAGGAGAGGAGAGGAGAGGCGCAGTCGACGAGGCATGAGGCGGCGCGTATTTACCGAATACAGATGTGATGGGGGTTGGTCCGTACAGTACCGCTGCGGGCGGCGCAAGAGCGGTTCCCGTTTTGTGTGTGCTCGCTTTTGGTCCCCTTCTTTCTTCCATAGAAGGGAAAGAAGGTAAGGCGGTGGGAAGATGGAGAAGAGAAGCGTTGTGTGCGAAGATGATGGATCGGAGGAACGTGTGGGTACAATGAGGCAGAGTGAGCGTAGGGAGGAGCATTGTTCCCAAAGTGAGAAGAATAGATGTGAAAGAGAGTATGGGGTGAAGACGGCAACAACAAGGGACAGTAGACAAGCAGATGAACATACAGAGAGATAATAACAGCGGCGATGTGCGCGGGTAGGAGTAGTGAACAAAAATGCAGGAGAAAAGGAGCAAGACTGGAGTCGACATTGGGGAGGGGATGTGTGTGTGGACGTGATCTAGTGAGTAGAATTAAAAACATGTCACTGTTCATTAGAGGGCAGAAAATTAGGGGTGGTGAGGAGGGGGAGGGACGGAGAAAAAGTGGCAGAGAAGAGCGAACGAAACGGAAATGAATAACGCCAAGTCCGCAAAAGCGACCGACTTCAAGGAAGCGTCCATGTCCGCGTCCACGTCCACGACGGCTGCAATACACCTCGCGCCTCGCCACGCTTCCCCCACAAAGCCGTTGAGTGGTTGATGGTTTGATGTTGATGTTGATGCGCAATGATAAGGTAACAAAAAAAAAACAAGCTTCACAGCTGCGTGTCCACCACGCACCTCTACGATCGCGGAACAAACACACACATACACAACACACACACGGATGTCCGATTAGCGCCGAAAACCGCGCCGCGAGGCCGATAACGGATCGCTTGCGCCTCCGCCGCCACCGATACCGAACCCGAATTGGGGATGGAATATGCGCTGCAAGAGAGGCCGCTTTTGCGGTCGTGACGACTGTGGCGGTAATGGGGGTGCAGGACCGGTAAGATATGGACCGTGGTGCGACCGGTGGCTTTGGAGCGCCGGCGTCGACCGAGACGCGGAGGCGGCGGCGGGCTCGGCGTAGAGCCCGTTCATGCTATTTGGAGGCTATGGGGAACGATTCAGAACGATGATGAGTAAGGGGAAATACTGCAACGTACCACAACTTTGATTTTTTGTCCGGGACTTGGTAGGACGTAATAAGTACTTCCAGAACTGAAACTCGCCGCTTCGTCGTCGTAATCGTCGTCGTTGCCGTTACGGCCGCCGTCCCTGCGACGTGACCTGTCTCTGCCCCCATGCAGCTTGTCCTTCTTCACCACCCCTGGCGCCATCGCCGCCGGCGCTTCGTTCACCCGCGTCCGAGCCGTGCTCGGACTCGGAGTCCGTGAAAGGTGCTCAATCATGCGCCCACGGCTATTATTTCGGCCGAGCGAGCCACTACTAATCGGCGTCGGATCGGAGATGGACTGCGCCATGCGGTGTGCATGGGCGTGGGCGTGGGCGCGAGCGTGAGGATCGTGGGCGCCCATCAAATGTGGAGGCTGGGGCGGGCGGGACGTGATGACGGGAGGGTTGTACGCATACGAGGAGGAATTCGCCGACGGCGCGTAGACGATGGATGGGGGGCCGCGCCGCCGCGAGCCCGAGCCCGAGGCGCCGCTCGCGAAGCTCGGCCCACCACCCACGCCCATGCCGAGGTGCGAGCCCCTCGACGAGTCTATGTAGGGCGTGGGCGGCTGGGGCTGCGCCACGTCCGCGTGCCCGTGCGATGTGCCCGTGCGCGAGGAGTGGCGCCGTTGGCGCTGAGTCGAGCTTCCGGGGTACGCGCTGGGAGGCGACGAGGGAGTGCCGGCTGCGGCCTGCGGGTGGGGGTGCGAATTGTTGCTGGAGTAGGAATGTGTGCGGGAGTGGGTGCGGGAATGTGTCAGCGGACCTGCCGGTGGGGGCTCATGTGCGGATGTTGGGGATGGGAAGCCGTAGACCGGCGACGGCGCGGCGATGGGTGGATGCGGTGCTGGTGGCGGCGGCGGCGGTAGTGACTGTTGGGCAGCCTGGAAGGTCTCGTGTGTGGGCGAGACGGGAGCACTGCGCGACTGTGATGAAGGTGCAGGAGGTGTGTAGATCATTTGTAGGGCCATCGGCGGTGGCCGAGCTGAAGGCGCCGAGCGCATCGATCTTTGGCGGGAAGGTGTGGAAAGGGAACTACTATGATGCGGGTCTTGGGTAAGGTAAGAGACTGGACCCTGTTGGGGGATGGGACTAGTAGGGGATGGGCGGATATGAATGGTTTCCGGTTGCGTGGCCACAACAGGTGGAGGCGGGGTAACGTACAAAGGGACGGCATTAGAAGGGGCGCGACTGTGTATGTTAGGATTTGAAGGAGGATATCCATGAGAACCCGAGCCTGCCCGTGGACGAGTGTGGAAGGGAGTGGGTGTTGTCGGTTTCTGGTTGTGTGGGGGCCATCGAGTATCTGTGGAGACGGGAACATCGGGTCTCCCATCGGGATATCGCAAGACCATACGTGGCGGGAGCGAATGACTGCTCTCCGCATCAGAATCTTGAGAGCTGAGGCCGTCGTCGGTATCGCTGACCAGAGACGGGGCAATGGAAGGAGCTACGAGGGTCTTGCCGGTCAAGGAGTCTACCCAGTGGGCCGTACGAGCGCGAGCGGCAAGATAATGAGCGATGGCCTCAGGATCAGTAGTGTATTCAGTCATTGTCCGAATGAACCAGGGAAAGTGGAACGCGCTGTTGGCGAAGAAAGGGAGAATGGGAGGGAGGGGGTGGCCGAGGCCTTTATAGATGTGTCAAATTCTTGGTGAATGGGTATCGTATTACATACCCGGGCCTACGATTCGTATTATGAACTGAACCGTTCGAAACGTGTTTGCAACGAGGCAGACGTCGCACTCAGTTCGCATTCTTGTGGGCCCTCCGAGGCGAGGTGACACCAACACTCTCAGGCTCAGGCTACCCACGCTCGGCTCGTCGCAACGGACACTTTGCCAACTCACCATTCCCGAGCTATCTCCCTCCGTCGTCTCCCTTCCACCCTGCGTTTTCTGTAGGGAAACGTGTACACGTACACAACATCAACGCTTCATATGAGAATTCATCTGACATATCTGAACGGATCACCATATCCACGCACTCTCTGTGGGTCATCCTCTAGACGTCTTGGGACTGTTTCACGTCGCAGCAGACCAGGCCATCACAAGTTGCCAGGAACTCACAGGCCCTCTTTTCTCTTTTCGGCGAACGGTCCTGCTCTCCGGTCGTTCCGTAATATGACTTCCAGTCCGAACCTGCTCGCGAACCTTCGGATCGGCTCTTCTACGCCCTCGATGGATATGGCCACCGTTCTGCGCCCTACTTGTCAAAGCACCACACCATTGCTCCTTAGGTGTGAAAGTTGGGAGTGAAACCCCATGCCACAAAGGTTTAGTTCCATTCGCTCGGCCCCTCCCGCAGTGTCTCCCGGACCGTCGCACCTTTCACCGACTTTCTCGCGGCGGACATTCCTCGCCAGGAGCTCTCTAGACTATTGCGAAGGACCCTCGTGCTTCTCTCATCGCCTTACGGACACAGTTTTGCGACCCATCGATTGACCTTAGCTCTATCTGAGCCCCTTTTGTACCCCGTGCTGCTGCTCCGTCACCGTCGTTCGAGACACTGTCTGCCGCCGACGCGCTTGGAGTAAGTCCAGACCTCATGTCCAGCGTTTATATAATACAATATCGTACCCCACACCACCCCATGATCGGATTGTGAATCAAGCGCTCGTCCTATGTCGGCATCCGGCGCCTAGACATATCCCATTTGGCGCCAGCACCGTTTTGCAAAGCTGACTCTTCCTGCTCTCCCGACGAAACCTGTGTTTTTACAATAAAAAAAGAGCCTTTACCTTTTAGACTTGGGTATTCACGTGTTCGGACGATCACCGGATCAATATGTATGCCCACAAACGAGACGCGATGTAATCGGGATATACCAAAGGCGGTGAAGCGCCGAGCTGGACGCGGGATTTGGTGTAATGAGCGAATGCGCATTGAACCGTCGCTGTTTATTTTTCCAACCGAACCACGCGGTGATGTCGGGAATGGATCAGGGGCTAAGGTTGCGCAAACGGTACGCCACACTCGCGATTTCCGTTACGAAACGAATCTCGCTCTCTTCGCGCGTCATACAGTGTCCCTCATTGAGCACCACCCTTCCGCTTGCCGTCATCTGCTTCCCACGCCCGCAAACATGTCACTCTCTGTACCAAAAGGTATTCCATCCTTCGACGGGACGATACGCGGAGACCTCCGTCCTATACCATATCGGTTCAATAGCGACTGAAGTAACTGGGCCACCCTTTCTTGCGTAACGACCCGTTTCTTAAATGGGTTGGCCCCATCCGCCTTCCTACCGCTCCTACACCGACCGTCGGGTTCCATTGATCTTCATCGTATCTATACCCAAACGGAGGACTGCTCGCTGTCCTACTTGCTCGCTGGTGATTGGAGCATCATCGTTTATCTTCTCCCAGAGTGCCTTTCTGGGGTCTTGCCTGCTCATTTTGCCACAGCGCAGAAAAACACATTGACGCCAAATACAACGTACGCTGACCCGATCAGACTGCTGATTGATTCTCATGTCATCTCATTTATCAATTTTACCTCGTCTGGCTGACGTTTTGTACAACTTCCATGAAGGAGTCCGTTCGCCAGCCCGTATGGGGTTGCGATGTCACATCCACAGTCAGGTATCATGCACGGCCTTCCAGTTCACACAATCCAACTCATCGGTCTCAGGGTCATTTGGCATGTCAGGCATTCGCTTATGTCTTGATGAATTGCGCCTCTCAGCGACTATGCGAAATGAAACGGCAGAAGTAGTCAGACCGGGATGTCAGCTGACTATCACGCGGCCGCGAATGACGGTGAAGTGGTAGTGCGTCCGGCTGGTGGCGCCACCGTCAGCTCTGATCCTACCTTCCTGCGTCTCCTATTGGGAATGCCGTACGTGAACGGTACGACAGTGCGCCTCAGCGCGTACGGCGCCGCGGCTTCCCAGCGCACGCCACTACGGTGTGATGCCCTCTCCGGTGCCAGCAGTCATGCAGGATCCGAATTTGCTTGAACGACACCATCATCGTCTTATTGTGGCCACCGATCGCGCCAATTCTAGTACGCACCAGACCGTAACCTGCCGTACCAACAGGTTGTGCACCCCTCCGTCCTCGTGGACAACCCGCACGGGAAACACGCGAGAAAACACGAGGCCACCTCCTTCTCTCGTAATTATGAAAACCATGTTCGGCGCTATTCGGTCAGCCAGCTACAGTCCCGTGAAGTCAGGCGCTTTACCGAAGCGCCGACTGAGCCTCCATCACCTTCGATCATGAGAAAATGCCGAGCTAGAGAAACATGAGCATGTTCGATCTACAGCCAGCCACGTTGGGCATCTGTATCTCCCGACCCAGAGGACCGTGAAATCGTGATGTAGTGTAGATGAGCTCTATCCGGTATAGTTCCGAATGACATGTGCGTGGCACACGGAAGGCCATGGCGAAGGTTGGGCCGAGCAGACGTTGGGGGTCATCACGGTTAATGTTCAACTTGAAGCATGTGGGTGCTTTTCCGAAGCCGGAAACTCGTGAATCTAGGTTGAGAAGGGGGGGGGGGGGGGGGATGACTTAGCAGGGGGGACGTACCTACCTATCGCGGTCTCATCGATGTGTGCCTGAACAATCTGGGCTCGGACCAACCGTGACTCGAGTTCCGAAATGATCCACCTGAACTGGGGTGGCGCTCGCCGCGAACTTAACCGGGCCCGGCCACGCCAGCCCAGTTAGTCAGTCGGTCAGCCATTCGTGTTGCGATTGCGTTCTCTGCGCAGAGAGATCGAAGAGCAAGAAAAACACGCAACTCCCTCCGGGCAAAACTCGGAGGCCTGCGTTCACGGGGTCCGGGTCGCATCGGCCCTGGCAGGGCCGACGTCGGCGAGTGCCAGTGTGATCGCGCAGCGACAGATCGATGACGTGCATCTCAACTGTATGCGGTCCCACGCCAGCCTGAGAAGAGGAGGCTGCGCCAGGGGCAGTGGGTTCGACTCGAGTCGAGACGGCCTAGTCTCCAAACCGGGCTGTTCGTCGTCGAGCTGTTATAGCAAACTTACCCACACCGGCACTGGCACGGCCAAAACTACATCCTCTGAATGGGGACCCCACTACTAGGGCAAATGCGGTCGTATGTGCTATGATAGTGCCCCGACGGGGGGGCTCAGGCTGTCCTTTGTTTGTTCGCTTGTTTGTGTTTTTTTAAGTACTATGATAGGGAACGCCGAAATTACAGTTCACATATGAGAATGAGGAAGTGTGAGTCAAGGAAACTGCGGAATCGGGTAACGGTGACGAAATACTATCAGCTGAGCACGCACCCCCCAAGTAAAATGAAAAGACCCCCCCCATCATGAACCTTCTATTCGTTTATCTATCAGTCACGACCTGATATTTTGTCGCGGGTCGTACGACATTCCTGAGTCAAGAAGAAAGGTGAAGATCACCGCGTGAGATAGATAGTAAGTGAAAGACCAATCCATAAGCAGCGCCACGGTGGCGCCACACCCGCCCAGAACTGTTCCTAGTAGTACTAGCTTATTTGGACCTAGGAAAAGACAACGTCGGATGCGCACATGCCGGAGCTGGGGAGAGGCGTTAGTACGGGGTCTCCTGCCTCCGGACGAGAAACAGCCTTTCTTGTCCTGCCCCAGGTGCGTCTGCATCGATCACACGCCCGAGGAACATCAAACTTTGCGTATCGTGGTTTGCCAGGATTGTGGGTTGTGAGAAATGGAGGACGATCATCACGCACGACAGCGCTGCCTCATGTCCATCTAACGACGCTCATGACGAAGAGCAAGAGCCCCGATCCCGGTCTGGTAAATACCTCAGTGTACGATGATGCCTTGAAGCTATGATCGAACGGGCGTCGCACTTGCCTTACTGAGCAGACGATCTGAGTTCCATTCACTGCTCTGCCCAGCCTAGACGGGTAATTACCCCTGGACGCTCTAGCTGGCCGGGAAAGTGGCTTGAAAACTCACTAGGTGGCGTCGCATCCTGATCGTCAGTCACGGTGAGGTTGGACCGAAGGAGCGTTTGAAGGCTGGGTACGGACCATAGTGGGGAGCTGTGCTGACGAACCTGGAAAAATTGAGCTTGGATGCCCCGGTCGTACGAGGAGAAGACTCGAAAAATCATACGTTTCCGAGTCCCGCGGAAAACAAAAAAGAGTGAGAGTGCAACTGGCAGTGTCGTTTCTTTCTGAGTGAGCGACAGTGTACCGCTGCTCGTATGGGCCACCCCGAATGAGCAGGAATTTGATTTTTTGTTGTCGATTCGAAAACATTGAAGAGGTGCGGGATCGGAGGTGCAAGTGCACCACTGGAAGTTCTACATAAAACGAACGTGCTGTTAAGTGTCAGTACAAAACAACCAGAACGGAGCGAAGAAAGCATCATTAGTATTGTAGGTGAGTGTACCACGAGCAGTAGGGCGCTACAAACATCGACCAGTGACTTGTATCGCTGTGTATTGATTGAGTCCGGACCAACTGAGAGAGAACCTCACATGGACCCGCACGTTGCGTCGAAGAGGTACAAGTACGCACCCAAGGAAACAGAAATTCCATATCAGATTCGAGTGAGGATAGACTTTGTGTGCGTTTGGAAGGAGGTAGTTCCCGGACCATACTATGGACCAGAAAATGGCAGCCCCCTTTCTCAGAAAACAACTCGAGTAGTTGCTAGTGTGGGGTAAAGAAGCAATCCGCTGGGGACGTGTCGACAGCGGGTTCAAATTCTAGAAAGTTCACCGATTTGGAACAAAGACAGTTCCGAGTCTGCCGCCGAGCATCCAAGCAGTGCTCGAGCATGACAGTTTGATCAGGAATTCCCGAGTTGGAGAGATAAAATGGTGTAGTCGCTCAACCTTACAGCGGGGCCATTGTGATCGATGCAAACACTGTGTTTCCTATTGCCCAGTTGGCCGGTCTGTGCCGGAGCGACGAAGGAGCGACGGCATAGAGCGCAGTCTTTGCAAGGCGGCACGTACTCGGTCCTCATTTTCATCCATCCACCCAAATTCTCGACCGATTCAAGGAACCAGAACACTCTTATTTCGCCCGCCCGCCACGCACAGTAATTTCCAGGGTCGGTGATGAGGCGCCATGCTTTATCAGCTCGCTCCAGGAGGGTCCCGCCCGCCTTGCCTCGGAGACGATCCCTAATCGAGAAGCACTTCGTGCTCCCGCCTGTTCTCTATGCAGCCAGCTTATATTCCCTCGTCACTACTTATCACTCAAGAGCTAGTGCTCTTCCCTGCACCACCCGCTGGTCCCCTTCCCTCCGGAGAGCAAGGCAATGACTTGCAAAGACTAGTTGATTCACACGCTCACCCGGGAAGTGTAGTCTCACAAATCCAGTTGTGTTGTAAGCAAAAGAGGTTCCAGCGATGTGGATATGCCATGAAGTAGCTCTAGTGCAACCTGCGGCGTGACACTGGCGCCCAGCCTGAGGAGAAAACAGACCGCTCTCCGAGCTACAAATAAGTACAACCGTCATTGACGAAAAGAGAAAGACACTACAAACCCAGTCGATCCTCGGAAGGAATGATACCTTGAATGCGACTTAAATTACAGTAGGTGCGTCAACAAACCAAAAGCCGTCATCAGTCGAGGAAGATTTATTGACCGTGACCAGCAACTATAAACACACGAAACACAAAACGAACTAAGTCGCGAGCGGGCAACCGCAAACCGGCTGAAGAGGTTCAAACTTTCAATCGGTTTCGTGGGTAGGATCACGTCATGTCAGGGCCAAGTGTTGAAGTGGTTGCGAGGAGTTCGTGGCAAAGGCGTGAGTGTCAACGGTTGTTGACAATTTATTCAAGTCATGTTTGCTGTGTTTTTTAAAGGCGGCTATTCGTTACAAACGAAGCGCTGGCAGTCACAGTACATGGGTTCACGGTTAGGCCCACCGGGAAGATCGGAGTTGTTCTTGAATCCATGGTTTTGTTTACTTCCTCGCAATGGGCACAATCAAATATCAGCACAATACAACACATTGAGGTCTGCACGGCGCATGTAAACAAGCACAAATGGCCTTGCAAATGGCTTGACAAATTGGATAAAAGAAACACAGTACGACTGGGTACTGTACCGAGAAGCCATACCGCACATCATGCACCATCCTGCGCCTGCTCTAAACTGGAACAAGGCCCCATGCCCGACATGCCCGACATTACCCTAACACCGGAACCCGACTAGGTGACTCCGAACCTGGGTGATGGTCACTGGTCACTGCTGAATCGCGTCCCCAATTGTCCCGTCCGACATCTAACCCTTATTTTTGGCGTCTGACGCCTGAGAGACTTTGCTTTTCTCGACCTGGGCTTCCTTTACGGGTGCCTCATAGTGCTGTAATATTGCGCATCATATTTCTCACCTCCACGTTTCGGATACGTACGTACGATACAGACTGGGGACTACCGACTCTACCTCGGACATCTGTGTCTCATAAATGTAGTGGTACACGCTACGACCCGTCTTTGTTCTAGGTAGCATTCCCGAGGATATAAATGGATCCAAAAAAAAAGAGAAGCCATACCGAAGGCTCAGACTGGCGGAACAAATTTCACCAGGATTAGGGCAGGTTTTCCGATCTCTTAAAAAACCGTTTCCCCCCATTTTGCAACTCAAGACCTTGCTCAAGACACAAGATAGCAGGCTTATCCATGGAACCGTAAATTGTCTTGTCCGTTTGGTTTCAAATTTGAATGTTACGGACATATATACGCTGGAAGGTGGGAAAATACGACAGACCTTTGATATTACGGCTTTGGTCACGAGAGCACGACATATCGACATTCTGGAGGGAGGAAGTACCAGAGAACAAAGACGGGAGGAGTGGTAAGAAAAGCACGATAGTACAGCCTTTCCGGAAAAATGGGAATAATGAGGCTCACCCATGCCAGCATACAATGCGGTCGGAAGCCCACCTATTCATAGAGATCCAGTACTTCTTTCAGTCAAGTTCCAGCCTCCGCAAACCGAGGGATTGCCTTGCACTCGAAAGGCACAGGGTAGCTGATGCTGATGTGTCAAGGAAAACACATGGAAAGGGCAAAAAAAACCACGCACGCTATCCCAGAGGGAGCAAAGGCGTGCATGTCCAATTCGCCCCCGGCATCCTCAGGACGCTCGAAACGTATTGCCCACAGCAGCGTCGCAAAGTCAATCCCAAGCGTCCCTTCTGCAACGAACCTCCCGGGGCATAACCGCCGCCAATATCCAAACGACACATGTCCCTCCTCCCGACCGTCCATCAGCATCTTTACTTGGCCCTCCTTGTCTAAATACCTAGCCGGATTGAAACGTGCTGAGTCGCTGCCAAACACGGTCGGGTCGGAATTGATCAAGCCCATATTCGGGAGGACGATTGTGCTTTTGGGGATGAACATGCCCTCATACCAGTCGTCCGCAGACGAGGCGTGTGGCACGCCTAAGGGTGTTGCGGGCGACCATCGCAGTGCCTCCTTGACCATCGCGCGGATATAAGGTAGAGAGGGGAGGTCTGCGAAAGTTGGTGGACGAGCGCTGCCTACGACTTGGTCGAGTTCGGCGTGAGCTCGGACTTGGACCTCGGGGTGAGCGAGCAGAGCGAGCAGCCACCAATGGAGCGTATTAGACGTTGTATCTCCACCTGCAGAACTACAGTATATGAGACCTTCTAGGCATATCAGACGATACATAAGGGGACGTACAGCATGTCACTGACGAGCCAAGCCTGCTCGCGTTCCGAGAGGCGATATTTTTCCTGATTCTTTATCAGTGTAGCGCTGAAGCTTGGCTGATCAATCCCTTTCGCCTAGAATTGGTATCCATAACATTTCATCGGGGGATCACCGCAGCGAGCACACACCAAATCATCAGCAACTTTGAAGACGTTCGTGCCTCAGTGAATCTTGAATGAACCAGTACTGCGTATAACGTTTCCACTTGGCGAACTGGCATGCCGCGATGAGAGCAATCCAACCATCGGTGACACAATATACAAACCTACTCGGAATATATCTTATCCACGAGAAAAACTCAACCAGCCGCGCCCCTGGCTCTAACTCGTGCGTCACCCGTTGCACATGGTCTACGATCCCTATGATGACTAGGTCGTCCTCTGATTCTACTGGCGGTAGATGATAATTGATGGTCAATGTGATGGACCAGGCATGTCGTTGGACATGCTTCTTCACAGAATGGGCACTATTTATCAGCGCAAGCGCCAACATGATCGCTTCATGACTCTGGACGGGGTAGAAGTCTGGTACCACCGATTTCGAGAAGCCTTCCACTGCAGGACGGCAGAACCTGCGCCATCTATAGGGAATCAGCACGGAGGAAAGAAAGAAAGTCGAATGGCACACAGGTCGCCGTATCCCGTGGAGACAAATGAGAGGTTCTCGGTTAGACATTCATTTACGGAGATGAATCGTGGTCTATCAGAATATATGTTGGATCGCTTCTTGAGCAAATCAACGGCGACGCGCTGGCTGTTGAGGACAAGGATAAGGATGCCCCGCCCAAAGACGTTTAAGTACATTAATATACCTGAAAGGTAGGTGAGGAAATATATAAAGTGATTGGAGGTTGAGAGTGTTACCATAGTCATCCTTCCGTTGCGGTGATGCTAGCCAACCGTGATCTGAGGCGAGTTTAACGTCGCCAACGAAGGGTAGTCCCTTTGGACCCGGCGGGAGATTATAAAAGGCTCTCTGAGGGAGCCGAGCTATGAGCCAGAGGACAAGGCCAACGAGGGGAGTGGCAACGAGGAAGTAGGACATGGGGTTACTGGTAATCGATAATCTCGCGTATGAGTAAAACCAGAGGTCACGTACTGTACTCTGTCCCAAAACTTACTGTAACTGAGACCCGATCGGAAGAACATAGGCTTGTCTTTTTACGTCTCTTTCCTCGTATATTTTTGATATTTTCGAGTTTTTGTCTAGTAAGTCTCAGTCTGACTGTCGGCAAATTTGCCGACAGTTCCCGGAATTCCACTTACACTTGCTCGTGAGATTTGGTAAGATTTACACATAGCCATTTTTTACAATACTGTATACTCTACTTGCCACACTTCTAGCACCGGCTTCACCCCTCATGCAGGCCTCATGTGGGAAGTGTGTTGAACGATGTCGTGAGCTCCTATGTCGCTGCTTGGCCTCGTGCCAGGCTCGTTACCCACTCAGTCAATAGATTTGGAATCTGTCCCTTGTGGCTCGCCGGACATGCCAGGGTAGTGATCCCGCCAGCTATAGTGGGTGTGAAATCATTTCGTACCTCTACGCACTCAATTCCCATTGAGATCAGGCGCTCATCTGGGAAAGCATGGTCTCACGAGTTCAGTTGGAAAACGAACGTCGGCCTCCCAATAGGGTGGAACGTCCAAAAAAGTAGTGAAAACCTGCAGCATGGCGCTGGCACCCAGCCCGAGGAGAAAACGAAGGGGTCCAAGACCGGTTTCGCGGGCTAGAATACGTCGTGTTGGGCTCAAGTCACTTTGAGAGGAGGTGTGTCAAAAGACTGAGTCTCGGAGTTAACGTCCTCAACGATTGTCAACACGTTACAGTATCCAAGGCATGTGTGCCGTGCGTCTATCGTCGGTGGCCATTTAATTTGTCACGCACACGAGGCGCTGGCAGTTCACGAATACACAGCTTGGAACGTCGTCACGGTCCTTGGACCCATATCGTAATGGTATTGCCTGACTCCTCACAACAAGCACAATGTCGTCTGCTCTCTAGGCATCCTCTTCTGCTTCCTCCACTCCAAACTTTCAACCAATCTTCGATACGGCCATAGAAAGAAGACCCAAAGACCTTACTACCCATCTGTTCGTTGCTGAGATAAACAGTAGCAGTTCTCTCGAGGCCATCCTTACCATCCATCAAAGGAAAGCCAACAAATCAAAGCAGTCTCGGAGAAGCGACGAGCGACTCATGAGGTGGCTTACGCCAATCATGAATGTCCTCGATACCCTCTCTGCTACTCTTGGATGGAGTGTTGGTTCGGTGAGTTCCAACAAGTTGCCTCGTCATCCCTGTATCCCAACGTTGATTCCCTGGTCTTCCCCTCTACGTAGACCATCGTTTCTAGAATCAGATCTCATAGTAAATTTTATTTATTGTGTAATCTCTCTGCATATTAACACACCTCCCGCCGGTGGTGTCAGTCGTGCACTCCCCGTGGCGTTGCGTACACACGGGCAAGCCGTTGTGCCGACGGACGTGCTTCCACAGCTGTAAGCGCTGGGCATGCGTTGCGGCAGCGCGGACAATGACGGCATTCAAGAACACGTGGCGGACCAGAATGTGCTTGTGGCTGTGGGATACCTCGGGAACTACCGAGCCTGGAGGATCGGACGGCATCCACGAACTAATATCGCACCAACGGGGCCGACGTGAACTTCACTGTCGTCTACTGGCAGATCGATGGAGGTGGAAAGGATCCGAACAATCCTGGCGTCGAGGCAGCCCTCAATACACAGTACGCCGAGGCCATTGCGAACCCCAGCATCTACTACAGCCTCAGCACAAAATGGGACAACACGCTTTTCGACTGGCTCCATTACAAGCTCGACAAGAAGAGCGACCCGCAGACGATGAGACCATGAAATGGCTTAGAACGAGCGAGATGTGAATGCTACCTCGATATCTACACGGTCGAGCTTTGTCACGTCCCGATAATCGCTGAACAGATATAAATGACACAAGAAGTAGAAAGATTATCCGAAGAAAGCTCGTGAATGAAGCAGGCCACCTGAGTCCTGACGTTCTTTGTGGCCCAATCAAAACATTGAATAGGTTATTGCCTACGCAGCTGCGCCGCAGAATGGGCCATGGCTCCCGCGGGAGATATGTCATCTTATGATCTCAGAATCTTAAGTCCCATTATCAGTCCACGAACGGTCTCGATAATGGTTCACTCGAACTCGATCACGTCAGCCAGACGAATTGCTGTGATATCGTCGGGATCCAAATCTCGGAGTGCGAGTACTAACTCTTCACCCCGCTTTCTAAATTGTAATGAAGTGAATGAAGCTTTCTGGGAAATTCTGGGCGTTGCGCTTCTATACTAGGCTACTTGCTGATTACCATTTGCGGCCTTAGTGCGACACGTAGCGCGTAGCCATTGGCGACTAACTACATAGGTGAGCACAAATTATCCACGAGTCTGGAACTGACATGTCATCATTCTTTTCAAAAGAAAATCAATATTTATATTAGCCCACTAAATCCGGAGACAAAGACCAGTCGTAGCTAAGAGCCACTAAAGATCGACACGTCAGTCGTGTTGGGCCTCCTCAAGAGAACCTCTGGTTTTACTCTGATACGTGAGGTTACCAGCGACCCCATGTCCTACCACCTCCTCATTGCCACTCCCCTCGTTTGCCTTGTCCTCTGGCTCATAGCTCGACTCGCTCAGAGAGCATTTCGTAATCTTCCCCCGGGTCCCCAAGGACTGCCCCTCATTGGTGACATTCAACACGCCTCAGATCACGGTTGGCTAGCATCACCGCAACGGAGGGATGACTACGGTCACACTCTTGACCTCCAATCACTTTATATATTTGCTCACCTACCTTTCAGGTGAACTAATGTACTTAAGCGTCTTTGGGCGGGGCATCCTTGTCCTCAACAGCCAGCGCGTCGCCGTTGATTTGCTCGAGAAGCGATCCAACATATATTCTGATAGACCACGATTCATCTCCTTAAATGAATTTCTAACCGAGAACCTCTCATTTGTCTTCACGGGATACGGCGACCTGTGTGCCATTTGACTTTCTTTCTTTCCTCCGTGCTGATTCCCTATAGATGGCGCAGGTTCCGCCGTCCTGCAGTGGAAGGCTTCTCGAAATCGGTGGTACCAGACTTCTACCCCATCCAGAGTCGTGAAGCGATCATGTTGGCACTTGCGCTGATCAAGAGTCCCCCTTTAGTGAAGAAGCATGTCCAACGACATGCCTGGTCAATCATACTGTCCATCAATTACCATCTACCGCCCATGGAATCAGAGGACGACCCAGTTCTTATAGGAATCATAGACCATGTGCAACGGGTGGCACACGAGTTAGAGCCAGGGGCGCGTCTTGTTGAGTTTTTCCCGTGGATGAGATATATTCCGAGCAGGTGTGTATACTGTGTTACTGATCGTTGGTTCCCTCTGATCGAGGCACGCAGGTTCGCCAAGTGGAAACGGCACACACAGTACTGGTTCATCCAAGATTCACTGAGGCACGAACGTCTTCTCAGAAAAGTTGCTGATGATTTGGTGCGTGCTCGCTGCGGCGGTCCCCCGATGAAATGGATTGTTAATTTATGGATATCAATTCTAGGCGAAAGGGATTGATCAGCCAAGCTTCAGCGCTACACTGATAAAGAATCAGGAAAAATATCGCCTCTCGGAACGCGAGCAGGCTTGGCTCGTCAGTGACATGCTGTACGTCCCCTTATGTATCGTCTGATATGCCTAGGTCTCATATACTGTAGTTCTGCAGGTGGAGATACAACGTCTAATACGCTCCATTGGTGGCTGCTCGCTCTGCTCGCTCACCCCGAGGTCCAAGTCCGAGCTCACGCCGAACTCGACCAAGTCGTAGGCAGCGCTCGTCCACCAACTTTCGCAGACCTCCCCTCTCTACCTTATATCCGCGCGATGGTCAAGGAGGCACTGCGATGGTCGCCCGCAACACCCTTAGGCGTGCCACACGCCTCGTCTGCGGACGACTGGTATGAGGGCATGTTCATCCCCAGAGGCACAATCGTCCTCCCGAATATGGGCTTGATCAATTCCGACCCAACCGTGTTTGGCAGCGACTCGGCACGTTTCAATCCGGATAGGTATTTAGACAAGAAGGGCCAAGTAAAGATTCTGATGGACGGTCGGGAGGAAGGACATGTGTCGTTTGGATATGGGCGGCGGTTGTGCCCCGGGAGGTTCGTTGCAGAAGGAACGCTTGGGATTGACTTTGCGACGCTGCTGTGGGCAATACGTTTCGAGCGTCCTGATGGTGTGGAGGGTGAATTGGACATGCACGCCTTTGCTCCCTCTGGGATAGCGTGCGTGGTTTTGCTTGCTTCGTCCATGTGTTTTCATTAACCCGTCAGCAATAGTTATCCTATGCCTTTCGAGTGCAAAGCGGTCCCTCGGTTTGCGGAGGCCGAAGCTCTACTGAAAGGAGCACTGGAACTCTACGAATAGAGGGTCCAATTGTGCGGATGGACGTTGGAAGAAAATCGAGACAAGGAACGCGCAAATATTATTCAGACTCAGGCTAGTGCTACACAGGCTTCTGTACTCCGCGATCCACGGTGATGGGTCCAAACAAAAATGAAGAGAGGTGCTTCCGACCGTGTTGTATGATAGCTTGGGTGAGGTTTATTGTTGGCGTTTTTCGGAGGCGGAAGGCAAATCCGGGGCTGTACCATCGCGCTTTCCTTACCACTACCACCACTTTTGTTGTCACCACTTTTTCCTGTATGGCCACAGAATGTCCATAACTTGAACTATTCTCGCAACCAATGCTGTATTATCAATGGTCTGTCGTACCTCCAAGCGTATATATGCCCGCAACATTCGAAACCAATAATACAAGACACCTTACAACTATACAATCATTTACGATACCGTGACTCTACGATGTTAAGTTACTTTTTTTTCGAGTTTATTCCGGGGCAGTACATAATACAAGGCCGAAGAGACTTTAAAAGAGGTAACGTAGACCGAATCACATGCGCCGGAGCGTAGTAGTAAATAGTCCAGGAAAAATAACCGAGACTACAGCCACCTCACCAGAGGAAGAACCGAGGCAAAAGTAAGTAGCGTGCCGCATATAGAAAGGTAGCGACAGGGGTGTGCGATAACTGGGGAGCGTTGCAATCGAGACACCTTCATCCCGGATCAAACGTCCCGTGGGGACAGTTCTCAGGTTTTGAGAGGAAAAGACAGAACATTTAAGGCATGTCTCTCCATCTCCGGTGGATGCTAATTTACTTGCTACACTTCATTAAATATGTCGTCCTCCACTGGCACTGGCTTCACCCCTCATGTCGACGAAGTGCGTTGGACGATGTCGTGAGCTTCTGTGTCGCTACTCAGATCTTGGTGCTCGACGCCCAGTCTATTTGGAAGTACGATAGACACAATCCTGGTGAACCCCCTGCACCCCTGCGCCACCACCTGTTCTCCGTTCTCCTTGACATCTGCCCTCGTTACTGGGCCCTTCGGCGACTTCACTACATTCGTCCCATCTTGTACGAGGTGCACGTGAAGCATGCACGGAATACTGTCCCGAGTCCCGACGAACTGGGAGTGCTTTCCGCCTGTTAGTTCAGCGATCGCCCCCCGCACTTCTCGCCCCACCACGACAACGCCTTGATTAATGTGCTCGTCGCAGAGCTCGTTGCGTCGACACACTCGAGCTCGTCAATTCGTGAGTTGGGGTTCACAACGCCCCGATTCTCCATCTCATCAACACACGGTGACCACTGGCTGATGTTCATAGGCATGCTTGCATCCCAAGCCTTCTGTCTTCTCTGTGCGTCATTCTAGCTCTACCTATATACCGACACGACCAACACCATTCTCCGCGTAGACGGCTACCCCCCGCAGCGCTACACGCACACGGGCTAACCATCGTGGTGACGGACGTACTTCAGCTCTCCGCACCCACAGCTGCAGACGCTGAGCGTGCATCCCAGCAGCACAGACAAATGTAGCGTATGAAGAGCCCGTAACGCTGCTGTCGAGTCGAGGCTCTTACAGTCACTCCATCGTACCTGTGCTAGCAGTACCAAACGCTGGGCCACGTGCACAATGCGGGGGCCCAGAACGTGCTCGTGGCCGTGAGCTACTTCGATAATACAGAACCCGGAGAGCCCGACAATATTCATGAGCTAATATCGCATCAACGGGGCCAACGTAATCTCCACTGTAGTCCGGGTCAACGACAGTGGAAACGATCCGAAAAATCTCCGCATCGATGCGAACCTCAACACCCAGTAAACTGAGCCTAGACCATTGCTTACCTGACCCCCAATATCTACTACAGCATCAGCACAAAACGAAGCGTCTCGTTATTTGGCTGGCTCCATTACACGCTCAACAAAGGAGAGCGTCCCACAAACGATGAGATATCATGAATTGGCCAGGAGGAATGAGCGATGTGAATGCCACCTCGATATCTACACGGTCGAGCTTTGTCAGGTCCCTTGTCCTCGAATAACGCCTGCGCTGGGCGACTATCGTCGAGTATCAACGGAAGAAAGCCCCTGATAATCACTAAGTATATGTAGACGGCATTCCGGTGTGGTTCAAAGAGTTTGCTGGACCCTGCTCAGAGAATGAGGTGCACGTCGGGGTTATACGTCAATCCTTGGTGAGTCAAAGCAAAAGCCTTAACGCAACTCGTAGATTTAGCCTTATTGAGGGATTCTAACAACATCACACGATACACGTCCTATTGCAGACTCGGAATTGATTTCGCTCCCTTTTTTTCCGTGACAATAAAAAAAGACAATTTAGCAAATACAGAGGTGAATCTCTCTCTGCAATATTGTAATGTGGGAGATTCTCACTGAGATCTGCATTGTGAGATACTCCGAGTCGTCTGCAAGAGTTGAAGTTCGTCGAGAACATCCTAGGGATTTGATCCCAGTTTGATACAGAAAAGGCGAGATTTCTGCGATGGGAGTGGACTCTTTACTCGTGTCATTTGCGAGGAACTCAAGGTGGGCACACCATTTATCGCAAATGACTTAAACACACAAGAAACAGCGGACAGGGGTGATCTAAAGAAGGTAGCCTTGCCGCCAACCACCGGCAAAGAGCGGGCACGTGCTCGTTCCTCTCATTCGTGCTACCCTCCGTCCTCCCAAGCTATCAACTGGTTCAAGGAACCAGAACACTTTTATTTCACCCGCCTGCCACTCCCAGTAATTTCCAGGGGGTCGGTGATGAGGCTACCCGCTTTCCGATTTTCATCAGCTCGCTCCCGGCCCGTCACGATCTCGCCTTGGAAACGAAAACCCTTCATCCCCGATCGAGAAGCACTTTGTTCTTTAGCACAATCTCTGTGCAGTCTGCCAGCTTAGTTGCTTCCTCGCCACTGCCCATTACTATCCATGCGCCGGCCTCCTCCCCTCCCCGCGCCACACCGAACCTAAAACAGAGAGTAAGGAGTGACTCGCAAAGATTATAAACCCATTCCAGATTTTGCGACCTTATTCGCGACGGAGTGGGTCCTTCACTCGTATCTTTTGCGAGGAGCTCAAGGTAGGCACACAATTTGTCGCTAATGACTTATCCGGGCAAGAAACAAAGAAACAGCGGACAGGGATAATCTGAAGAAAGTTCGTGAATAAATCCGAGTATGATAAACATCCTTGCCCAGTCAAAACATTATGTAGCAATCGTAGTACCCCATAATATTTAATGGGCCGACGTAGCTCCATGGAAGTGGGAGAATCCGCGTCGTCTCAAGTCCCGTCATTTCAAGTTATTACAGATGGCCTCAACAATGATGCACTCGAACTTAAACATGTCAGCCGGACGAATTTCTGTGAAATCGCTTAGATCTCCACAACGTAAGAACGTGAGCACCGACTCTTAGCCACAGGCTCTTTCTAAATTGCGATCTCTTCCTACGTGATGGAAATTTTCTTGGCTGACGTTACACTTTATATCCTAGGCGGCTTCCTTCTGATTTCTGTAACCATCTAGTGCCACATGCACCTAAGTTCACACAAATTACCCACGAAGGTGTGGTTTCTGTCTGATACCACCGTCGTTCCGTGGTTGCTCAGCCTCCTCCAGAGACCTCTGGTCTTGCTCTGATACGTGAGGTTACTAGCGACCCTATGTCCTACCTCATTGTTGCCACTCCTCTCGTTTGCTTTGTCCTCTGGATCATAGCTCGACTCTCTCGGAGAGCCTTTCATAATCTTCCCCCAGGTCCCAAAGGGCTGCCCCTCATTGGCGAGATTCAACACGCCTCAGACTACGACTGGCTAGCGTCACCACAACGAAGGGATGACTTCGGTAACACTCTAGACCTCGAATATATTCCAAATTTACTCACAAACCTCTCAGGTGAATTGATGTACTTAAACGTCTTTGGGCAGGGCATCCTTGTCATCAACAGCCAGCGCGTCGCCGTTGATTTACTTGAGAAGCGATCCAACATATATTCTGATCGTCCGCGATACATCTCCTTGGGTGAATTTCTAACCGAGAACCTCTCATTTGTCCTCACGGGATATGGTGACCTGTATGCCATCCGACACTCTATCTTTTTCCGCGCTGATTCCCTATAGATGGCGCCGGTTCCGTCGTGCTGCGGTGGAAGGCTTCTCCAAATTGGTCATACGAGACTTCTACCCCATCCAGAGTCGTGAAGCGATCGTCTTGGCGCTTTCGCTGATGAAGGGCCCCCCTTCTGTGAAGAAACATTTCCAACGACATGCCTGGTCCATTATACTTTCCATAAATTACCATCTACCGCCAGTAGAATCAGAAGACGACCCAGTCATCGTAGGAATCATTGACCATGTGGAGCGCCTGGCGCATGAGTTAGAGCCAGGGGCGCGTCTGGTTGAGTATTTCCCATGGATGAGATATATTCCGAGTAGGTGCGTACTAATGTCGTGTTACTGGTCGTGGGGTTCCTCTGATTGTGGCACGTAGGTTTTCCAAGTGGAAAAGGGACGCACAGTACTGGTTCGTCCACGATTCGCTGAGGTACGAGCGCCTTCTCAACCAGGTTGCTGATGATTTGGTGCGTTCTCGCTGCGGTGGTTTCCCAATGAAATGGGTTGTTAATTTATGCCAATTCCAGGCGAAAGGGGTTGATCGGCCAAGCTTCGGTGCTACACTGATCAAGAATCAGGACAAATACCGCCTCTCAGAACGCGAACAGGCTTGGCTTGTCGGTGACATGCTGTACGCCCCCCTGAGGTATTTTCCTACATGCCCCGAGTGTCTAAAGATTTGCATACTGTAGTTCCGCAGGTGGAGAGACGACATCTACCACACTCCACTGGTGGCTACTCGCTCTACTCACTCACCCCGAAGTGCAAGTTCGGGCCCACGCTGAACTCGACGAAGTCATAGGCAGCGCTCGTCCACCAACTTTCGCAGACCTTCCCTCTTTACCGTATATCTGCGCGATGGTCAAGGAGGTACTGCGTTGGTCGCCAACGGCTCCCTTTGGCGTGCCGCACGCCTCGTCTGCGGACGACTGGTACGAGGGCATGTTCATCCCCAAGGGCACTGTCATCTTCCTGAACATGCGCGTGGTCAATTTCGATCCGGCCGTGTTTGGTGCAGACCCTGCACGTTTCAATCCGGCTAGGTATCTAGACGAGAAGGGCCAGGTTAAGGTGGTGATGGACGGTCGAGAGGAGGGACATGCGTCGTTTGGGTACGGGCGGCGGGTGTGTCCTGGGAGGCACGTTGCGGAAGGGACGCTTGGGATTGACTTTGCAACACTGCTGTGGGCAATGCGTTTCGAGCGTCCTGAGGGTGCGGAGGGTGATTTAGACGTGCATACCCTTGTTTACGCCGGCCTCTCGGCGTGCGTGTTTTCGGTTGTTTCGTCCATTGGTTCTCCTTGACCTTTCAGCAACAGTTACCCTGTGCCTTTCGAGTTCAAGGCAGTCCCTCGGTTTGCGGAGGCTGAAGGTTTATTGAAAGAAGCACTGGATCTCTATGAATAGGGTGCTTCTGACTGTGTGGTGTGATAGCTTGGGTGGGCTCTATTGTGGGCACTTTTCAGAAGGGAGATGTGGGACTGCCATTACGCTTTCCTTACCACTCCCCTGCCTTTGTTCTCGTTGGCTTGCATGCCTATGATCAGCCTATCCTGTATGACAGGAGAACGGATGACTGTTCTCGTGACTAATGTCGAATTATCGAAGGTTCATCGTATTTCCCAGTCTTGAAGGTTATATGTCCGCAACATTGAAACTCGAAACCAAATGTGCAAGACGATTTGACTACACGAAACTGTATCCTGCATACTATGTGCTGCACTTCTCCAATCACTCTGCCTCCACCGGCTTTACGTATGTTGGACGGCGTCGTGAACTTCTAGGTCGCACTAGCACTCGGCCTTGACAGGGTCGTGCATGATGGGAAAACGTATTCACATCCTAAAAGTGACACGGTCGATTTGGACTCTGCACCCTGTCCGTGCCTCGGACACTTACTCGGAGATGCCCTTGGACATGCCGGCATCAGTGTAGTGACCCGTCAGCCATGAAATCCTTTCATACACGATCACAATTGCCATGGATCGTCCGCTCTTGGCCCCACCAAGGACACCGGAAGGACCCCCACTTTTAAGTCCGCATGTCAGATAGGCTCTCCTCTAGTTCACACCCCGTGATGTGAACTGATATGTCGCCAAGCAGTTAGCCAAGCAGGTTTGAAGTGAGTAGCCAAGTATTCAGTTTACTTGGTACAAATCTTTACGATCTCAGGCTTACATATATACGCCACTGACATTGTGTCTTGTGATTGCTAACTGGGGTTTCAACTATTTTTTCATCTCGGAGTGAGCCGCCTTCAAGCGCCCGCTACCATTACGGTTCTTCTAGTATGTTGCCCAGACTCGCTCTAGCCACGTTGCTTGTCTGTCGCCCAGATTTAGACCCGCTCCAGCCATGTCATGCGCGTCTCCATAATTTGCGCAGCCATTCTGTACCACATATAACCAGTCATGCGCACTGAAAGTGGTGCGTTTCTATCTGTCAGTGACACCCCTTTCCAGTAGCTCGTGCTATGGCCGCTCTGCCTTCCATTCTGCCCTCCCTCACAAAAATTGGTTTTATTTGGAAGATACCCGGGATTGGTGGGGACCGCAGGGTCCACCTCCTTACTATAACTCCCCTCACAGGCATTATTCTCTGTCTTATAGTCCGAGTCATCCGAAGAGCCTTTCGTAAACTTCCCCCAGGTCCCAAAGGGTTGCCCCTCATTGGTGACGTTCTACATGCCTTAGACTACGATTGGTTGTCGTCACCACAACGAAAGGACGAATATGGTGCCACTCTAGACCTCTAATTCCACCCAGAAATGTGCTCACCTACCTTTCAGGCGAAGTGATGTACCTAAGCGCGCTTGGAAAGGACATCCTCGTAATCAACAGCCAGCGCGTCGTCGTCGATTTGCTCGACAAGCGGTCTGACATGTATTCTGATCGACCGTACTTCATCTCTGCAGGCGGTTTTCTAACTCAGAACCTGTCATTTTTCCTCACGAGATATGGTGGACTGTATGTCGTTAGACATTCTGTCTGGTTTCATTGCTCATCCCACATAGATGGCGCCGCTTTCGTCGTCCTACTGTGGACGGCTTCTCCAAAACCGCCGTACTGCACTTCCAGCCCATTCAGAATCGTGAGGCGATCATATTGGCGCTTGCGCTGACGAAGTATCCACCGTCTCCGAAGCAATTCCAACGTCATACGTGGTCCAGTCTATTTTCCATTAATTACGGTCATCCACCGGTAGACTCAGAAGATGACCCAGTGGTCTCAGGAGTTGCAGAACACATATTACGCATCATGCACGAAGTACACCCCGGGATGCGTCTGGTCGAGTTTTTCCCATGGATGAAATATATTCCGAATTGGTGTGTACATTGCTTCACTGACCAAGGGTTTATTTCTTCTCATAATGGTACGCAGGTTCGCCAAGTGGAAACGGGACGCTCAGCACTGGTTCGTTCGAGACTCGCTGAGGAATGAGCACCTTCTCAGTGAAGTTGCAGACGACTTGGTACGTGCTCACTGTAGTGGTCCGCCAGTGAGATAGATGATAGATATCAACACCAGGCGAATGGAATTGATCGGCCGTGCTTTGGTGCCACGTTACTGAAAAACCAGGATAAATATCCCTTATCAGAACGCGAGAGAGCCTGGCTTCTCGGTGACATAGCGTATGTCCCTTGATATGTATCGCATTGACACACCCCGAGACTTTGCGTACTGCAGCGCTGCCGGTGGGTTGACAACGTCTATTACGCTCCACTGGTGGCTCCTTGCCATGCTCGCCTTCCCCGAGGTCCAAGTCCGGGCCCACGCCGAGCTTGACGAAGTGGTCGGCCGCGGTCGCCCACCGACCTTCGCAGACCTTCCTTCTCTCCCCTATATCCGTGCGATGGTCAAAGAGGTACTTCGCTGGTCTCCCCCGCTTCCCTTCGGCATACCGCATGCCTCATCTGCGGACGATTGGTACGAGGGCATGTACATCCCCAAGGGTACGATCATCCTCCCGAACATGCGCTTGATACATTCCGACCCGGCCGTGTATGGCGCTGACTCGGCGCGTTTCAACCCGTCTCGGTATCTGGACGATAAGGGCCAAGTCAAGGTACTGATGGACGGACACGAGGGACACGTTTCGTTCGGGTATGGGCGGCGGGTGTGCCCCGGGAGGTTCGCTGCCGAAGGGACACTCGGGATCGACTTTGCGACGCTACTATGGGCGCTGCGTTTCGAGCGTCCTGAGGGTGCGGAGGGTGAATTGGACGTGCACACCCTTGTGCGCATTGGAATTGGGGGGTGCGTGTTCTTAATTCTTTGTCCATAGGTTCGTACTAACTTAGACGTATCAGTCGCCCCAGGCCCTTCGAGTGCAAGGCAGTCCCTCGATTCGCAGACGCCGAGGCTTTATTGAAAAAAGACCTAAATTTGTACAAATAAAGAGATCTTCAGATGTGTTGTACACATAACTTGGAAACGCTTTCTCGTCTTACTGTATTTCGGGCCCAAGTTCGGGCCCGTGAGGGAATTCAGCCCCGGGTTATGCTTACTTTCCACACATCCGGCAACACCCGTCAAGCCTCAAGCTTTAAACTTCGAGCTGAGGTTTACAAGTGCACGTTCACCCTCCTTCTATCCATGTTCCGACCGTGATATACACGAGAACAATGTCGTATTCTTTGAAGGTTCATCATGACGGTGGATGTGATACATCCAACGACACGCCTGTCTGCCAATTACCATCTACCCCCACCGAATCAGAGGACGACCCAGTTATCGTGAGAATTGTGAACCATGTATAGCGCATGACACACGACATGGCACCCAAATGGGCGCTTACAATCCCGCGCCCACTACTTTTAGGCAGATATTGGTCACAAGGGCCCCCCAGCATTATGGAATTAGCTATAATGGGCATGCAACACTGGCAACTTGCTGGCAACTAGCTAAGTGCGCACAAATTACGCATGATGGTGATGGTGGCAGGCAGGCGCCACCGCCAGTGCTTTGTCACGGTTGACACTGCCATCTGTCTTATTGTTTAGCCTCCTTCAGGGACCTCTGGTCTTAATCTGATACGTGAGGTTAGCAACGACTCCATGTCCCACCTCCTTGTTGCTACTCCTCTTGTTGGCCTTGTCCTCTGGCTCACAGCCCGGCTTGCTCAGAGAGCCTTTCGTAATCTTCCCCCGGGTCCCAAAGGGCTGCCCCTCATTGGCGACGTTAGACACGCCTCAGACCAAGCTTGGCTTGCGTCACCGCAACGGAAGGACGACTATGGTGACACCGTAGACCTCCAATCTATTCCAAAATTTACTCACTCACCTTTCAGGTGAATTGATGTACTTAAGCGTCTTTGGCCAGGGCATCCTGGTCGTCAATAGCCAGCGCGTCGCCGTTGACCTGCTCGAGAAGCGATCCAACATATATTCTGATCGTCCGCGATACATCTCCTTGGGTGAATTTCTAACCGAGAACCTCTCATTTGTCTTCACGGGATACGGCGACCTGTGTGCCATTCCATTCACACTTTTTTTCCGCGCTGATTCCCCATAGATGGCGCCGGTTCCGGCGTCCTGCAGTAGAAGGCTTCTCAAAATCTGTCGTACCAGACTTCTACCCCATCCAGAGTCGTGAAGCCATCATGTTGGCGCTTTCGCTGATGAAGAGTCCTCCTATGAAAAAGCAGTTCCAACGACATGCCTGGTCCGTCGTGCTGTCTATCAATTACCATCTACCCCCCGTAGAGTCAGAGGACGACCCAGTTGTTGTAGAAATCGTAAACCAGGTGCAGCGAGTGTTGCACGAGATACAGCCGGGGGCGCGTCTGGTTGAGTATTTCCCATGGATGAAATATATTCCGAGTAGGTTTGTACTAATATCGTGCTACTGACCGTGGGGTTCGTCTGATCGCCACATGCAGGTTCGCTAAGTGGAAACGGCATGCGCAGTACTGGTTCATCCAAGATTCGCTTCGGTACGAACGACTTCTCAGCAAAGTTGCTGATGATTTGGTGCGTGCTCGCTGCGGTGGCCGATGAAATGGATTATTCATACCAAACCAGGCGAAAGGGATTGACAGACCGAGCTTCGGTGCTACGTTGATAAAGAATCAGGACAAATACCACCTCTCAGAACGCGAACAGGCTTGGCTTGTCGGTGACATGCTGTACGTTCACTAACCTATATCGCCCAATACGCACAAATGATCTAATAGTCTCGCAAACTGTAGTTCCGCAGGTGGAGAGACAATGTCTACTACGCTCCACTGGTGGCTGCTCGCTCTGCTCGCTCACCCCGAGGTCCAAGTCCGGGCCCATGCCGAACTTGACGAAGTCGTAGGCTGTGCCCGTCCACCGACCTTCGCAGACCTCCCCTCTCTACCCTATATCCGCGCGATGGTCAAAGAAGCACTGCGCTGGTCTCCTGCGACACCCTTTGGTGTGCCACATGTATCGTCTGCGGACGACTTGTACGAGGGCAAGTCCATCCCCAAGGGTACGATCATCCTCCCGAACATGCGCGTCATCAACTTCGATACAGCCGTGTTTGGAACCGACTCGGCACGTTTCAACCCGGCTAGGTATCTGGACGAGAAGGGCCAGGTGAAGGTGCTGATGGACGGCCGCGAGGAAGGACACATGACATTTGGGTATGGGCGGCGAGTGTGCCCCGGGCGATTTGCTGCGGAAGGGACGCTCGGGATCGACTTTGCAACGCTGCTGTGGGCGATGCGTTTCGAGCGTCCTGAGGGTGCGGAGGGTGAGTTGGACGTGAACACCCATGTTCACTCCGGCCTCGTGGCGTACGTGTTTCTGCTTGCTTTGTCATTGGGTTCTCCTTAACGCGCCGGCGACAGTAACCCTGTGCCTTTCGAATGCAAGGCAGTGCCTCGATTTGCGGAAGCTGCGGCCTTACTGAAAGAAGCACTGGATCTCCACGAGTAAAGGAGGTTCTGGTTACCTTGTTGAATGACAGAGATTGTTGATACGTTTTGGAAGTGAAACCATGGGCTGTGTTGTCACTACCACCTTTCCTTCCAATGCTATATCATCGAAAATTCATAGTATTTCCCAACTTTGTGTTATATATGTCCGAAACATTCAAACTCGAAAACTTCCTGGAAAACGTACAAGACGATTTGCAATCATGTGATACCATGTTTTACAATACTCTGCGATGCTACACTTCACCGAACACTTCATGATTGGGTGATCTTGAAGCGAGATTTGTATATGCTGATTTCAGTAAATAGCCCCATGAGTGCTGGTTTGGCGAGTTTCATACATCACCTCATGTGAACCAATACAGTCACTGACGAGCACTAGCAAAGAAACTTGCCATCTGCCTGATAATATGTATATTCGCACGTCAAAGACTTCCAGTCAAAGGGTCTTTCATATCGGAGTGCAACGTCGGATTGGGCATCGAAAAGCTCACTGTTGATTACTACGGGGCCATTTTGGCACCGGCTCGACGCGGTTCAACCCGAATATGTATCTGGAAGAGAAGGGCCAATCAAAGGTGCTGGTGGACGGACACGAGTGGCTCGTTTAGTTTAGGCATAGGCCATGACTACCCCAGGTACGTTGCGGTGGCTACAGCCCAGTGGGAAAGGATGGCGATCCTAGGCCCACACTACTCCGGGTGCTGCATTTCGAACGTCCTGAGGGCGTGCAAGGTGAACAGAACGTGCGCACCCTTGTGCACATCGACATTGGGACGTGTGTGCTCTTGTTTTGTTGTCTGTGGGTTCGAATTAACCTTAAGCTTAAGTTGGATATATCAGTCGCCCCAGCTCAAGCCTTTCGAACGCAAGGCGGTCACTCGGTTCACGGAAGCTGAGTGCCACTAAATAAGCGCCGATTGACCGTGATTGAACTTGAACCTATCACCGGTCTAACCCCACATGCCACCTACTTTTCTCGCTGATTTCCGCGACATTTACTGTAATGGGCGTGTACTTACTGGTAACTGAATGGTGCGGACTAATTACGCACGAAGGTGGTGCTTCGTTGACACCACCATCGTTCCTATGGTTCTTCAGCCCCACACACCTCCACTGCGGCCAGAGACCTCTTACTTCACTCTCATACTCGAGGTTACCAGCGGTCACATATCCTACCTTCTTGTTTTCACCCCCCTCGTCGGCCTGGTCCTTTGGCTCACAGCCCGGCTCGCTCAAAGAGCCTTTCGTAAATTTGCGCCAGGTCCCAAAGGGCTGCCCTTTATTGGCGACATTCAACATGCCTCAGATCATGGTTGGCTAGCGTCACCGCAACGGAGGGATGACTTTGGTGATACTCTAAACTTTTTAATCCCTCCCAAACTTGCTGACCCGCATTGTAGGTGAAATGATGTATTTGAGTGTCTTTGGCCAGGGCTTTCTTGTCATCAACAGCCAGCGCGTCGCCGTTGATCTACTTGAGAAGCGATCAGACATATATTCCGATCGTCCGCGATACATTTCCTTGGGTGAATTCCTGACTGAGAACCTCACATTTGTCTTTACGGGATATGGTGACCTGTATGCCATCCGACATTCTGTCTTTTTTTCTACGCTGATTCCCCATAGATGGCGCCGGTTCCGGCGTCCTGCAGTAGAAGGCTTTTCGAAATCTGTCGTACCAGACTTCTACCCCATCCAGAGTCGTGAAGCCATCATGTTGGCGCTTTCGCTGATGAAGAGTCCTCCTATGAAAAGGCATTTCCAACGACACGCCTGGTCCATCATACTCTCCATCAACTACCATCTACCGCCAGTGGATTCAGAGGACGACCCAGTTATCGTAGGAATCGTAAATCATGTGCAGCGAGTGTTGCAAGAGACACAACCAGGGGCGCGTCTGGTTGAGTATTTCCCGTGGATGAGATATGTTCCGAGTAGGTGTGTGCTGATGTTGTGTTGCTGATGGTGGGGTTCGTCTGATCATGGCACGCAGGTTCGCCAAGTGGAAACGGAGCGCACAGTACTGGTTCATCCAAGATTCGCTTCGGTACGAACGACTTCTAAGCAAAGTTGCTGATGATTTGGTGCGTACGTACTTGAGAAACAGGCATGGGGAGCAACTGGTATGTAGTGTACTACTTAGCTTACCTGTGAGACGATGTATGTTACTCTTACTAAGTGTTTCGAATAATACTATGTGTATTGAGCGCACACTATAGCTCTTATATACACAACAGGACGACTATTAATAAGCTAGCTATCATATCTAAAGTCCTATGGGCACTCAGTTGAGTGCAGGCACAGTCTGTGCCCTCGATACGTGCTGACGAGGCCACAGCTCACTGCTGTGGTCGAGACTGTGGCTCAGTGTTGTGGCGCTCGCCGAGTGATCGGCTCGCTGGCCACACACTGGCCACATGCTTCGATCAACATGGGCGATGCGTTTCGAGCGTCCTGAGGGTGCACAGGGTGAGTTGGACGTGAACACCCATATTCACTCCGGCATCGGAGCGTGCGTTTTTTTTCTTGCTCCCTCCATCCTCCCTAACCTGTCACCAACAGTTACCCTGTGCCGTTCGAGTGCAAAGCAGTACCTCGATTTGAGGAGGCCGAAGCTTTACTCAAAGAAGCACTGAATCTCTACGATTAAGGTGTTGAATGATAGCTTGCGTGATTATTATTGTTTGTACTTTTCGGAAGGGAGATCTGGGGCTGTGTTGTCACGGTTTCTTTACCCCCCCCCCCCCCCCGCGCATTTTCCCTCACTAGTTCACTCACATGCCTCCTCTTTCCTCCCTTTCCTATTTATTCTGTATGACTGTAGAATGTCGATAGCTATTCTCGTGACCAATGCTTATACTATCGACGGTTTGTAGTATTTCCCAACCTTCAATGTTACACCAGTTATCTGAATCTGCTTGCGTACGTTTCACAGATCCCATTAGATTAATTTTCAAACACATATTTCAAAGACCAGAGAGATCTCTCAGCTCGGTAGTATAAAATATGGGGTTCAGTTGCGGCATCATGGGGATGATCGTTCATTCTGATACACTCACTCAAAGTATGTACACCGAAATTTACAAGATGGTTCACTCAAGTTACCCAACCGTATACAAAAAACATTAGACAGGTTGGATATATATTGCATCGTAAAGACGGAGAAGATAATAACAGAGTACAGATTTGGTAGTCAGAGGGCCGTACATCGCCAGATAAACGTCCGTCGATAGCAATCTACTCAGGGCATTGACCATAACTCGAACTTAAACGGGCCTAACCCCCGACTTGAAATGGGCGCTTACGATATCTCCCCCTGTTTTTATGCGGCTTCTCGCTGATTTCCGTGACCATCAGATGACACGTACTTACAGGTGACTGGCTAAGTTAAGTGCATACAAATTACGCAAGAAGATAGTGCTTTGTTGACACTACCAGCGTCCCTACAGTTGTTCGGCCTCCTCCAGAGACCTCGGACCTCTGTGTCTTACTCTGATACGTGAGGTTAGCAGCGACCCCATGTCTCACCCGAGTTATCTCCTTGTTGTCACTCCTCTCGTTGGCCTTGTCCTCTGGCTCATAGTCCCACTCGCTAAGAGAGCCTTTCGTAATCTTCCCCCGGGTCCCAAAGGGCTGCCCCTCATTGGCGACGTTAAACACGCCTCAGACCAAGCTTGGCTAGCGTCACCGCAACGGAAGGACGACTATGGTGACACCGTAGACCTCCAATCTATTCCAAAATTTACTCACTCACCTTTCAGGTGAATTGATGTACTTGAGTGTCTTTGGCCAGGGCATTCTTGTCATCAACAGCCAGCGCGTCGCCGTTGATCTACTTGAAAAGCGATCCAACATATATTCCGATCGTCCGCGATACATCTCCTTCAATGAATTTCTGACCGAGAACCTCACATTTGCCTTCACTGGTTACGGTGACCTGTACGCCATTCGACACGCTGTCTTTTTCCACGCTGATTCCGTATAGATGGCGCCGGTTCCGGCGTCCTGCAGTAGAAGGCTTTTCGAAATCTGTCGTACCAGACTTCTACCCCATCCAGAGTCGTGAAGCCATCATGTTGGCGCTTTCGCTGATGAAGAGCCCTCCTATTGAAAGGCATTTACAACGACATGCCTGGTCCATCATACTCTCCATCAACTACCATCTACCCCCCGTAGAGTCAGAGGATGACCCGGTTATTCTAGGAGTCGTAAACCATGTGGAGCGCGCGGCTCACGAGTTGCAGCCAGGGGCGCGTCTGGTTGAGTATTTCCCATGGATGAGATATATTCCGAGTAGGTGCGTATATCGCATTACTGGTCATGGGCCTCCCCTCACCGTGGCACGCAGGTTCGCCAAGTGGAAACGGGACGCACAGTACTGGTTTATCCAAGACTCGCTGAGGCACGAACGTCTTCTCAGCAAAGTCGCCGAGGACTTGGTACATACTTGCTGCCGTGGTCCCCCGATGAAATGGATTATTAATTTGCAGATACCAATGCCAGGCGAATGGGATCGACCAACCCAGCTTCGGTGCTACATTGATCAAAAATCATAGCAAATACCACCTCTCGGAACGCGAGCGAGCTTGGCTTGTCGGTGACATGCTGTACGTCCCTCGATAGATGTGTATCGCTTGACACGACCCAAGTATCTAAAGAACTCACAAACTGTAGTTCTGCGGGTGGAAACACAACTTCTACTACGCTCCACTGGTGGCTGCTCGCTCTGCTCGCTCACCCCGAGGTCCAAGTCCAGGCCCACGCTGAACTCGACGAAGTCATAGGCTGCGCCCGTCCGCCGACCTTCGCAGACCTTCCCTCTCTACCGTATATCCGCGCGATGGTCAAGGAGGTACTGCGTTGGTCGCCAACGGCTCCCTTCGGCGTGCCGCGTGCCTCGTCAGCGGACGACTGGTACGAGGGCATGTTCATCCCCAAGGGCACGACCATCCTCCCGAACATGCGCGTGATCAATTTCGAAACGGCCGTTTTCGGCGCGGACTCGGCACGTTTCAACCCGGCTAGGTATCTGGACGAGAAGGGCAAAGTTAAGGTGGTGGTGGACGGTCGGGAAGAGGGACATATGTCATTTGGGTATGGGCGGCGGGTGTGCCCTGGGAGGCACGTTGCGGAAGGGACGCTCGGGATTGACTTTGCGACGCTGCTGTGGGCACTGCGTTTCGAGCGCCCTGAGGGTGCGGAGGGCGAGTTAGATGTGCACACCGCTGTTCACTCCGGCATCGGGGCGTGCGTGCTTTTTGTTGCTTCGTCCATTGGTTCTCCCTAACTCGTCAGCAACAGTCACCCTGTGCCTTTCGAGTGCAAGGCAGTCCCTCGGTTTGCGGAGGCTGAAGGTTTATTGAAAGAAGCACTGAACCTCTACGAGTAAGGAGGCTTTAGGTTCTGGCCGCCAGGTTGAATGACAGCTTGAGTGAGCTCTATTGTCAGCACTCTTCGGAAAGGAGATCTGGGGCTGTTCTATCACGCTTACCTTGCCATTCCCCTCGCCTTTCCCACACTGGCTCACCCACATGCCTCCCTTCCTATTCTGTATGACCGCAGAGGGTCAATAACTGTTCAGTCTGTTCTCGTCACCAATGCTGTATTCCGAAGGTTTATCCTGTTTTCCAACCTTGTCTGCAACATTTACAGCACACTTGAACCCAAATGTACAAGTCGATTTGAGTCACTTACAATTATACGATGCCATTTAATGCTCTGCAATGCCCCATGCCAAACCTCATGCCACGCTTCACCAAACAATTCGCCATCACTAGCTCACCCCTCTTGTCAAGGAAGAGCGTCGTCAAACGAAGTCGTGAGCTTCTGGGTCACGACATGACCGACGATCACGGGCTTGGTAGGATCGCACCGTGAAGGAAACACATAGCTTATTCACACTTGGAATTGACACAGCAGACCTAGAATCTGTACTGCTACCGACATGCCGGCCTAGTGATCACGCCAGCCACAACAGGCACCTTGCGAGTGAAATCATCTATCATACAACCAAGACTAAAGCCGTGACGAATCGTCCGCCGGTGCACTCTTGGCCTGGTGGGAAGACCCCTCCTGTCTGTTCCGATCCACATCAGGTGATGCGGAGCACTGCGTGGTCTCTTTTTCTATAAAGAAAATAAAGAGGACGCACGAGAGCGGCAATCGACTGTGGTAGAGGAAGGAAAGGTTCGGCGCTATGGCGGCCGAACCGACTCGGACGTGCCCGGGACGGAAGGAGGGAAGGGCCGCGTCCTGTCGGCACATTGAAAACGAAAAAGAAAGGAAACAGAAGTATGTATCAACATGTATAAGTTATTTCATCCCAGGAGAGGTCGGAAAATAGTACAAAAATACAGCGCGAAGTGCGTGCACCGTGCAGGCGTCAATCCAAGCGTCAATTAGTCATACGCCCCAAGGATGGAAGCGGATTGTTGTGAAAGACGCACACCCTGTCGAAGGCGGGCGCTATGTACGAGCTGGTATCCCCGCAGTCAAAGAGAAGGAATACGTTCACTTCTCAGGGGAAGAATAGATAGACCTATGAATACGTATGCCCGCCCTAGTACGATTTGTCGAGTGAAATTCGAGAAGAATCATCCACTGATCATGAGGGTTTTTCCCGAATGCTAGCTGTCAAGTGTCTTGTATTCGCAGGTAGCTTCTCGTTAGCCATAGCAATAAGCGCTGGGAACCCCTCTGACAAAAAAGTAATAGCAGAGAAATGCTTTTTCCTGTATTCCAAAGTTGACCGAGCCTGCTACTAGGAAGTTTCCTGTGGATGGCTCTATTCAGTAGCTCTGTGCCTCGACCAGTTAGCCGGTGACGTGCTAATCGGTACTTGTTTGTGTGATCCTGACAAGGTAGCCCACGTCAAGAGGAGGGGTCAGAAACCGGAGCGAAGTTGTCTACGATCCCAGCCAGAGTAAGGCGTACGGGGAATTTGCGTCACCTGCAGTACCCCGCGCTTGAAGAGTGCAGTCAACCACTGGTACCTGAGAAAAGTCGTGCGTAAGTCCCTTTAGCTCGACGCTGCTTTGAAGCTATATGAGCCGGCCATGGCCGGCAAATCGACATACGGAAATGCCCCTAGGAGGACGTGGAACGAGAATGGATTGACCTACCTGGGAACTATCCACGTACTAGTTAGTACACGTCAAACAGCGTCTACCGATAACTGGCGCCAAAGAAAGAAACAGAAGGAGAAATTGCCATTCGTAAGGCATGTGAGGCCCGAAATAGTCACTCCGACAGTACAGTAATACCCAATGGGACGGATGGCGATGATTCTTCCTTCCGTCATTCCACTCTTCTCATACGAACAGAACATTCCGTTTCGGGCTGCGAGTTCTCTGACATAAGTGCCTCTTCGTAGCTTCTTTCTCTACATAGGTAAACAGCAGGAAGGTTGTTCTGAGTCATTTGCTGCGGGCGGGACACCACACCGGACTAGACCGATTCCCATTTAAGCTCGCTGAGATCTAGACAATGATGAACGGATGGCGAGAACGTAATGAAGGAAGATGCAGTACTGCAAGTCATTGCAAAAAGAAGAGTGAGAGTGTAAAAGGCCATTTGTCTGGGTGAGTCGTCCTCGGGCTTCCGAGTCCGCCGAGTGCTTGGGGTCCGGACTTCCAGCTATTTGCTTCCTCCATAATTACGTCCGCGGTGACAGCACACGCTAAGTAGAGGTAGAGAAGGAAGGAGTAGTCCTCCTTGCCGACCATCGGGTACACAGAAAAGCTTAAAGGAGTCAGAGTGGAAGCTCGAATGACGGACTCGGATGACACAACAGTCGACTGCGGACTCGGGGGTCACCCGGTCACGCGGCAGACCACTACAACTTGTGTCCCTATTTGGTTTGCGGTGGGTTGTTCAACTGTATAGTGTTTGCCTTCCTCAAGGCGCTCCCCAACTTGAAGTCAAGCGCCACCTAGACCAGTGCTGGCAGCAACCTGAGCGCCAACCCGTGTCCACGTGGACATTCGAGCCTCAGAGCGACTCGACAATCCAGTGCAGTAGTACAGTACAGTACTTCAAACATACAGTACTTCGATCCAAATCCGGGGTCATCCCCCCTGATTGATGTGCGACAGACCCAGAATTCGAAGACTCGTCGATGGCCGGCTAGCTCTACCCCACATAATACCCTTTTTCTCGGCGCATCAACATTGCCTAAGATAGTAACAAGGATGATTCTACACCATGTTTCAATATAGTGAGGTAAATTCTGATCAATTGAACTTGCCACTCGGAGATGCGTCAGCTGGACAGCCTTTAGCTGCGCATAGTAACGCGTAACGTACTACTGTACATGTACATCCCTCCACGGTCTCGATGTTTTCTCGAAGCCGCACAGAACCCTTCTCCGATGTCCAGTGAATATATATATACGTACTTCCGGTTCTGCCTTCCTGCATTATACAGTAATCCCAAGTTGTCCAACTCGTACCCACTGTGACTGTGCGCATTATTTCCACCTCCTTCTCGGTTCTTTTTAATTTGTATATACATTTTACTCCGTTGAGACCGCGGTGTTGTTCGTGGAGTGCATCCGCGGCTGTGGTCGCGATGCCGACAAGAACGAGTTGTCCAGTCATCACTCCGTCATGAACGCTGCGCACTCGAAGGCTCGTTGAAGGTGACGAGAGGTCGCATCTCTTCTCCTATTCTTTTGAGTTATGCAGCGCTACAAAAAATCAAAGGGTATTTGATGGTTTTTGATATTGTCATGATAATAATATTCAGTGCTTTTAAAAAGTATCTAGTGCACTCGAGTCAGCGACTTGGACTTTAGTGTTCCGTATAAACCTTTGAATTGAGTTCCGTTCTATCAATGCAGACCCGGAGAGTCCACTGAAAGTGAGAATTCGAGTGAGAACTCGACGAGCATCTGATAATAACTGAGGAGAGTGTAATACAGGTACATGAGACGTACAGCAACATAACAGCATTGGCATCAAAAAAGATATCTAGGTAGATCCCCAGTGGATTAAGTTTGTCGTGACTGGATGGATAAGTATAATGCAGAGGACCCTATCGTGTCAAGGGAGAGAGAGAGAAGAAAGAAAAAACAGAGAAGAAATACAGCCTACACCTTTCTCGTCTTTATCTCCCACATTCCGTCACGCCCACGCACGAGCCCGATAAAGACACAATCGCGCATGAGATAGTCCACCTTCTTCACTCCCTGGTTCAGCGCGCCCTGGTTAAACTGACACCGTTCCTTCCACGCGCGGGAGATTTTCTCGCGCTCCTCCTGCGTGAGCTCGTTGTTGTAAAAGTCCGAATTCTTGATGCGCGACGTGAGTACGCGCTGGATATGCGTGAAGAGATCGTGGAGCGTCACGCCGACCCCGTTCGTCGTCGTCACCTCGATGTACCACGGCAGACGCGAGTGGTACAGCTTCATATATGGCGTCGGCGGCTCCGTCGTGAACCGCGTAAAATCGTAACCCGTGACCGGGCGCTTCAGCTCGCGGAACAGCACGCGCGAGAGTTCGTCACGGAGATCCCACAACACCGGGGGTTCCCGGAGCGCGGAAAAACGGATGCGGTCGTCCAAAGTCCGCGATGTCGTGTCGACTGTCAGGGCAGTAGAATGAGCATCTAATCATAGAATCAAAAACGGGATCACAAAAAAAAAAAAAAAAGAAAGTGTGGTTGGGGGCGACGGACGGACGGACGGGACGCACCTGGTGGGAAACTCTTCCCGCGAGTCAAACTTGGGAGAAATGAGCCCACGCCCGATCGGGGCATCTGGAAACGGGGCCTCCATGTACCTGGCCGATCATATAGCCTGGCTTCCCGCTCCGTCGGATGGCTCGACATCGAACGCGATAACGTGCCCGAGGGAGATTGGGGGTACGACGACGATCCCCCACTGCTGCTCGAGTGATATGGCGAGGAGAGGTACGCTGCGGGCGGGACAACGGGTGAGATGACGCCTCCTCCATGCAGCTGCATTGCGGTATCAAAGGCGCTCTCGCTCGTACGTGGCTCGTATGGTTCGTACGATGAGCGCCCGTTTGCCCGCCGCTGCTCGTCCGGAGGCACGTAGTTTCTTGCATCGAATGGAGGAGCTGCTGAGGACTCGGGAGGGATGTAATTCCGGGCGTCAAAGTGCGCTGGTGTGCCAGGGGGAGGATATGCGGGTACGGCCATTGGCGCCACTAGAGAGACGGGTCCAGCTGGATATACCGCTATTGCAGGGGGCATCCCTGCACTTGAGTAGTTTTGCGGATCGGGCGCGAGCCCCCACGGATCGGTGCCCGGTGGGGGCTGCGGCCACGCTGAGGCGTAGGGGGGTTGTCCAGCTGCAGTATCGAAATATCCGGGACCACCTGACATGCCTGTTACACCTGCAAGCTCTGATAGTGGGGGTATTTGCACGTAGGTGGTGGCAATGCCCATGTAAAACCGTGCAACGGATTTGTAGTTAATATAAGAGTAAAAGTCAGCTGTCGGGTGAAAAATGTGCAAAGACCGACGGAGTCCGTAGAAAAAGAAATAGTGATAGTAGCTTAGCGGGAGCTATATGTCGAGCACGGTGTGATAGAAGGAAAAGAAGAAAGTGTAGCAGTCGACTGACACAAGAGAGTGTTAGAGCACAGCTCTCAGGTGGCAAGGCACTGGTTCGATTCGAACTTGATGACCCTCCCGCTGCCAGCGAGACGCTGGTTCGGCCGGCTCCTTCACCCCAAACGGGAAATTTCGCTCGGTGAAGTCGCTGGAAGGCTCGGGATTGTTCTCGAGGTGTCGGTGTGGCGAACCGAACGACGACGTTACCCTGAGTGATCAGAACGATGAAGGGTTTATACCATCGTATTCGGAGCTACAATACTCTAACAGCTGTGGACACTGGGCTGGACCATCAATCGATGGAACGCAGCCCAACTTAGGAACTCATATGCGCCCCACGCCACCTGCCCAAGAACGCGTGGCAATGCTAATATCGTAAGGACAAAAGGTACAATTCGGCCTCGTGTTCGAGTTATCAGCTCTAGCCGCCCCAGGATGACGTCCCGGGGCCGGAGTAACATCCGGGCGCTTACGGAAATTGCTTGAGAGTGAGTGGGTTCGGGGCCAACTGGAGCACCAAATCCAGTGGTTGCACAACTCACGGCTAGTCCCCGGTGAACCACCGCCCACCCGGATAGCTGGTTGCGACACCAACCCTCTTTGAAGCAGATGTCAGCAGGTCGGTGGATGTATTGAGGCCGGAACAGTGATATCATACCGATGGACACTAGATATCTATTTCGGCGTCGTCCGACTCCCGGTCGCTAACCTTGATATCATCTTCACTTTGTGCTGTGCCTTCCAGTACCTCTGCAGACAAATGGTCCATTGGAGGTAGGGAAGGCAAGCCGTCCATTTGCGGAATGCTCCGCTTGATCGCTCTCCATACGGTCTCTGCACCAACAAGACCCAGCGCTCTTGCACGTGAAAGTTCTCCTTCGTCAAATGCGCCGCCGTTTGCATGCCAATTCGTCCAGACAAGTCTCGCACCGGGGATCGCAGGTGATTCCTGGGACTCGCCGGTCTCAGTGGTGAATAGGTAGGCGAAACAGCCAGAAGCTGCTGCGGTGTGGGACTCCGCTTCAGAAGGATCAAGCACAAGAGTGGAAGTGGCTTCTTCAGAAGCAGGGTGGAGCGATGCGATAGCAGCTGCGCAAACGACCCCCATCATGGGTATGGATCCACCGTTTAAGAGGGCTAGCGAAGCAGCGTTGATGAATGCGGCGACCAACGATGGGGAGAAGCGATCGGTGAGAGAAGGCGTCAGAGATTGGATTACGAGTTGGATGAGCGTCCTCGGGTTACGTGATAGGATGATGGACGGCGCGAGCAGACCCTTCAGCGACGCGGCGAGGGCTTTGGATTCCGTGCCGGGAAGCGACGACAGTGGTCTGACGTTGACCTCGATGGTAGCCCTCGACGGCTGCTCCGCGGCAAGCCGGACCTCGATAGGACCCGAAACTGAAGCGAGGGCTTCCATCTCGCCTTGACAAACATGAGAATCAGATGGATGTAGGAGGCGGTACATAGGAACGTACCAAATCCAAACCGCGCTGACCCATCCACCCTTGCGAGCTTCTCGTAAACGATACCCAGAGGCCTTAAGTCTTCATTTCCCCGACCATCGGCTCGCGAGACGGCCATCATCATCTAGACAGTGCAACGTCGAGAAATGTTCCGTCACGCTTGCGTGACTGCGTGACACACCACTTTCGCCCTTTGCAACCTGACCTGCAACGGACTTGCAACCGCGTGTTGAAATCCGAAGCCCAACACCCACTGGCTCTACTGTAATCTCTTCTGGCACCCGGATTCCTACAGTAACGGTGCTACGAAGAACCAATAGGCGAAGGCGACCTGACAGTGCGCGTCCCAATTACGCCACCGAGAGCCTGTCTGACATAACGTGGTGAGTGCCAGTGAGGCTGCCAAAAACAATTTACTTACTAGTACTAGCGTGGGCCAGCTTCGCTGTGGCCTTCGAATCGCAACGACAGGCAGCTATATGCTGGTCTGGCAGAAATTTTCGATTGTATGCTCCCACTGCAATTTCCCCACTCGAGTCAGCTCGCGTGTAAAGTTGAAAGGAAGGATATGACTCACATGAGAGCTCTTTGGTGCTCTTCCCTTTTTGAGCCCATTCATGACCTAGTTATCTATGGCACCTCCGCGGGATGTGAACGAGGTCAATTGTGCGTCGCCATATCTGTCTGCTCTATTGTCCAGCTGTCCTATTGTCTTCAGCCACCCCCTCGAGACGACTTGGAAATCCCATCGAGACAGGGTATGAGACACACGTATGTCTCACCTACTTTCCTTTTCGGGGCACCGACGCCTGATGGGGATTTCCTAACACGCATTATCCTTTGTCTTCCAACTTGGGCTCGCAGGCGCTGCTGACTCGAGTGACTGGAGCATGTTCGAAGTTAAAAGGATCCTGGTTTTTAGGGCCACCAATTTACAGACCCAACATGCTCCTCCCTAGCGTCGTGCGCGCTCGCCGAAACGTGTCCTCTTCTCTTGGCGCTTGCAAAACCGGCACGCGAATTTCTGACCTCGTCTCGCGCTTAGACCTTTGGTGTGTTCGATTGTCCTTTCTCCGCGAGCTGCCACTGGATCCGCACCCTTGCCTTCGGTTTGTGTCTGCCTTAGGCTATCCCACCCCTCGCTGCGCCCTCTGTCCCTCTACCTCAGGCTATGGTATTAGCCGCGGCATTTTCCTATCTGCTGATAACGTTCCGTTATTGTTTATCCACCTGGTTCTCATGTCACGAGCAAGACTACCCATGTGCGACGGTTTCCTACATAGCTTCCGTGTTCTTAGGTTATGTGTCATTTCGGTTTCTCATCTCATCTCCACTCTTTCTCCCATCTGTCAACTCTATCACAATCCCCTCACCTCTCGTAATCGTTGGCTTTTTTCGTCCTCCATATCCACATGGTCTTTTTGTCAATTCCCTACAGCATCGTCCTTCGGTGTCGGGATCTTGATGTTCTCCATCCCCATTGTCGGTCTTGGCCGAAACCCCAACGCAATAAGGTAATTATTCTGTGCTTCTCAAATAACCGTCCCCAATCTTATGGGTAGTCCTCGGCGTTCCCATCTCCCTTCACTTACGCGGTTCCTATTCGTCTGATGGGCTCCGTGTATTTTTCTAAAGCACCCCAAACCTTAGATCATTTCCATGAACGCTGAGCCACCAAACATTTATTAATTCGCTTAGGCCCTGGAAGCAGGGTTGCCCGTATCTGGTGCCTCATCGTCGCAGTGAACCGAACAGTGGTACCTCCGGGGCGTCATTTCCACCCTGCCTCGTGCCCCGTCAGGATATGGACGAGACAGTACGCCGCTCGTACGATGCGTGTGAGGGACCCTCGAATTTTCTTTGCCCGTAGCCCGGGCCGAACTCACCCGTCCGCCGTCTTCTATCTCCATTTCCGCAGCTCTGGGATACGCGGGCTCCCACGTGCGACACGATTTGCCGTAAACCCCCCACCGTCAGCTGATCGGCGTTATCAATACCATCGCCGGCGGTCGCAAATTAGAACCGGGCGTCCATCAGATGTTCCGCAACATCACGGCACCATTCTTGTCATTGATACCACACAGCAAGTATATACAAATAAATTGAATTTCGTCAAAGTGCAATCGTGTACAAGGAAATAAGGCGGGATTGTGCGATAAATGATACAGTGCGCTATCCAATAATAGGCCAAGATACAACAAATATACAAGAGAGAGAACGCCATTACTGCTACATGCATCGTGGGTGGTGGGGTGGGGGTGTCCAACAACAACAACAGCACAAGATAGGAGAGCAAGCCGTGGTCAGAAACTGAAACTCTGAGCGGACGCGAACATGTCCGTGAAGTCTATAGCGGCTACTTCTGCGGGGTGCTTGTGACTGAAAAACTGGAAAGACGCTGAGAACCCTTTCGAAGTGGGGTAGGGACTCTGCTGCTCGAGTTGGTGTAGATCCGACAGGTGTGTCAAAGGATCGCTGCCCCCGAGCCCTGCTCCAGGTCTTTGATTGCAGTCGAACCCGATGTCGCCACAAGAATCCAACTGGGCCATAATGTTGTTGTATGGATCGTACGCTGAGGTAGGCGGCGCCGGCACCGCTTCTACGGGAGAGAATTGACCTCCTGGATAGTTTATCGGCGTACATGGTGAGCTCGGGAACGGAGAGGGTGACCACGCCTCGTCCAGGAAGGACATGTCGAGGGGCGGTGGGAAGGACACTGGGGTCCCCGCGTGGAACGCACTGTACGACTCGTTGTCGGGCGCGGGGCTGAGAGGGTCGATGGAATCATCAATGCATGGAACCGGCGCTTCATGAAAAACGAATGTGTTGAAATCCTAAAAGGAGGCAAGTCGGCAACTGGGCACGCAAGAACGCAGTCGGGAAACACTTACAAGAGAAGGTGCTTGTTTGCTAACGAACGCGTTGTCTATATGGGAAACGGGAGGGAGCACAAGAGGGGGCATGTCGCTCCAGACATCCGCCAACGTATCGGTACTCTCGGCGATGTTTGCAAAGGGCGAGGAGCCGAAGACAGAAGAGCAAGGGGGGGAGGACCAAGACGAGAAGGGGGAACAGGGGTTCGTGGCGGGTAGATCCTCCACAGCGCTCGACGGGTGCGACATGTCGGGCTGGGAACTGGTCGCTCTGAGACGGCGGGAGGACTGTGTGGGATCTGGACGCAGGAACGCAGGCGCGGACGGGTCGGTGTCTGGCGCGGGCTCGGACACGGAACGGCGGAAGGAGCGCGCGGTGATGGGGGTGTCGAAGCGCGTGACGATGACCGGTACGTGGTTCTTGTCGAACTCCTCGACGGCGGCCTGCAGATCCGCGCCCTTCTTGCCCTCGACGAGGAGCTGCGCGATCTTGGCGCAGCGCTTCATGTCCTTCGGGCCGACCTCGCGCACCTTGCGCTTCTCGGCCGCGGCGCCGCCCTTGCTCCGCACGTGCGCGGGGCGGAACGCGTAGTCGGGGAACTTGCGCTTGTGCTCCGCCTGCGCGAGCTTGGCCTTGCTGTGCCAGAACTGGCGCTCCTCGTGCGGCATGTTCTGCCAGGTGAGTCCTATGATCTTCGACAGCGTGCTGTGGTTCGTCTCGACCTCCGTGGAGACGTGCCGGCTCTTGATGAAGGACGAGCGGAAGAGGATGAAGGCGTTCGGGGGCCGCGGGATGTGGTCCTCCGCCTTCTTCTTCCCGTGTCCTGGCTTGCGCGGCGCGGTGCCATCTAAGGTCGAAGGGAAGAGAGAGGGAGGGATCTCTGTGCTATCAACGAAGGACTCCTCCGTGAATGTGCCCGGAGTGACGGCGGGGGCAAAGGCGATCTGCTGCGAGGCAGTGGCGGACTCTATAGTGTCGGTCCAGGTAAGCTGGACTCCTGCAGCGGGATTAGCCTGTGATGCGGCGATGAGGGGGAGAACGGCTTGCTCACCATCTGTGTCCTCCTTCTCCTTCTTAAGGGATCGCGTTCGCTCAGCAGGCATGTTCACAGAAGTATCAGCAGAGAGGGGAAGGTCGAAAGAGGGATAACAGGGATGTCTTATTTCGGGGGGTACGGAATACTCATGCACAAGAAGCCCATAGCAGCGCTGAACGCTTTATATCATAGATAGCCCCGAAGCTCAACGAACTAGACACGCGCTTGCTGTAATTTCAGGGGTTTTACCACATACGGGTTATCAGTTTTCATTTTCATTTATTTTCGCTTAACTTTTCACGGCTCGGCGCCCTTCACTCCGATCCCCATTTCCTTATTGAGTTACCCCTTGCCGGCCGCTTCCCTGTCCACGCACTCCGGACCCCGTGCGAGCTCAACTCGACACACCCTGATTTTCCGGAAGAGCTGGTGCTAGCGGTCTCTTCACATCGACCCTACATCTTCACATCTCAACTGGCAACTGCAGAAGCTGTGCTCCTCTACGTCTTACAAGAGTTAGACGTTTGATTAACGAGCTCAGGCCCCAGCGAGAATGTCTGTTCCTATGCACCACAAGCCCTTCCTTGGTGTGTGTTGTATTCGTTGTTTCTTTCAGTCGTCTCACACACGGTCTGACACTAGCACAGATCTAGCGTTAGTGGCAATCTTTCGGTTTGCCCCATCAAGATTGCATCACTAGCCTCCCGGCGCCCGCCACTGGGATCAGGAGGGAACGAGATATCACTCTCACGTCAGCCTGCCAACGTTGTGCTTTCGTCTCCAGGGTGGGGGGATTCCCGGCCTTCTGGGGTGACATTTTGGGAAGTCATCCTACGACACCCTTGAACGATTATTTTATTTTTTTCTACCCCCGGACTCATCTGACCGCTTAGTCCGAGGTTTGCGGGCGGCCTCATCACGAGCGGCCTCAGACTGGAGGGGCCAGTGTCTGGGCTCCGAACTCTAAAAGACCAAGGTTCGCAGATTCCTGTTTCCAGTTGGGGGTGGTGGCATCTTGTTCTTGACCGCATCTTAGAAATAGCCTATTGGTTTGTAATATGTTATCCACTCGACAAGTCCCTGGGCCTTTTTTACGATTGAGACTAAGGCTGATCGTTCGCCACACTCTCGTTTCGACTTTGGCCGTCTTCATACTGCATGTAGACTCGTGAATATGAGACCTCTTTTGAACGTTTGGAGTATTTCCTTACGCTGCACGACATGCAAAGTCTCACCTTGCGGAAATAAGACACGAGGCAGAGATTTTGTAATGGCCGAATAACCCATTCAGACATGCTAGATCTCGATGCCTCCATACATAAATTTCCAACTTCCCGATGAAATGCCTCCGGGATAAGCCACGTAATTGAAATTATTACGTCATCATTCCGCATGACCAAGTTCAACTTGGTTGAACTCTCTGATATTGAACTCTCCGAGTCCCTTCGTCAACTGATGAAACTACTGCTTGCCTGTCTTGGTGGACACCATATCCATACTCGCTCGTTGCGTTTTATGTCCCTGGGAGCTATATACGTGTCCTCACACAACGCAAAAGTTATTTGGAGTTTGGACTGAGGCGATTTTCAATTTTCTTGGCTTATCGTTGCCCCGATTTCTGCTCGAGCTGTCTCTTTTTTTTTTCCCACCCTCTTGTGCCGTACGCCGCCGCCCACTCCTTCCTCTTGTGACCTTGCGCCTCGCTCGACTAAACATTTTTTCCGTGAGGGACCAGGAGAAATAAACCATAACGACACATTAAATTGGCCCATTGGCGAAAAAAAACAAATGCCGTTAGGCTTTGTGTTCTCATGCCCCGATCGAGCAAAGTCGGCGCAAAGTCTGCATAAGCGACACCACAATGATCGAATTACTTGGTGATGGCAGTGTAAGCACTTACCGCAACTCAATGTGTTTACCCAGCCGAAAGGTCCAGGTGTGGCCCCCGAGAGCAAGCGGGGACTAACATTCTGCATTCTTGATTGAAGAAAGCACCCTACTACGAACAGAGCTATATTTACATTCTATACTAGGGCGACAGCTGAAGAACAAGGTCTTCTGCACAAATCTTGCTAACGCCTGGGAACGAACCAGGGCGCGGTGATTCCGGCACCTTTCCAAACGGCATGGGAAGTTCTCAAGCGGGACTGCAGAACGCGGCGGAGCATCCAGAACTGACAAGGAAAAAAAAAAAAAACGAAAAACAAAAAGGAATCCCCCGGGGTGGTTCCCTCAAACTTAATTGCTTCTGGCCACCCACGCTCCCAGCGAAAATCCAAACGAAAAAAAAAGGAGTCACCCCACGAAGCCGCACGCCACCGTGCCCCGGATGTAAAGTAAGTTACAGTTTTCGCGCTGTGGGCCCGAATGAATGAAATCAAGGGGTTAGAGAGTGAGAGTGAGAGGGCGCGAGGTTTGCTGGAGGCGCTGAGAAGCGGCTTGCGAGCGGGCGGGCGGGACATGGGCGTTCTTGCCAGGAACCCCCTTGTTCTTTTCCCTACGCACGTGAGTTTCGAAGAACGGCGGCGAACGCGCTTCTGGCCCCACAGACGCGTGCTCGCGCGCGCTCGACGCCGACAGTCGTCGCATCGGTTGCATGGTGAGGCACTATAAGTTGCGACCGTGGGCTGCCGGCGCACAAGGCGATCACGGTTGGCCCGAAGGACAAGAGAGCCTGAGATGGTTCCATAGCTGCTAGTGCCGCCTCCGAGCTGTCGCCGTCGCGTTTGCGGTCCCGGATGACAGCAGACACCCCAGCATCAGCATTATAGTACCCGTTATTATTTATTTAATAATTTAATTTTTTTTTCCCCTCGCTGATTGGTGTGGATTGAATTTCGGAGCATTCTTGACGCCGGAGGGAAAGGAGGCACCGAGAGATGCCTCTCGCCCCGGAATTGGTCCTGGAACGGACAGGGCTCGGGCCAAGATGAACAGTGTCACAGCTGTCGTGTTGCGAGGATACCTTGTCAGTTCGAGGCCACACACGTACGGCGACACGGTCGCTTGCGCTTAGAAAGAATGGAGCCAGATGATCAGGTCTGGGAATTTGGATGATGTGATGTCGAGACGAGCCGATTGTCCCTGGGCGTAATTTTCCACTAGATGGCTGTGGTCCTTGGGAGTATCTCATCTCTCTGTCGAGCGCTGTGTGGCGGACAGCGATCGGACATATCGATTGTCAGCAGCCTTTCGTGGACTATTATTAGGGGGGCTAGGAACAGGTGAACATGATAAAGGGGGTTCTGGGTCGTGAAGGGCAAGTGGAACCGATGTGACAGCCGTTATTAGGACATCTCTGTTAGATGGCTCAGTGACACTTGACGCCAGACTAAAAAAGAAAGAGAAAAAGCAAACACCCTGGGATTCTAGCCCTTCAAAACAAACAAGGCGTCTCTGCCGGACTCCGTTTGACCGCTCGCTATGGTACTCACCATACCTTACAGTAGTGGAGCCGATGTAACCAGCGCGACTTCACATTCGGAAGGTCATGGGAATCACAAGGATCACAGCGCCACCCGTGTGTGGTTAGCACGGACCATCGCGTCGCCTTGTTTTTCTTGGTATCAGCCATTTCTGAATGATTTCATGCAGATAGTGATGGTCGTCCGAAATACAGTAGTGCTACCGCCCATCGTGAAAGGGAAAATCGAGATCGAAAGTAATGACGCCCGAACGGACGTAGCGCACCTGTTACGATTACGACGGGGGAGATTCCCGAGTCCAAGATCGACAAGACACAGATATGGACGATGATTGATTGTTCAGTCGACGTCTTTCCAGTCTCTCCACTCACCGAGGGGGGAAGGAGGGGGGGCATGCGGAATCGGATTTCCGAGGGAGGATGTCACGACACACGGTCCGGACCGTCCGATGGTGCGGAAGTGTGAAGAAAGTACGTGAAAATGAAAAATGAAAAACACAACGAAAAACACTTCATTCACCTGGCATAATTTACGGGTGCAGTGTCGGGACAAAAGGCGGCCTAGAAGCCTGTGCAATGTAATTTGGTGCTGCAATTTAGTGCTACGAAAATATTTGTGACCTGGGGCGAACGGATGGAAAAATCACCCGAGAGGGGGCATGCCATAGCACCCCCCTCGTTGCTCCTCCCCCCTCCGGGCTCAAGTCAAGGCTGCGAGGCCCACATACGCGTGAACGGAAGTATCTCCAGACAACTGATCGTTCCGGGTCGACTTCTGGCTGCGAGTCGGGTACGCATCGATTTTCTCTACAATTAGCGGAGGAAAAACGAGCGGGAGGGGCAAGCATAGGCAGCGCGGAGGGGGCTGGTGTGGGGCGTTATAAGCTGGGACGGGGATCCTGCACGAGGTTGCAGCACCCCCTACACCCCCACCCTCGATCGACGAGGTGAGCGGCCATGAGGCCCAAGTAATGGCACTGCCACTTGTCTCCTCGAGGCGTGTCCGACCCGGATGCAGTTCCCCGAACAGACGATGACCTTCGTCGGAGGACGGCCAATTGTCCAAGACACCTTCTGAAGTCCAGAGAGCATAGATTCTTAGCTTGCGCAGGGAAAAGCGACCGCAGCACCGGTAAGTGAGAGTCACTTGTCATACGATGGGATGCGACCGAGTGAGCATGCTCCTCACACGCCCTGCTGGAGCAAAAGCCCAGTGCAGTGTGCGGCCGGACGGGTCGACACACACCACGGTCACAGGAATTGCAATTGCGGAATTATCTCAGTGCCTGGTTCTGTGACTTCTTCCTGGAACATAAAATTGGGTCCTGAAAATCGAAAGTGGGGGGCGCAAACTTTACGCTCTGGGCTCGCCATCAGGAAGAAATGAAAAAAAAAAAAAAAAATTAACAAAATATGAAGGGGGGGGAATAGGACCCGAATTGCCTGATGGGATTTCTGTCGAGTCCCGCAGTATCCTTTCAAGTTTGTGATGTCCGCGGTGGACGAGTGTACTCGTATTCTGTGCTGCGCTCCCTTCCAGAATAGAACGGGCAAACTTAACAATAAGCAAGAAGCGCACGTGGGTCGTGCGTGGCAAAGTACCGTGGGCACTGCGTCACAGATTTCGGCGAAGTCGGCCACGAGGCGACAACACATGTAATAGGGAAGCAAAGAATTCGTCATATGTTTCCCCCAATCGCCCTGATAACGCGCTGAACGCAGCAAAACATTGATTAGCGTATTTCCGTGGGCGATCTCATTGATTATACTTCTTCTCCACTTCCTCTGGAGAATAACGTGGATCAAAGCGGTAATAGTAAACCCTATGATCATGCGTCTGCGATGGAGCGATAGGGAATCTGTGTGAGAAAAGTCACCATTAGAGGGACCAGGTGACACAAGGACCGTCAACTCAAAATCCTACCTGGAGATATTTGGGGAAAAATGGCCGAATAGCACCGGAAGAAGACAGAAGTAACCGGGTGCGACAGTCGCAACAGGCGTGGCAGAGAGCTCCTCAATCAGTCTATCACGTGATGGGCTTCTTCCACTTAGTCCACTGGAGATATGTGCACAAATGCCCACAATACCGCAACTACCGAGAAGAAGACCGATCAGCAAAATCTTATCTACATTTGGGTCCAAAGCCCCGAGTCCCGCCTGCCCAGCTGGTAAAATCGGCAAGATCTACCACTGCGCGTATAGAAATCGTTGTACTGTCGTTTTTCGAGGGGGGCCTCGCCAATTTTCTATCCTTCGCGACGCCTCTCCCGGCCGCCGCGACTTGCGACGCCGTGATTATCCAGTGATATATTATCATCATGAGAACGTCGCCGTCGCCGTCGCTCTGTCGAAACCACACCGAACAGAAATAAACCAGAAAACAAAAACAAGGGACTTCAACGGCGGCCGAGTACAGTGTCCGTGGAGACGCCGCCGGCACTGATAGGACTGACCATTAGCACATAGGACCGCACTAACGGAGGGAGAGGGCTGTCACCCCAAACCTCCGTTCGTCCGTTGCTGTGCTTGCAGCGGTGTTCTTGCGTCGCAGCACCAGTGCGTCGAACAAAGCACTTGTCGCGCTCCTAGGCGAGTTCCGCAGAATGGAAGCCGGACGTCTCACCCCTCAGTGGCAGGGAAAATGCGACTATCGTGATAGTGGCAACCGCGGATCCGTCTTCTAGCCATTCAATTCTTCAGGGTTGTAATGCGTGATTGTTGCGTGATGCACGGTGTCTTTGGCGATGTCAAGGGTCGGCTCTACCATCTGCTAACTTACTGTCATGGGCCACTGTGCTAGCGCAATTGAATGTGAGTTAAATGGATGTGAGTGTGGCGCTGTCCAAATGGCACGCACGTTAGTGACCCAGTCCAAGCGAACGAGTCTTAACGATGCCCGTTATGGCAATGGGCCTGTGAGAATCAAACTATTGTCAATTGCTCGGCGCTCACTGGCAGTTCCTCCCGGGGTACGATAGCCATGGGGCGGGCGCACACTCGCCAGTTTGTTTAAAATACAAGAGAGCATCGGGGCGGTACCTTGCCCATTGACCAGATATACTTTTCCGATGTCCACGATCGAACGTCGTTCTATGTTGACATCGTAACATGGGGCGCATTTCCAAAAGGCTCCCTCCAAAAGAACAAGGATGGCCACAAAGGTGCGTGCGTGGCGGGCATTTGATGACTCGACTTGGTCCCTTGCCCTGCGCCATCCGGAGCCGACGTAGGCCAATGCCGTACGTCATCATCTTGCAACTTGTGGATGCTCCCGACTCTAGCTCCGATTCCTTTCTGGGGTTCCTTATGCGCCGCGACCCGCAAGCATGAGCTACCAAGCTAAGCGCCAGGAACGCACGGGTGTGCTTTTCTTTGCACTTTCCTCTTCGACTCTCACCCTTGTCGTAAATGTAGTGCGGGAGGCAACTAAGGAGGCTTCTGGCAATGATACGGTAGCTCAGCTCGCTCACGGGTAATACAGTTTTACCCCTGCATCGCGCCATCGTGGTCATGATTATTTCAGGTCCCTCCGGAATAAATAAAGAAATGACATTGCGTATCCACTGGGCATGACCCGATTGTATTGCAAGACTAAAAGTAGAACAAAACGTCTGATTATACCGAAATAGGACAGCGACACGTACAGAGAGAAGGCGAAAAAAAGAGACAAGAGTTCCTACGAGTCGTCAACGTCCATCGTGCTGCTCTCAGACGCAGCGGGACTTCCGTGTACGCCGTTAGTGGGCTGCGTTGAGCTCAGCGGGGATGGGCCATGCTGCCCAGACACAGGGCGCGCGGGTGTCTGCGGGCCTGCAGGTGACTGAGGCTGAGGCTGGGACTGGGACTGGGGCTGGGGGCCCTTACGCTGCGAGCGCGCCGAGGGGTTGAAATGCCCACACTTTGGGCAAACGTACTCTGGCGTTGCCCATCAGCGTGAGGGAAAACAGAAAAAGAGATGTGCCACGTACGCGCATCCTCCCACATATCCTCCTTCACGAGCCCGTTATGCGCGAAACATTGTTGGCAGATGAGGGCGTAGCGCGACGCCGCGACGCTCACGGGCTGCTCGTCGTCCCCAAGGAGCACGTCGGCGAGCTTGTCGTACCACTGTTTGCGTGGAGGCGGGAGAGGCTGCTGCGGAGACTCTGTGCGTGACGTACGGGTGCGTGTGTTAGATACAAAGATCCGTGAAAAGAGAGTGCCTTGGGAGGACGTACGTGAAACGAGCTGGCTCTGCAGACCTGGCGAGATTGGCGTGCGGAGGTTCGCGGGTGTGTTGGGGGGCACGGCTGGTGCTGGGCGCTGTGGGGTCGAAGGGGGCTGCTGGGGCTGGACACGAGCAACCGGGCCATTTTTCGGCCAAGCGGGGGGCAATCTGTTGGACGGGCCATCTTCGTACCGCTCGAGGAGGTCACGCGTCTCGTAATAGTTGGTCTTTTTCTTGATCTCTTCGACCTTGTTGCGCCGCGCAAGCTTCAGTGCCGCGAGGCTCTTCTCTGAGGAGAAAAAATGAATAAAACGTGGACGAAGCCAAAGTGAGCACGAGGCTTAGGCGTGGCCTTGGCTGCCGGGGTTGACTTACCTTCGGCGTTCCCTTTGCGGTTGTACCATAATTGAACGATGCGACGAGTGAAAAGAATTCTAGAAGCCAATGTTTTGGTCATGTGAGCTAGGAGGGGCAGGCGATGGAAGTGTGACGTACATTATGGGCCCGACGATAGCTGGGAAGGCTTTGATGGCTTTATCCGTAGGGCTGTTGATTCTGTACTTGCTCGCCTGCGGAAGTAGCTGTGCATACCACAGGCCAAGATAGGCACCCCATCCGGCAATGGTATACAAAGTAACAAGTAGGGTGGCGCGTCGCTCGCGGAGGCGGATCTCGCCCAGCCGCGTTTCACGCTTCTGGATGTCGAGAGCAAGTGCAGCCAGAATCTGACCAAAATCTTCGGGCTCCTTCTGCAGATACATTCCATATTTCATCCGCGTGAAGTGAAAGAGATAACTACACACCTTTTTGAACCAAGAAAGGAGGCCCATGGTTGATGAATGATGAACAGGCTGAGCCGAGGTTACACGTTAAGCAAATGGAGCGTATATACCACGTGATTGATGAGTCCTATTCTCGGACCGGCTCGGACCGTGTATTGGCGGGTTTGGCGAGTCGGTCGAGGTTACTGTATGCGCATACACGGATGTCGACAAGAACCGAATGTTCAAAAATGTTGGATACTCCGTTAGACGCTCATCTCCCCCTACACTTCTCAAGCGAACACACGCAGCAACCGCCCTTCCGATAGACGGACGCAAGTCCAAACTACTTCTTGACAACCAGTCCCCTGTAGAAAAAAAGAGCAGAAGAGGGAAAAATAAGGACGATCCTAGTAAGTCTAAGCACACTTGTAACCTCGGAGCAATCATTGACTGTCTCCTGGCAAAGTTAAACGCAACCAAGTCGGCGTGCAACTCCTGTCGCGGAGGTTACACCGTCAGATATTCAAAGATGTCTCTTTCCCTTCCCCTGAACCCCGCTTTATTCGTATCGCTCAAGAGCACCTCGAGATGCATGGTCTCGATCCCAAAAAAGGTTCCGTGCTTCCCGATACAGCCTTTACTCTACCCCCCCTTCAAGGACACAACATCGACGAACACTTTCACCGTATCGGAGTGCGCGCGGCACTTCCGTGGTCTGACCTCGCTGTTGATCTCATAAAAGCCCAACTCCCTCCCACCCCTGATCATTGGGACATCCAAGCCGGGTGGACCAAGTACCACTACCACCCCGACGGCTCGAGTTACAGCGAACATGTAGAATATCCCCACCACGATGGAAAGCCCGAACAAATGCTTGTCTTCGACGTCGAGACGATGCCCGAATATCACCCCTACGCCGTCATTGCCTGCGCAGCAACCCCCAATGGCTGGTATGCCTGGATATCTCCCTGGCTCCTCGACCAGAATGTCGATCCGACCAACTCATCCCCTTCGGTGACCCGAACGTGGCCCGTGTCGTCGTCGGACATAACGTCTCGTATGACCGTGCCCGCATACGCGAGGAGTACAGCCTTGCTGGCAGCCGCACGCGGTTCCTCGACACGATGTCGCTACACGTCGCTGTCAAAGGTATATCATCTCACCAGCGCCCCGCGTGGATGAAGCACCGCAAGTCTAAAGACCAGGCGCGCGAGCAAGCCGAAGAGGCCGAGGAGGCTGTCGTCGCACTGCTGCAGGAGACCTCGTCGCGCCAGGCAGCGGAGCCGGACGGCACGAAACGGGAGGAGTTGCACGCTATGCGCTCTGCGATGGAGGAGAGCCTGCTGCTGCTCGCCGGCACGCAGGGGGAAGACGCGCACGAGGAAGCGGAGAACAAGAGCTGGGAGGACATAACGTCCGCCAACTCCCTCGTGGACGTCGCGCGCCTACATTGCGGCATCGACATGGAAAAGGTGGTCCGTAATGACTTTATGGTGTGCTCGCCGCAGGAGATCCGTGAGGGCTTACGGGACTATCTTAACTACTGTGCGAACGACGTGTCCGTCACCCACCGCGTGTACGCCAAGGTCCTCCCCGAGTTTCTCAAGTCATGCCCTAACCCGGTGTCCTTCTCCGGCATACTAACGATGGGCTCGAGCTTCCTTCCGGTGAACCAGGAATGGGAGGGTTACTTGGAGAGCGCTGAGCGTACGTATCGGAACTTGGAAGAAGGCGTGAAGAAGCGGCTCGTGGACCTCGCGTTGGAGGCCAAGGGTATGATGGAGAACGAAGCCTGGAAGGATGACGTCTGGCTGCGGCAGTTGGACTGGACCCCGAAGGTTGCTGGAAAGTCGAGGGGTGTTGGTATTTCGGAAGCTGTGTGTATCTTTCTTACTCACTGTCGAGGCGCGCTGACGGTGACCCAGGTCACTGCTGCCAACGGCGATATGTTGGTCCCTGCGTGGTATAGCGAGCTCCTGTCCCTTGGCCCCTTCAACTCGAAAATTATCAATCGCACTCTCCCTCTTCTCTTCAAACTCTCGTTCGACGGGCGTTGTCCTCAGTACTCTACGTCGGACAAATGGCACATTGTCGTCGATGGCCACATTGTTCGTCCACCTGCGCCTGGAAAGTCAAAGGTCCTCACCCTTCTTGGAAAATCGAATGGCCTCACCATGCTCCAATCTGGCCAAATGATGGCCGACGAACACAAATTGGCTCTCTCTGTCGCCAGTGGAGACCATTCAGAAAAGGTGTCCAAACGCATTCTCCGACTCGCTAAAGACCTCTCCGCTGCACCCTCGAACGACCCTTGGCTAAAACAGCTGGACTGGACGCCAGTCCAGCACATGCCAACGGATTCGTCAGAAAAAAAGGCTTCTAAGCCACCTAAAGTCATGTGGCCCAAGTGGTACTGGGACCTTTCCAGGCCGAGGAAGGATTTCCCACCCGGAACTGTCGACCTCACGCCCCGCACGCGCATTGCGCCACTTTTGCTTCGCTTATCCTGGCAGGATTGGCCTCTTTTTCACTCCCGCGAACACGGGTGGACGTACCGCGTATCCCCCGGTATCGCACTCAAGACGCGCCAGGCACCATTGAACTTCCATCACCCAGCTGACGAGTTGCTGCAGGCGCTTGTACTACACGACGGCTTCGTGTTCTACAAGTTGCCTCACAAGGACGGTGAATCAGCCAACGTCGGTAGCCCGCTGGCCAAGACGTTCATCAAATATGCGCAGGACGGGACACTCACGAGTCCCGGGGACGAGGCGCGCAGCGCATTGGACATGAATGCCCAGTGCAGCTACTGGATCAGCGCGCGCGATCGCGTGCTGAAGCAGATGGTCGTGTGGCAACGCGCTGGGCTTGATATGGGTCTGGGGGTCGGCACAGAGCCGGGCAGCAAGGCAGGCATCATCATCCCGCAAGTGATCACGATGGGCACGGTGACGCGGCGCGCGATTGAGCGCACGTGGCTGACGGCGAGCAACGCAAAGGAGAACCGTGTCGGCTCGGAGCTCAAGGCAATGGTACGCGCACCACCAGGGTACGCCATCGTCGGGGCAGACGTCGACTCGGAGGAGCTCTGGATCTCAAGCGCGATGGGCGACGCGCAGTTCGGGCTGCACGGCGCGACCGCGCTTGGGTGGATGACGCTCGAGGGCACCAAGGCCTCAGGCACGGACCTGCACTCCAAGACGGCGAGCATACTCGGGCTCTCGCGTGACCAGGCCAAGGTGTTCAACTACTCGCGCATCTACGGCGCGGGCATGCGCCACGCGGTGCAGCTTCTGCTGCAGGCGAACACCGACATGCTACCCGAGCAAGCGCAGCGACTCGCGGAGCAGCTGTACGCGTCGACCAAAGGCAAGAACACGCACCGGACGGACGTGTTCGGGCGCAAGTTCTGGTTCGGCGGCACGGAGAGCTTCGTGTTCAATAAGCTCGAGGAGATCGCGCTCTCGGAGCACCCGACGACGCCCGCGCTCGGCTGCGGCATCACGCACGCGCTCTCCAAAAGGTACCTCCCCGCCGCGTTCGGCGCGGACTACATGACCTCGCGCATCAACTGGGTCGTGCAGTCCTCCGGCGTGGACTACCTGCACCTGCTGATCGTCGCCATGGAGCACCTGATCCAGACGTACGCGATCGACGCGCGGTACCTGCTCTCCGTGCACGACGAGCTGCGCTACCTCGTCGCGGAGCGCGACCGCCACCGCGCGGCGCTCGCGCTGCAGGTCGCGAACCTGTGGACGCGCTGCCTGTTTGCGTTCCGCCTCGGCATGGACGACCTCCCGCAGGGCGTCGCGTTCTTCTCCGCCGTCGACGTCGACCACGTCCTCCGCAAGGAGACGGACATGCCCTGCGTCACGCCCTCGCAACCCGAGCCCATCCCGCCCGGCGAGTCCCTCGGCATCGAGCAGACCCTCGCGCTCACGCGCGGCGGCTCGCTGTGGGCGGACGGCCGCGCGATGGACGCGGACCCTGCGAGCACGTGGGACCCGCTACGTGGCTACGAACCCCCGGACTGCATGCGCCATCGCGCGGACAACGCGGCGTGGCTCCGCGCGCAGGCGACTAACTCATTTGCGGAGGTGAAGTACCTCGCGCAGGAGGCGTCCGGCGTCAGATTTGAGGGCGACATCGGCCGTGGTGGTGGTGCACGTGCGCGGGGACGGCGGCGTAGTGCTGAGGAAGTACCGGAGCCGGAGGCAGTGACGGAGAGAGCGAGCGAGTGGGCCGAGGTTCTGCAGCACGAGATGAGGCGGTTGAAGCTGATACGCTAAGGTCCGAGGGTTTAATGTTTACCTGTTTTATCTTTGATCGGGTTTCCGAGTACAGTATCATCAAATAGTCATACGGTTCCACATAATAGTAGTACTTTATTCTGACTCTTGAAACAGCAATCGAAGCTGAACACACTGGTTCCATGGATGCGCTGCGCGATCAACTTCGGTAGTTCCGGGAGCGAACAACTCGGAATCAGCGCCGATCACAGCCTTCAGGCCCAGGACTCCCACCCCACCACGATACCGCCTGACCTCGATGTGCCTCCTCGGACCCCACGACTTGCCTCACGAAGCGCCGTTTGTGCACCTCGCAAGCCCAAACAACTCATTGTCCCTGGCCCGACGCGCTTCGGACTTGTTCGCAACCGTCGCTGGCCGAGACGGGGGCTAGATCATCCGTGCCACATCTATAATTGTAAACGTCGGCTACGAGATCGGCATCAAAATCACAAACAATGAGAAGCAGGGGTCAGAAGGCGCGAATTTCCAAATCGGGATACTCGTCGGTGGGAAAAAGATCGCTAGGCGCGCCCTATGCCGTATTTGGGCATATCCCGAGGTCAGGCGGCTTCCCACCATCAATCAAACTGCGACCCCCCACACTGTGAGACGCGCCCTCTTGTTGGTCGCCACTAACCCTCCGCCCTTCCGCCCTCTGCCCTTCCCACCCGCCGCGCCGCGTCGGTCGTCCGTAAATAGGTTGTTGCGCTTTGTGTTCGACAATCAACATGGGCGGGGCCGCTATATAAAACCTACGAGACGTCGGGAGTCACTTCTCACTGCGCCGCCACCCGACGTTCTTCCCCCGCCCCACATCCGTCTCCTCTGCCTTTCTGACTCACCTTGACCTTGACTCGACTCTCCGCCATGCCTTCTTCCCGCTCTTCGAAGCACCATACGCCCTCCTACGTGTCTAGCCCCGCATGGTCGATGAACACGCTCACCGGGACCTCCGCCTCGGGCGCCAGCGGCAGTGGCGGCGTACCGCTCCCCGTAACCCCGGTCCTGAACCCCGTGGGGCTGCCCTCCCCGCCTGGGTCCGCCAGCAGGTCGACGCACACCGGGTACTCGTATGCGTCGCAATTCCCCACGACACCAGGCGCGCCACACATGAACACGGTCCCGCTGCCCGGATCCCAACGTGCGCGCCCCGTCATGTCCTCCTCCGTCTGCACTTGCTGACCGTGTTTTTCTCACCCACCAGACACGCTGCCGACGCCCCCCGTGAGCCCTGAGCGTTCCAGGTACGCTGCTGTATTGAGTGAGCTGCTGGTCTACACCGGCCCCCGGCCGGCCAAATTGAACTATAACGTTGTGCAACCCCCGTCTGCGGCGTGCCTCCACCCGTCCTGCAACCCGCACATGCTGAACGAGCCGGCCATCTCAACGCGCGCGCCGTCCCTCGTCCTTGAGATCCCGGGCGTCTCGGGCGGCGCCTTCTACGCCTCGTCCCCCGGCGGCCACCACGCCGTGAGTGTGCGCGAAGTCCTCTACGCCCTCCACGCCAAGCTGTCTGAACGCGCCGGCCAAGCCGACTTCAACCACCTGCCAAGCGACGGCCATAGGCGCGCGGCCTCTGCGAGCTTCAACAGGCGCAACGCAGTTGCGCCCGACCCGGCTGGCCTGCGTCGCTCTGATCTCCTCGGCGGACGCACGACATTTGCCGGGCTCCAGCGCGCCGCAAACGGTGCTGATGTCTGGCTCGTGCACTTCATTTGAAAGCACTCAACTCCCTCAAGCAAAGCAACAAGAGATAGAGAAAAGAGATCGTGCTCGTGAGGACTTTTTTGAAGTGAGAGAATAACTTAAGATGTAGAACTTTCGAACAACGCACGGACATTGGCTTTTGGTTGCGTGCGGTGTCACCGACTCAACGGACTCGCCTCGGCATGGGGTTGCCGGCTGCCCCACAAAGAAAATGTATTGCGGACAATTGGACTTTTCGTGTATTCCTATCACTGTATCACTTATCTTCTCCCCACCGCCGTTCAGTCCCCCCTCTTGCTTTTTATCGCCCCTCAGTCTCCATACCACCTCTATTCGTGTCTCCTACTCCACACGTCACCCGTATGGCGGTGTTGTTGTGTATCAATAGTCGATGGTTAATACGAAGATTATACTTGTTGAAAACAGCGTGAAATGTCAATTTAGTTCACATTAGGGATATAAAAATAATTCCCATTAGCCGACTCGAACGACTGACCTCGTCATAGACAATGTGATTATGATCACGTTACTAGTGACGCGCTCTACCAACTGAGCTAAACGGGACATACTTTACCTTTCACAATTGGAGTCATCTTGCTGTGTCATACTCAACATCTGAGTATGCTGTATATCCTGGCAACGTATATGGATCACCAGTAATAAAAAAGTAAAAAAAAACTAGTCGCTTTCAATGTAGGTCTACGCTAAGACAACGGAACCAAGGAATGATATTCAGTGAAATCCGATAAAACACTAACTGTAAGACCGAAAGTGTGTGGGGCTGAGCCGCGCTTGCCTTCTCAGTTGCCTTGAAGTAACAACATAATGGTTTGCACGTGACCAAAAAAATACGCGAGTAGTACTGACCAAGCTACTGACCTGACATTATTATCCGTAGAGAAGACCCATCAATGCTACGCATTTTGCTCGCCATGATCGCCCGATAGAGTTGTCTGATGGCCATTTTTTCATTTCTTCCCTGATACGCTCCCGGGCGAGCTGGAAAGGAGTTTTGCACTCTAAGTTCTCCACATTTAGATACGCGCCATACTCGAGGAGAATCCAAGTCCCATCAAGCGACACAAGGCGCGATGCTAGGTGTAAGGGGGTTTCGTGGTCCTTGTCTAATGCGTTCACGTCCGCACCGCGCTCCATTAATAGCTGCGCAACATCGAGACGATCTTTGTCAGGGTGACCATTAGCTCTAAACACTCGGTGCAATGAGGTCAAGCGCCGGTTGCCCGCCGTGTTGACATCCGCGCCGTGGTCGAGGAGCATCCGCACGAAGTCGAGTTTTAGAAAGTAAGATGCAGGATGTAATGGGGTCTGGTGGTACTTGTCTTGTGCATTCACGTCCGCACCACGCTCTATCAATAACTGTGCAACCCCGAAACGATTCGCGTCGGGGCAATCTCCGGCCCACAACACTCGGTGCAGCGGGGTTCGGCCCTGGTAGTCTACCGCATTGACACTGGCATTAGCGCCATGCTCGAGGAGCATCCGCGCCAACTTGACTTCAGGAAGGTGAGATGCCAAATGTAACGGGGTTTCGTCGTTCTTGGCCCGTGCCTTCACATCCGCACCATGCTGGACTAATAGCTGTGCGATGCCGAAACGATCCTCACTGTTTCGCTTTTTGGATACAATCCCGAAACGATCTGCACCAGAGTAATCCCCGGCTTCCAACAGTTGATGCAATGGAGTCCGGGTCCGGTGGTCCTTTGCATTGACATGTGCGCCACGGTCGACGAGCACCCGTACAACCTCGAGATCCCGCATAAGTGATGCGTTGTGTAACACAGTTGCGTCATTATTGTCCCGGGAGTCCACCTCTGCGCCATACTTCAGTAATAGTTGAACGATATTGAGGCAACTGTCTTCGCTCCTTGAAAACGTGCGCTTCGACACCAGGTGCAACGGAGTCTCGCCAACAACGTTCCGAGGATTAACATCCACTCCACGTTGAAGTAGCATCTGAATGACCTCGAAATACCCACGAGCTGCTGCCAGATGTAGTGGGGTCGAGAGGTCGTCCTGCTGGGCATTTGCATCCGCGCCATGTTCGAGCAGAAACTGCACCGCGCCGACCACCATATCGTCAGACCACCCAATTGCTCTGTGCAGTGGGGTCCGTGCAAGCCGCCCATGAACTTCAACGTCCGCGCCGTGCTGGAATAGGAGTTCTGCGACTCGGATATGTCCTCCGTGCAGTGCTGCGACCAACGGATAGTCGTGCGCGCCGCCCATATTGTTTACGAGCTGTAGGTGTTTCTTGACAAAGTATTCGGCGAGGTCATAAAATCCACAAAGCGCGGAGTAATATAAGGGTTTTGAATAACTGGCACGCTCTTTTGAGTAGTGACGTAATGATCCGTCTCTATCATATATCCGGAGCCACACTTCAAACTTGGCCGAGTCAAAGAGCGTCTTCATTGGAAGCATAACGCGCGACGATACGCTCCCGACTTGTGTGTGAGAAACCCAGTATCGGGCAGCATACTCTGCCAGAGGGATTTTCATGGCACCCTCTCTACTGCAGCCATCCTCCAAACGAAGTAGAACGCCAAGGGATGCCTTGGCGAGGGTCGTGTGCGCATCATCGGGGAGAATGTGATAACACGAGATATTCTCACTCGAGGTGGAAAGACGGCCCGATGTGAGGAATTCCAGGACTGAGAAATGCGAAAATTGGACAACTCGCGAACCGTCGCTGTTGGTGATGGTAATCAAGCCCGGACAGGTGGAGAGCAACTCCCGTTCTTGGGCATTCGACTGCCGATATATCGGAACTTCATCCCCTGTCGTATCAGAGTTGGATATAAGGATCTTCGCAAGCTCGTCGACACGAAGGGGTCGAATGGCCACAGCCAGGCATTGGAGTAAGCGTAGGGCATGACTTCGGTTCGCTTCATGAATTCCCTTCAGGATGCGCTCGTAGGTCTCGTCTAGGGTTTTGGGTAGATCATTTAGAAAATACCGAACCCTCGACGGGAGACAAAGCCTCAGCATCTCCAACTGACAGAACACCCATCGGAACCTATATGGTGATTATTGAGAAAAGTGTCTGAGAGAGTACGGCAACACCTTACATGCCGTCAGCTTTCTCAGATAGTGTCTCGATGACCAGCTCCTTGTCATCTTCCGGCCAGCTATTATCATTGGCAATAAAATCGACCTCAGACCTGATATATTGAGCGATATCTTCCCTGTGTCCAGTTTGGTCGTGAAGGGAGACGCGGTGAGATGTCAAAGGCTCAAGACGATTGCGGATGTCTACCTCCGGTCTACTAGTGACGCATACGTGTAGATTCGGGAGGCGGAGATTAATGAGGTCGTTTATAAGGCTGAGAATGCGTTCTCGGGGAGATCGCACGCCGGTGGTATTGGGGCATTCATCAAGGGCGTCCACGATGACGTAAATTGGGTGTTGGGTCATAGCCGCGAGCATGTTCGTTAGACAGTTAATCATAACTTCGTCGCTTGGTTGCCGCATGCCATGCCCATACGTTGAATAAAGACGGGAAATTATATTGCAACAAGGAATCGAGTGTGCAGCAAACTGGACGAGTAAGGAAGGCAGGAGGTTGTGGCGGTGCTTCTTATTGTCGTCTCTAAAGTCAAAATAGAAATATGCGACAGAGGCTCTTCCGGCCTCGCACAGTGAGATGATATGCTGGATTATCACGGAGCTGGTCAAGAAATATTAGGCTTCTACGTAAGGAGGTATCATAGAAATGGCGAACCAGAGGATGCTCTTCCCCGACCCAGCTATGAATGACGGGAGCCGTCAGGGACAAGTAAATGACAGGTTTCCAGGAACGTACGTTTTCCATGGACCCATAACAGCGAACCGGTGGAATGCCAGTCCTGAAAGATATGGCCTTCTAAGAACCAGGTAGCCGTTTCCTCGTGGAGGTCACGTAACCCGATGTTGTAATTCGTCGACGAGTCAGGCGGAGATAGCCATCCATTGAGTTTCTGTAGCACCTCACCCCCTATGGTCATGTGTGAGCTCCCACGAGGTATCGCGACGAGGTCGAGAGGGCACGAACAATCGCGGGCGGACATTTTGGCTACGATCTCCTTAACCATTGCTTTTATTATCTTTGCGTCTAGTCAAAAGATGCTCAAGATAAATGGTGTAGCTAGATGAAAGAGTTACACACCGTCCTTGAGATGGTTGGCATCGCTTGACGCTTGTGCGATCCCAGTTAGAAGCTCCCGCTGTTCCAATTCACCAAACCTCTGTAAGGCGTCCTCGAGATCGTTCATTCCCGCCACCTTCTTTAGAAATATTTCTGATCGAACTTAAGTAAGGAGTAGCTTATCGCAGAAAGGTGGACCGACTTGTTCGCCCCTCCTTCATCCCCTTTGTCGCAGTCGCAAGTATTGACAGAACTTCAGCCATTATCTTTGAGAGTTCGTCCGTCACGGCAGGACCTGGTGAGACACTGGTATAGATCTTGAGGCGTTCAAAGAAGCTTCCGATTCGGCTGAACAGTTTGACAAGCATATCGCGGTTTGCCACAGTGCTCTTTGCCGCCTGCCGGAGAACAAGTTCCCAACCCACGCTGAGAATTGAGTAAGGAAACTCACTACGAGAAGAATGCCGATTCCAGAAAAGATGATTTTGGTAGGAGGGAATACCTGGAATTAGCGTCAGGGAAAGTGTCAAAGACAGGTAACGAGGCAGCCTGGCTTCTGTGACTCACTGAGCTAGCACCATCGCCAAGGATGGCAGAGAGCGCGTTGAGGATATTCACAGTTGGGTTGAGCCACTTGGTGAGTTGGTCATCGCTGCTCCGAGATTGATTCAGTTCATTAGCTTTCCCTTCAAGTATGGTGAGGATAGCTTCGGGAGAACTGCAGCCTTTTATCTCAGTAGCGAGTGGGTGGGAAGTCAGGTCTTTGCCGGTCTTCTTCTCATACTCTTTCAGGGCCCTTTCGAAAATTGGTTGAAAGCCTGAGTTTGAGGAGGACGCCTGGGTTATGGATGACATCGTGCCGATTGAGACCGTGACGGGAAACACGTTTCCTCACGGCAATTCCTCGCTCTCACCCACTCGTTGCTACATATCGATGAGCATCGTTCACACACTCCCGCCCCCTACTACCTTACATCGTCCTCTCCCCTCCCTCCGCTTCCTCGATCCACCCTCTGTCTTTTCCTCGCCCTCGCATCACCTTCCTCGTTGCCGCGTTAGCCCACCTTCCTCCTTTCGATGAGTCGCGACCCTCCTCGTCCTTCCCATCTCCTCATTTTGTGTGTGGCACTTTCCTCCACCGTCACCCGCTTACCCGTACTCTTCGCCATCTCGCCACCCTCCCCGCTATTCTCTGTCCGCTGCTCGTGCCACCCGCCCAACGGCTTCCTTCACGCCACCCACTGTGACCGCTTCTCTCACTCTCCATTGTTTTGCTTACCTGTTGCCGTCTTCTAACTTACCCGTGCTACTACCGCCTCGTCCTCCGCTTGCCCTGCCAGCCCCCTTGCCGCAGTCTCCCTGCTTGTGGCACCGCCTCCCCTCCTTGCCACCTCGTCACCATCCCCACCCTATGCGCGCCCGCCATTTCATGCGAGGGGTGAGTGTCACTGATCTGTCTGCTCATATCGCTGCCTCTCTCTACTACTCGCACTTGCCACTGCCTCCTTTCCCGTGCTGCCATCCCTTCTCCTAGCTCCGTCTCCCCGCCGTACCCGCTTTCTGTCTGCCCCCACCTCACCTTCGCGTGCCAGGGAACCCTACCGGTCATCGCAGTCTCCTCTTCCCTGGTGTTGTCCGTTCACCTTGCTAGCGCCCCTCCCACGCTCTCTTCTCCACCGCATGAGGGAGATCGTTACTTCCACCTCCTCTACTTCCCCTCGTCACCATCTTCCTTCCCTCGCTGTCTCCCTAGCCAGCCAGCCCTATGCTTCGCCTCCATCTCTCTCACCCGCACCTACTCCCCTGCCCCGGCACCGCCTCCTCATACTGCATACATGGTGTCTACTCTGCCCCCCCCTCGCTGTTATGTGAGGAGCGGCTGTTTCCTCTCCTCTCGCCCTCTCACCGTCTTCTCCTGGGTTGTTCCCATCTCCCTCGTCCTGGAAAGTGTTACGTGAGCGAGGGCTTTAACGAGAACCGAATCATGACTTCCAAGTCCTCATCTTTCTGGCCCTTGGTCTTGCCCTCGGTCCGTTGCTTGACATCATGATAACCTGTTTCACGAGTTTCTATGGCGACTGGCCAGCACCTACAGTAAGAACCCATTCGCCCCTCTATATACACTACGCTCTCTAAAAGAAAGGCTTGCGCCGCACTCAAAATAAATTGGGGACCACATCATGATACGACTTTAGTAGATGTGGGTTTTTTTTGCTCATGTCTGTTTTATAGGCCGCCTGCTTTCCCTCACTACTTCCTCTCTCGTCTTCCTCACCTTTCTCCAGGAACAACGTGCCAGGCGCAGGGCTCTCGTCTGGCGGAGAGCGTGGCGGGCAAGTCGTCGCCAGGGTTAGCGCGTACACCTGATGTGCGCTATGGTCTCTCTCTTCCGCCTCTCTAATGTCCGTTTCCTTTCTTTCGTTCACGATCCCGGGTTGTGGGGCATACAAAGACGCTCGACTGATTGCTCGTGCGCATCCGTGCAGCGCGTATCTCCTTTCGGGGCTACCTGTGGATGCGAGCTCTTGTCCACTTTCTCGTTCTTTTTACCTCAATGTAGGTGTGCCAAACGAGGAATATGCGGGATAGGCCGGGTAGCACGGACTAGCCATGAGACGAGTAGGGGTGAGGATACAAGGAACGACTTAAGCTGACGTATGCCATGTTTGTCAAGAAAACGGGATAATGTACACACATGTAGGAGTCTAAGACTACGGAACAAGAAGTAAAATTTCGAAACACTAGGTAATTGAAAGCGGGCACCGTCGCCGCACCGAGAATGACCGCACTTGCCTAAACAGTTGCCTCGAGGATATACATGTCAATGATAGGTGTATGCTAATTTTCATTTTAAATGTTAGTTCAACCACAAGTCACGACTCCAGCGGTCTAAGAATAACCCACCAACCGTGAAAACTATTTGAGAGAGAGAGATGGTGACATCGTGCCAGTGTTGTTTCTACACTGGCATGACCATAAGGGTTTGCACGTGACAACACTTCTCTCTGTCAATAGTACTGACCTTGATACTACTACTAATATTCGTAGTCTGACAGAAGACCCATCAACGCTAAGCATTGTGATTGCCGTGTTCGCCCGATAGAGTATTCTGATGGCGGCAATCGAATCATTTCCTCTCTCATGCTCTCCCGCGCAAGCTGGGACGGGATCTTGCCCATTTTGTTCGCCGCATTTATGTCTGCGCCATACTTGAGAAGTAACCAAACCAATTCGAGCGATAAAAGACGCGATGCTAAGTGCAACGGGGTTTGGTGGTCGTTGTCGGGTGCGTTCACGTCCGCACCCCGCTCCACCAATAGCTGTACCACAGCGAAATCATGCTCCTCAAAGTATTCCAACACTTGGTGCAATGGGGTCTGGCCCCGGTTATCCTTCATGTTGACGTTCGCCCCATGGTCCAGGAGCACCTGCACCAAATCGAGTCCCATTACCATGTGTAAAGGAGTTTCATGCCAGTGGGTCTTTATTCGTATGTTGACATCTGCGCCATGCTCGACCAACAGCTGTACAACGTCGGGGCAGAGATACCAATCTTCGGATTCGAACGCTCGGTGAAGTGGGGTTTGTCTCCGGTTGTTCTCCGCATGGACATCCGCCCCATGGTCGAGGAGAATCCGCACCAACTCCGAGCCGAGTCCTGGAGAGTAAGATGCCAAATGTAATGGGGTTTCGTCGTCCTCGTCTCGTGCATTCACGTCTGCGCCATGCTTCACTAATAGCCGTGCAACACCGATGCGATCTTTATTAGGACTACTCTCGAATTTCGATAAGTGGTGCAATGGGTTCTGGCCCTTGTTGTCCTCCGCGTTGACATTCGCGCCATAGTCGAGAAGGATCTGCACCAACTTGGGTTCCGGAAAGTAGTAAGATGCCAAATGCAATGGTGTTTCGTTATCGTAGTTTCGAGCATTCACATCCGCGCCATTCTCTAGTAACAGTTGAACGAGTTTGGCGCCGTTGCCTCCGCTCCCCGAAAATGCAGATTTTTGTATATTGTGCAGTGGAATCTTGCCCCAAGCGTCCTGGGAACTGGCATCCGCTCCTCGTTGGAGAAGCATCTGAGCTACCTCGAAATGTCCCTCAGTTGCCGCCGCATGCAGTGGAGTCGAGAAGAGCACGTCACGGGCATTTATGTCTGCGCCGTGTTGAAGCAGGAACTGCACCGCGTCGACCACCAGATTGCTAGGTGATTCGATTACCGTGTGCAGCGGACTCCGTCCTCCTGTTCCTCGAGCGCCGATATTCGCGCCGTGCCGAAATAGCAGTTCTGCGATCCGGATGTGTCCTCCGCGCAATGCTGCGACTAGCGGATAGTCGTGTTTGCCGCCGATAGCGTTTACGTGCTGTGAGTGTTTCTTGACGAGGTGCTCAACGAGGTCATAAAATCCGCAAAGCGCGGAGTAGTATAAGGGTGTCGCAGTTCCCGAGCGCGAGTACCGGGGTGATGGCTCGTCTATATTGTATATCCGGACCCACGCTGCAAAATAGGGCTTGTCCGAGTCAAAGAGTGCTTTTATTCCATCCAGAACGCGCGACGATACGCTCCCGACCTGTGCGTGAGAAACCCAGTGTTCGGCAGCATACTCAGCCAGAGGCAAGTTCCATGTATTGATGCGACCATACAAATAGAATAGGACTCCAAGGGAAGCCCTGGTAAGGGTCGTGTGCGCGGCGTCGGGGAGAATGTGATAACACGAGATATCTTCTTTCGAGGTAGCAAGGCGATCCGATGTAAGGAACTCCTTCACCGAAAAATGCGAAAATTGGACCACTCGCGACTCGCCGCTGGGGACGATTGTAATCAAGCTCAGACACGCGGACAGCAACTCTTGTTCTTGGTCCTTCGGCCGCCAATCCGCGTTGAGTGTTGGACCTTCTTCATTGTTCTCGTCCCAATCAAAAGCAAGGATCTCCGCAAGCTCATCAACGCGAAGGGGTCGAATGGCCACAGTCAGGCATTGAAGCAAGCGTAGGACATGATCTTGATTCGTTTCAGGGATCTCCTCTAGAATCCGCTTGTAGGTCTCGTCCAGGGTTTTGGGCAGCTTATTTAGAGATTGCCGAATCTTCGACGGCAGACAACGCCTCAGCATCTCCAGTTGACAGAAAACCCACCGGAACCTATACGATGGATAATGAGAGGAAGCGTCGGTGAGTACACCGACACCTTACATGCCGTCAGCTGTATCAGAGAGTGTCTCGACGACCAGCTCTTTGTCATCTTCCCGCCATCGTTTGTCATTGGAAATAACATCGACCTTAGACCTGATATATTTGGCAATGTCTTCCTTGTGTCCAGTCTGGTCGTGAAGGGAGACGCGGTGAGATGTCAAATGCTTAAGTCGGTTGCGGATGTCTATCTCCGGCCGACTACTAACGCATATGTGTAGGTTCGGGAGGTGGAGATCAACAAGGTCGATTATGAGGCCGAGGACCAGTGCTCTGGGTGATGACACACCAGAGGTATCAGGGGATTCGTCAAGAGCGTCAACGATGACGTAGATTGGGTGTTGAATCGTAGTTGAGAGAATGTTCGTTAGACGATTGATCAAGACCTCATCGCTGGGTTGTTGTGTGCCTTTCCCGTGTGCTGAATAAACAGGGGACATGGTCTCGCAACAAGGAATCGAGTGAGCAGCAAACTGGAAGAGTAGGGAAGACAGGAGATTGTGGCGGTGCTTCTTATTGTCATCTCGAAAATCAAAATAGAAATATGCGACAGAGGCTCTTCCGCCATCAGACAGTGATAGTGATATGATACGCTGGATGATCGCAGAGCTGGTCGAGAACGTTAAGCTGCCGTGTATGGAGAGATGATAGAAACTGCGAACCAGAGGACGCTCTTCCCCGCACCGGCTATGATTGGCGGAGCCATCAGGAACAAGTAAACGCCAGGTTTCCGGGAACGTACGTTTGCCATGGATCCATAACAGAGAGCCGGTGGAATGCCATTCCTGAAAGATACGGCCTTCTAAAAACCACGCCGCAGTTTCCTTATGGAGGTCACGTAACCCGATGTTGTAATTCGTCGACGGGTCAGGCGGAGATAGCCACCATTTGAGCTCCTGTAGCGTTACTTCCACTGTGACCGTGTGTGAGTTCCTACGATGTATCGTGGCGAGATCAAGAGGGTACGAACAATCGCGGGCGTCCATTTTTTGTACGATCTCCATAACCATCCCTTTTGTTTCCTTCGCGTCTAACCAGATGACGTTTCAAAAGACGAATTGTCGGGCCAGATGAAATAGTTACACACCGCCCTTAAGACCACTGGTATCCCTTGACACTTGTGCGACCATCGTGAGGAGTTCCCCTTGTTCCATTTTTCTAAGTCTTTGCAACGCATCCTCGACGTCGTTCATTCCTGCCAGCTTTTTTAAAATCGTTTCTGTTCAAAATTAAGCGAGATGCAGCTCATCACAGGAGAGAGACCCACTAGTTCGTTTTTCCCTCACCCCCTTTGTCGCGGTGGCAAGAATTGACAGAACTTCGGCCATGATCTTCACGAGTACGTCCATCACTGCCTGAGTCGGAGGGACTTCGGTATAGATCTTCAGGCGCCGAAAAAAGCTTTCAATTCTGCCGAAGAGTTCAACAAGCATGTCGCGGCTTGCGGCAGTGCTCTTTGCTGCCTGCCAGAGATGAAGTTCTCGCGAGCGATGTGGAAACTGAACAACCAAACTCACTACAAGGAGAATACCAATTCCAGAAAAGATGATTTTGGCAGGGGGGAATACCTGAAAGTTAACATAAGGGAAAAGACAGGCAATGAGGCTGGCTCTGTGACTTACCGAGCCAGCGCTCTCGCCAAGGGTTGCAGAGAGCGCGTTGAGGATATTCACGGTTGGGTTGAGCCACTTGGTGAGTCTGTCATCGCTGTTCCGAGATTGATGGAGTTCGTTAGCCTTTCCTTCAAGCACAGTGAGGATGGCATCGGGAGAATTGCAGTATTTTAACTCAGTCGCCAGTGGGTGGGTAGTGAGGTCTTTGCCGGTCTTCTTCTTATACTCTTCTAGGGCTTTTTCAAAGATTGGCTCGGGCCGAGAGTTTGGGGTGGATGAGGAAGACGCCTGGAGACTAGACGACATTGTGATGGCTGCGAGGAGCTAGACGAGGGTATGGGTAGAGTGAGGCGAGAGGAGGAACACGTTCATGTGCACTGCCTCGGGGATATGGATTGTAAGCACTTGACAAACGCGCGGTCACGGTTTGTTCAACTGGTACCTAGTACTAGGCGGCTACCCAGGTAACTTACTGTACCCAGTCCTGGTGTGCCTCGTTCGGTGGCTGCCAAATCAGGCAGATATTTTTCCGCGGCACTCCCCGGCAGTTTCCCAGGTTGTCCTCGTGCTGTACCGTATAGTCTTCACATAACGCAAGAGGAGGGCGCCTCCCCCCCTTTACACTACCAGACATACGGTGCCTCCCACCTCGTCTTCCTTGACTCCCCAAAACCAATTCGTAACATTCTTGTCCGTATTCTGGCGATGATTCTCCCGAGCTAGCAGATACCTTGAAATCCTCACTGTACAGTAATCTAATAATCTCCCCATTTCCTCTGCGTAGCAGGTGATTCAAATGATGATCTGCTCAACCCTCAAGCCCGCACTTATCTACGTGGCAGTGAGCGGCTTCCCCGCGATCCTGCCCCCCTTGATGCCAGGCTGCTCCCTTAAACTGTCAACACCGGCACTTGCGTCTGCAGGGGTCCATCGGACACCAGTGATGGCGTGAAAGGAAAGACGCACAGCCTACTCGAGGAGCACCGTTCGATGCGCTTAGCAACCATTGGGATGCGCGGTCCGCCGAAGCACTAGTGGATCGCGGGAGAGGCATACAGTAATGAGGACGGGGTGGCGTTTTCACAGGTTGTACCAGGTGAGCTGTGGAGTTTTGTCCTCGATTTTATCTCGACGTCGCCCATCTCATCTGACCATGACGAAATTTGCATTTGAAACGAAAGTTCTATCGTACTGTACGCAATTCTGTCCTCTTACACGATGTCCGTTCATCCCCTTTGTCGTTATTCGTCCGTCCGTCCGGGCTCGGCCTGACGCGGCGATCGCTGCCTCCAACGCCTGCCTTCGTATCGGGCGGTTCCACATCAAGCTGCATCAAGCCGTAGGCGGCGTGGCAACACGTGCGCCGAGCTCGTGGCAACCAGCAGCAGCCAATACCCCAGCTTTTCCCATCTTCTCGGACACGTCCTCCCCATTTTCGCCCGCTCATCACGCTCCTCTGGCCTCCAAAGGAGTCACTTCTTCGCATGCGAAGGACAATCGATGATCCTCGCCTCGCCCCGCCTTCCCCAGTGCTCCCCTAACCCTCCTTCCCCCCTTCGTCCGAGTGAGTGAACCACGACCCTACGTGACCCTCCCTATCATACTCGTCCTTCCTTTGGTCTCCCTCCCTCATTTAGCACGTGCGAGGCAGTCCTACTAGCCGTCATCAGTTTCCACGCTCTCCTCGCCACTTCGCCACCCTTCCCTGTCTGCTGCCTCTCCCCTGCCCGCGCTATCGCCTCCCCTCCTTACCGCCTCCCCCCCCCGTCCCATCCTCTGCACCCCCCGCCCCTAACCATGAGGGGCAGGTGTCGCCACCCACTCCTCTCACTACTTGCCCACCCGCCGCCTGCCTCTCACCCCGTACTCGTGCCTGCCGCTACCTCCTCTACCTATCCCTGGCACCGACTCTTTGCCGTACCCCTATGTCTCCTCTCTCTTTACCTTCACGCGCTGGGGGTGGCCACAGCCTCTCCTACCCTGGCATCGTCTGCTTGCCCTATCTGTGTGGCTCCCGTGGCTCCCACGCTCTCCTCGCCACCACATATGAGAGAGGTCGTCACCTCCATCTTCCTCTCCCTCACCACCCGCTTGCCTGTCATCGGCACCATCTTCTATCCCATCCCGATGTCTGTCCAGCGAGCCCGCCCTTGCCTCGCCGCTACCTTCCTCCTGGCGTATTCTTCCTCTACCTCTTGCCTTCCTTCTCTCGGCCGGATTCTCCTCGCCTGCCTGACGTCCTCTCCTCTCCCCCTTCCACCATCTACCCACTCTTTCGCCCTTAAGTTACCTACCTCTCCCTACCCTACGCCTTTGCTGTCTCCTTCCCGCCGTCTCAAGATCCTTGACATAGCCCTGCCACCCGCTTGGCGCCTTCCTCCTCTCCATCCCGTCCTCTCGCTATTCACTCCCCTTGTTGTCGCATTCAAGGGAAAACCCTCGCATCTGTCCTCTCCTTGTCGGTGTGTCTTCGTCTGCATACTTTTTGCTGAACCCTGCCAGCCCCGGGCCCATTCTCTAGCTGCTTGAGCCACCGTCTCCTTGACCGCGCTACTGTTTCCTCGCCCTGTATCTCCTTCGCCACCCTACCTACCTCCCCTCCCCCCTCAACCTGAATGCCGTGGATCGTGATGGATGCGAGGGCCTTAAAAATTGTGGCTTCCGATTCATCCTCATCTTTCTGGCACCTTGGTCTCGCCTCAGTCTATCGTTGCTTGTGCTCATATAACCACTCCACGAAGTTTCATGGCAACCGAGCTGCACTTTTGTCCTCCTCACCGTCCCCCAAGCTGACCCGTCAGACGTGAGGTTGCCATCTGACGACGAGCGCAACGAACAATTCGTTGTCGAATTCAGCGGCTACTTTGAAGCATTGACGTGTGTGGTGATTCCTGTCTTCCGCATCCCCATTCACACTCCTGTTCCCTTTCGTTTGTTGGCCCGGACGATTTGGCATGTAAATAACGCTGCACCGTCGCCCGCTCTCATCCGTGCCGTAAGCATTCCCCACCTTCCTCGTAAGCTCTGGACCACCTCTCGTCTCATTACAATTTGTGTGGGTTCTTGTAATCCCATTAGCAGACTTTGGTACTATTCGAAACGACGTATATGCGTCGAGAAAGTCGATATGCGGGGTAGTGCAGACTAGCTACGAGGCGAGCAGCAAGGGGAAATCTAAGGGCCTATCTAGCGGCGAATTAGGGAGCAGCGGTGGTCGCATGCGACCTCTTTCACCAGGGTAGGAGAAAGAGGTAGCGTGCAGCTGCGAACTGAACGCCACTTTAGTCGCGACAAAGACTTGAGGAATAGATAATCACATGAATTTGTCATGGATGACTAAGCGTGACCACAATGTAAGCCGCTCAAGCAGGTTCCGAGTCAACGCCATCCGTCATTGCATAATACGTCTATCAGCACATCAGCTGCTATAAACACGATTGAAGAAGGCCTTTCCGACAATGACCTCGCCTGCACTGTGAGCTGTATCATCGCAAGCGCAGAGCTTGTGGGCACTTATTATGTCACGATCAGGTTCTGAGGCCTGTGGCCTGGAGTCGACGTCTAAGACTACTTTTGTCCGCGCCGCCATTAGTGCTTGTCGGATACAACTCAAAACTACTGAAGTCAGTGCAAACAACAGGTCGCACATTAGAGAAAATATTAGGAAACCTCAATAAATAACGGGAAAAAAAATACTACAGGTCGAACAGAGACCAAGCAGCACTGCAATTGAATCGGCATGGCGAACTGCGGTGAGACTCACATTGTCGTGTCTCACAAGATTCACGAATCATGCCACTGACGCTTTCCTTGAGAATGGTAAGTACATGCTAATTCTCAAACTTTGGAGCGAACCTCTGGGTCACGCATGCTATTAATCCAGCGGTCCGAGTAGACAGTAAATAAACTCACTGCTGAAATCCTTTGAGTCTAAGGTGATGTGTTCTATCATGATCACAAGGGTTTATAAATCACGTTGGCAGAACATTTATATTGTCTATGACCTGATGGCGTCCGTATAGAGCAGACCTGTCAACGCTACACCTTGTACTTGCTGAGCTCGCCTGATAGAGTATTCGAACGGTGGTCGTTCCACTTCTTCCCTCATCCTCTCTCGTGCGAGCTGCAATGGGATCTTTTTCATTATGTCTCCCACATTCTGATCTGCACCATTCTTGAGAAGAATCCAAGCCAGGTCGAGTGACACAAGGCGCGATGCAAGTTGTAAGGGGGTTTCGTGGTAGTTGTCTGGATTGTTCGCGTCTGCACCATGCTCCAAATAATAGCTGTGCAACACCTGAACGATCTTCGTCAGAGTTATACCTGTCTCCCAACACTCGGTACAATGGAGTCCGGCCCCGCTTGTCCTTTGCATTGACTTCCGCGCCATAGCCGACGAGCATCCGCACGAACCTGAGTTCCGGACAGTAAGACGCCATGTGTAATGGCGTCTCGTGGTCCTCGTCTCGTTCGTTCACGTCCGCACCGAGCTCTACCAATAGCTGTGCAACTTCCAAACGACCTTTGTCAGACTAACTCTCGGATTGCGACACTCGGTGCAAATGGGGTCTGGCCCCGCTTGTCCGTTGCGTTGACACCCGCACCATGGTCGGTGAGCATCCGCACGGACATAAGTTCCGGAAAGTAAGATGCCCAATGTAACGGGGTTTGGTAGTACTGGTTCCGTGCATTCACGTCCGCACCACGCTCTACGAATAGCTGTGCAACGCCGAATTTATCTTTGTCAGAGAAACCCTTGATTTCCAACACTCGGTGGAATGGGGGCTCCGGCCTAAATTGTCCTTCACGTTGACATTCGCACCATGGTCGAGGAGCATTCGCACGAGTTCGGGAATGTAGGACACCAAATCCCCGTTACCAAACACTCGGTGCAATGGTGTCGAGAGGTGCTTCCACCGGACATTTGGATCCGCGCCATATGTAAGCAGAAACCGCACCAGGTCGACCACCAACTGGTGGGGCCATCGAATTACAACGTGCAGTGGAGTCCGTCCCTCGGTTCCTTCAACGTCAGCGTTTGCGCCGAGCTGAAACAGGAGTTTTGCAGCCTGGATATGTCCTCCGTGAAATGCTGCGATCAGCGGATAGTCGTGGTTGCTGCCAAAATCGTTCATGTGCTGCGGGTGTCTCTCGGCAAGGTACTCAACGAGGTCACAAAATCCACAAAGGGCGGAATAGTGTAAGGGTTTCGCGGTTTTTCTGAGCGGGTCCCGATACCATGGCTGGTCAATATCATATATCTGGACCCATGCTGCAAAGTATGGCTTGTCTGGGTCAAAGAGTGTCTTCATTCTGCCCATCACGTGCGACGATACGGTCCCAGCTTGAGCGTGGGAGACCCAGTGTTCAGCAGCATATTCGACCAGAGGAATGGTCTCGTGACCCTATCCCCTGTTCCGGGCGCCCCGTGTGTCGACGTGATCGCCAAAATGGAGTAGAACACCAAGGGATCCCTGGGCAAGGGTTGTATGTGCAGCTTCGGGGAGAACGTGATAACGCAGGATATCTTCACTTGACGCAGAAAGACGATCTGACGTGAGGAATTCTTTTACTGAAAAATGCAAAAATTGGACCACTGGAACCGCAACCACCATCATGGTCCGGATTTTCCCACGGCTAAGCCGGGGCAAGGATGGGGAGAGAGGCTGGTATATGCTGCAATGGCAGTAGACCTACCTCCACCCCCGCACACCAGTGGCCCACAATGCAGAACCAATGAACCACAAACCCCGGAACCATCCCAGCCGCGTTGACATGCGCATAATTACCATTAGTGGTTTGCCGGCCTGTCTTGAAAGCCTGAAGCCAGACTAAGATGGACGTCCATAGCCGGGCCAGGACTGGGACGAGCATGGGTACTGACAGGGCTTATGGCTCAGTCTCCACTTTTGACACACGGCTCCCAGGGACCCACGTCCCAGTCTTTGACCATTCGGAATGAGCGTCCCAGCCTACTAATCAAGCTCGGACAAGCGGAGAGCAACTCTTGTTCTTGATCCTCCGACCGCCAATCTGCATCCAACGTCGGCACTTCTCCCTCAATCGCATCAACGTAGAATGTAAGGATCGCCGCAAGCTCATCAACACGAAGGGGTCGAATAGCTACAGTCAGGCATTGGAGAAAGCGCCGGGCATAATCTTGGTTGGTTTTGTGAATCTCCTTGAGGACGCGCTCGTAGGTTTCGTCCAAGCTGTCGGGTAGTTCATTTATAAAATGCCGAACTCCCGATCGGAGACAAAGCCTCAGCATCTCCAGCCGACAGTAAACCCATCGGAACCTGGATGACGAATAGTAAGCGGAGGAATCGTGGAGAGAACAACAACACCTTACATGCCGTCAGCTTTCTCGGAGAGTGTCTCGATGACCAGTTCCTTGTCGCCTTCCCGCCATCGTTTTTGATCGGCAAGAACATCGACCTCACAGCTGATATATTTAGCAATGTCCTCCTTGTGTCCAGTTTGGTCGTGAAGGGAGACGCGACGAGACGTCAAAGGTTCAAGACGGACGTGGATGTCTATCTCCAGCCGACTCGTGACGCAGATGTGTAGATTCAGGAGGTCGAGATCAAGAAGATCTTTTACAAGGCTGAGAACTCGGTCTCGGGGAGATCGCACGCCAAAGGCATTTAGACATTCATCAATGTCGATGTGAAGTTGAGGTCACGCCACGCAGTGGCGGGGCCACGTGATACGTTGTATATACGCGTCGGTATCTGAACAAACCCCCCTCAGTCGTTTCCACCTTACCGCGACTGAGGGTACGTACCTTACTCACTAGTTACCTTATCACCCGCTAATTGTACGACTAGATCGTCCTAGGTATAATATATTAGTCGTTTCCACCTTACCGCGACTGAGGATCGTCCTAGCTTTAACAATCAAGGGCGTCCAAGATGATGTAAATTGTGTGTTGGGTAGCTGAGAGCATGTCCGTCAGACAATTGATCAAGACATCGTCACTGGGTTGTTGTGTGCCTTACCCGTGTGTTGAATAAACACGGGAAATTATGTCGCAACAAGAAATCGAGTGTGCAGAAAACTGGATGAGTAAGGAAGGCAGGAGGTTGTAGCGGTGCTTCTTGTTCTCATCTCTAAAATCAAAGTAGAAATACGCCATAGAGGCTCTTCCGCCATGGCACAGTGATAAGATACGCTGGATAATCGCGGAGCTGGACAATGACATCGAGCTGCTGTATAAGGAGAGATTATAGAAATGGCGAACCAGAGGATGCTCTTCCCCGAACCGGCTAGTATGAAAGGTGGGAGCCGTCAGGGACAAGTAAGGCCAGGTTTCCAGGAACATACGTTTGCCATGGATCCACAACAAAGAACCGGCCGAATACCATTCCCGAAAGATATGGCCTTTTCTAAAAACCAGATCGCTGTATCCTCGTTGAGGTCACGTAACCCGATGTTGTAATTCGTCGATGGGTCAGGCGGAGATAGCCACCCTTTGAGCTTCTGTAGCACTTCCTCCACTATGGCTGTGTGTGAGATCCTACAAAGTATCGGAACGAGGTCTAGAGGGTACGAACAATCGCGAGCGTCCAATTTGTCCGCGATCTCCTTAACAATTGCTTTTGCTTCAGTCGCGTCTGACCAAAATATGTTCAAAATGGATTGCGTGGCCAGTGAAAGTGCTACACACTGTCCTTGAGACCATTGGTATCCTTTGAGACCTGGGCGATCACTGTGAGGAGTTCTCCCTGTTCCAACTTCCTAAGCCTTTGTAACGCATCCTCGATATCGTTCATTCCTGCCAGCTTCTTTAAAATCGTCTCTGTTCAAAATTAAGCGAGACTGGCTCATTACAGGAGATCATAAACCCACTAGTTCGTTTTTCCTTTACCCCCTTTGTCGCGACGGCAATAATTGACAGAACTTCGGCTATGATCCTCACAAGTACATCCATTACCGCTTGAGTCGGCGGGACTTCGGTATAGGTCTTGAGGCGTCGAAAGAAGCTTTCTATTCTGTCAAAGAGTTCGACGCGGCTTGCCACAATGCTCTTTGCCGCCTGCCAGAGTTGAAGCTCTCGTGACCCGTGCAGAGAACCGGGCAAGAAAACTTACTACGAGGAGAATACCTAATCCAGAAACAATGATTTTCGTAGGGGGGAATACCTGAAAGTTAACGTGAGGGGAAAGAAATGTAACGAACCTAGCTCCAGTGATTTACCGAGCCAGCACCCCCGCCGAGGGTGGCAGAGAGCGCGTTGAGGATATTCACGGCTGGGTTGAGCCACTTGGTGAGTCGGTCATCGCTGCTCCGAGATTGATTCAGTTCGTTAGCTTTCCCTTCAAGTACGGTGAGGATAGATTCGGGAGAATCGCAGGCGTTTATCTCAGCAGCGAGTGGGTGAGCAGTCAGGTCGTTTCCGGTCTCCATCTTATACCCCCCTAGGGCCTTTTCGAATATCGATTGAAAGTTTGGAGTGGACGATGAGGATACCTGGATACTGGGAGACATTGCGATGATTGCGATGAGCTAGCAGAAAGGTGCAGTGTACTAGTAAGAGAGGAGGAACGTGTTTCCCGGGCTGTGAACATGTAAACAGCCTCGTATATGTGATGATGTCAATAAACGCCCTCAGGCTTCGATGACAATGACAGCGGTAATTGACGTGCAGTACACAGTGGCATGACTTGGATGACATTGTCTGCTGTCACGGTGCGGTGAGACAAACTCGTCGCGACCAGTTCGCCAGTTCAAACGAGGTTCTACTCTCCGAAACGACGGTGCTCGGCCCGTCAATTTCAATTACAGTCGCCGCCTCCCTTACCCAAAACATATTTTTCAGATACAGCACTCCTGTCCGGCGCGATCAATCTGTCTCCCGAGCTGGCAAACACTTTGAAACCCTCACTATCTCCCCGGTTTCCTCCCTCTGAGTAGCAGGCGATTTGAACGGTGATCCGCTCATAGCCCGCACTTATCTTCGCAGCGCGCAGCTCCCCCGTGATTCTCACCGCCCTTCCCCCAGCTGCGTCCTGCTCCCGTATGACATCGGGCTCTTCGTCCCCTAAACTGCCAATGCCAACACGGGCACCTGCGTCTGGGGTCCATCAGGCACCAGTGATGGCGTGGAAGGGGGTGACGCATAGCCTGCTCGAGGAGCACGTCAAGCGCTGCAAGCGGTGAGGCATGCTCGATGCGTTCGCCGGCCATTGCGACGCACGGCTTGCTGGGGCACCGGTGTCGCGCGGGAGAGTCGTCACGAGCCCGGACGGGGGTGGCGATTTTCAAAGGTGCACCAATGTGAGTTGTGGAGTTTGTTCTCAATCATCTATCTCGACGTCCGAGTCGCCCGTCTCATCTGCCCATGACGAAATACGTTTGCATTCGCCACCTTTTGAAACGAAAGATCTACAGTGCTCCCCTTACACGATGT